>CM070512.1:47757930-48257930 GCA_036346375.1 Guadua angustifolia | reverse complement strand
AGCACAACATCACGAGATACATAAACCTTGTTGCTTTTTGGGTCATACACGCGATATGCTTTAGAGCCTTCTGCATATCCGAAAGGACCATGGGAATACTCCTATCATCAAACTTCTTCTATCCTTTTTTTTTGAAAGAAAATGGTAGGAGCTCTGCCTTGCATTAAAGAAGATTAACAGAGATACAACAGAGAGTTTGTAGTAGACAATCCAAAACCGCTTATGAAACGAGGACAAAACAACAGAAATTGGCGGAAGACCTAACGGATTTTGCGCCTATTCCGAACCCAAACTCAACTTTTCAACCTAGAGAGCCTATGTCGGAATATGAAACGCCTCCTGGCTTCACAATATTCACATGTGCAAGACAACCAAAGGTTCTCAAGTGATGAACATTTGGCTTTCTATCATTCCAAGCCTCATATGGTGTTTTTCCATCCAAGCTTCGAGTTGGTGCTCTGTTTAACGTGTAAACAGCAGTTTTAACTGCTTCTCCCCAAAATTTCCCGGGTATTCCCTTGCTCTTCATCATGCTTCGAGCCATCTCAACAACGGTTTGATTCCGCCGCTCCACAACCCCGTTTCGTTGTGGCGAATATGGTGCCGTGGTAAATCTTCTAATTCCAGCCTTTTCACAGAACGTCCCGAATTCAATTGAAGTAAATTCACCACCTCTATCGGTTCGGAGAGCCTTCGCTTTTAGATTCTTCTCGTTCTCAGCTACGGCTTTGAATTTCTTGAAGTAACACAAGGCTTCATCTTTGTTTTTGAGCAATTCCACCCACATGTACCTGCTGTAATCATCCACAAGCAATAGAAAATATTGCTTACCTCCTGGCGTGATGGGCGTGATCTTTCCGTACAAGTCAGCATGTACCAAACCCAATTTGGACTCGGCTCTGTACTGCGCAACGGCTGGGAAGGGTTGCCTGTGCTGTTTTCCCAACGAACAGCCATCACAAAATTGCTCAAGATGCTCAACAATTGGCATACCTTCAACCATATTCTTCAAACCGAGGTTCCTCAGCGATCTGAAATTCAAATGTCCAAACCTTTTGTGCCAAAGCCAAGCCGTTTCATTTGATTTTGATAGCTAGCAAATAGGTTCGGTCACATGCAGATCAAGGGCGTACAATCTGTTCTGCGACCTGTTCACCCGCATCAGAAGCTTCCCTTCGCGATCACACAAGAAATTGGAAAAAATGTAAAATTATTTTTCCTTTTAGGGAACTTTTCTCCAAACTTTTTTTTCAAAAAAAATCACACAAGAGGTTATAAAGCTATTAATACTAATTTTAGGGAATTTCTGGATAATTTTTTAAAATTTTCTGATTTTTTTAAATTTAAATTTGAATTTGAGTGTAAACTAAGTGGTATGCTTTTCCGAACCGTTATGATATAAGTGAAATTTGTAAAATCCAAACGGTTTTCGACGAAATTTGAAACTCTACTCCTGAGCACGCACACAAATACCTGCTCGTTACATCTGTTCTTTTTTGTTGAAAAACTGTGCGTTACATCTGTTCTGATCTTGCAAAAGATATTCTGCATTTTTTTATCAGCGAAACAACCATATCTAGATGCTTTTTCTTTGAATCGTGAGTCTTCAATGCTTCGTAGTGTCTACTAAAACTGTTCTGGGCCTTCTGGCACAATGTGCACTGCTAGCACGACAATCACCACCCGTTCATGAACTGCCCAAAATTGAACCTTCAAGCATGTGAGAGGTACAGCGCTTTTCCCCATGCCTTGCATGTAGGGGTGCAAACAGATCGGATACAAACGGATTTCACTCATTCCGTATCCTATTCTAAATTTTTTCTCAGATATAGAATCGGATACGGACAGTGCCAGATTCAAATACGAATACGGATTACTTCGGTCGCGAATACGAAGCCAATACAGATCGTTCCGGATACGGTTAGTCTCGGTCACGAATAGTTAGTCGGATAATGCGTGAAAGCAGAAACCATATATGTCATGCATATTAGGATCGATCAACCATACACAAAACTTTATTAGAACCTTCAAAACATATAAGTGTTTCAAATTCAATAATATGTGTCTTCCCTATATAAGAATAATATGCAGCCAAGTATAATTTCACTAATTTACACTGATATTTTTCGGATATCTTGGATATGCGGGTACGGATCGGATACGAATCGGATACTTCTCTTCCCATATCTTAACCTATATTTTTTCAGATAGGCGGATTCGAATCCGGATATAACCGGATATCATTTTTTTGAATTCGAACCGGATTTTAAACAAATTCGGGCTCTGTTTGGTTGGAAATTATCCGCTCCGTTTGCACCCCTACTTGCGTGTAACCACAGGAGTGGCGTATGCTCGAGAAAAATAGTGGTGTTTACTGTTGCTGTACTTCTTGTATTTACAGCGGACGGATAGTGTGACGTCTTAAAAGACTACTGAAAAATACTATAAAACTAAAAGATACTAAGGGTACCATTACTAAAAAAATATACATCAGTAGCAGTTTATAACTGCTATCAGTAGCAGTTTTTGAATCGCCACTGATATAGTGCCACTGATAATCAGGGATTATCAATAGCGGTTTTAACCAAAAATCACCACTGATAATATTAGTTTTTTTTATTAGATGACAGTTTAAAAAATTAAATTAGAGGGATTTCCTAGGAGGTCACCCATCCTAATACTACTCTTGCCTAAAAACGCTCAATTTCATAATTCTGATAGGATCCAAATGTTTTTAACATCACACAAGAACTTCCCAAGAGGTCACCCATCCTATTACTACTCTCATCCAAACACGTTTAACTTCAGAGTTCTTATAAGATTTAGTACTTTAGTGATCACATTTAACATATAATGTGTACCTCCTTCCTTTAATCCTGTGAAGCACTCGAACTCTGATTTCCAATTATTTCAAATTAGTAAACTATATAGGTAATTAGCAAAATTTAAAACTTAGAAAATTATTTTTCATACTTTTGACTATTAATTATGCTTGCAATGTATATGCTATTACTATTAATAAAACTTGTAACAACATAATAACTTTTGACTCGTACCTTCGATTTTGGTGTTCTTGTGCTTTCCAGAATCATCACACGTTGAGCTCTCCAATTATATTCTTTTGGGCACCGATTCTAATTTCCAAATATGAAATCCGAGCACGTTTGTTAAAATGGCCATAACTTTTGACTTGTAACTCCAATCGGGGTGTTCTTTGGCTCATTGGAAAGATAACGAAAAGTAGCACCCGAATTTCATAAGTGTGTGAAAATCAGATGGTCGGATACTGGTGGTTTGTGCGAGTGCATGCGCGGCGATGGAATTCCAAAAAAATATCGTTTACTTTCGGTTGTTCTTTTCAATTATTGCAAATAGAATATTAATTCCAATTATTTCAAATGTAATATTATTTAATTCTTTCAAATTAGAAGGCAGGAGAAGTAATTAGCAATATTTAATTTTTTTTATTTTTTATTATTTGTGGCGGTTTCAAATTAAAATCGTCACAGATAATATTATCAGTGGCGGTTTTAGTCAAAAACCACCATAGATGCTTATATTATTAGTGGTGGTTTTTAGCTAAAACCGCCACTGATGTATATATTTGTGGCGGTTCCAAAGAAAAACCACCACGGATAATTCATTATTTGTAACTGTTCCAAATAAAAACTGTCACAAATAGGCTTTCCACCGTATTTTTTTAAAACCGTCACTGATAATGTTATTTGTGACAGTTTCAAAAAAAACCACCACAAATAGAGTATTACCTATGTGTTGTTTTGTAATCGTGTACGACGGTCAGAGTTGATGCTCTATCTCCTTCTCACCCTGTCCTTGCATCTACCACTGAACCACATCATAGTTGCATTGATGCATCGATCGATCGACACCATGTGATGCCTTAAAAACCATCCAAAATAAGCCACAGGAGTGCAGGACTAAGATACTAGAGACATGATAGTCCGAGCCAATGCTCTAGTCCTTCGCACTTCCTTCTTGTGTCCTATCACTGACCCATAACACAGTTGCATTGATGCATCCATCCATCGGCACCATGCATATTTTCTTGGACATTGAAGCTAAACGGCTCAGTAAGAGGAGATCGACAAGCTGTTTTCCAAAAAAAAAGAAAAGAAAAGAAAGAGGAGATCGACGAAGGATTACACTCAGATAAGAAGGATCGATCGCACAACTATTCATCTTCATTACTGAGTGTGTATGTGTGTTTAGCCTTTTCTATATTTTCGGGAGTACGTACTCCCGCTTCCAATATGCTATTTAAATAAATGTTTTATACTCTTTTATCACTTTCATAATAATTAAATACTAATTCTAAGATACTCTAATACGACATGGTTGAAATAAATTTATTAGAGCCCTTTATTTTTGCTATATACCCTTTTTCATATGTAAAATGAATACATACACAAATTATGCTTGCTATGAAAGTGGACTTTGATGAAATTTTTTAGGAAACTTACTTTGGAGTATCTTATAATCATTATTAGAGTATGCTCAAATGGATAAAGAGATATAAATGTTTTGTTTAAGCGATATCTGCAAGGTGGGAATTCATACTCCTAAACTCTCTCTCTATATATATATATATATTGCAAGACATAAAAGAGGTTGCAGGATAGTCGGTGATGTGTTTGATGATTGAACTTCAACTTTTGCAGAATATAATGGATGTCAAGAATTCTGACTCTGGATGCTTTCAGTCCATGTCTCTATCCAAACTCCAAAGTCGTATTGTCTCAACCCTACTCTGAAAAGGGTCTTTTCCTGATGCCTCTCAGTCCCATATACATTCGCCGTGTTAGGGATAGATACACGGTAAATTACTGGAGACAAAGATTTTGACGTGGAAAAATCCTTACGGGAAAAAACTATGGGAAACAATACGCTATAATGCTTCAAGATTACAAGTACAGGGGTTTGGCTTATATAGCCAAAGAGTCCTAGTTGTAGAAGAATTGGACTAACAACTATTTGGATAGAAACCAAAAGATATAGTAAGTTGAGATATTGAGTTATCTCCAACAAACCTCCCCTTAACTCAAAATCTATAACAAATTGTTTCCAAAAAACCCTGAAGGTAATTAAGCACGAAGAATACAAGTGCGTTAAAAGTCCAAAGGACTACTGAACGAGGAAGACTGGAACAGTCAAGCCCTAACACTTATAGTGCGAAAAATCACCATGGGTATAAAAGACTGGAACAGTCTTGTCCAAATGCTTCTGATGAAGCGAGATTGAGCAAACCACCAGCAGGTCGAAAGAAAGACTGGAACAGTCAATCCAACACAGCTATAACAAAGCAGATGAAGAAATCTGGGTCTTCAATGATTCATAACCCCAATAAAGTCTGAGTCTGTGCAACTGACCTTCTGAATAAAACACTCAGTCATCAAACGGCATGAGCCAAGACATCACCTATGGTGCTGGATAAATAGTGAAGAACACATATCATGGACTTTTGGCATGCTCCATGTGGAACATAAAATTCGGCAAATTGCCTACTGAAAATCCATAACATAGTTGTAGCTGCTCAAAAAATGCCAATATGAAGAAAATTTCTCGTGCCATCAATGGAGTATAAATTGTAGTAGACCCCTCATATCGAGCAAAGACAACAAAAAAAACGTTGTAGTATCCATGCAGAAACAACTCCTTCGTGCACTTTAAACCTTCATCTCAAATCGACATTGGAGCAAAACCTTTACTAGAAAAACTCCGAAGAGTATAATGCAACCATTAGGGTGTCGTTGAATTCCACATGAATGGTGAATAAAACACCGAATAACGGTGATGAAACACCAAGTTCCAATAAACGGTGATGAAACACCAAATGCAGTTGTCCTCAACTGATCATATATTTTTCTCCAAAGTCTCCAATGTAAACGATGAAACGTCAAACAAATTACCGATGATAAATCCCTTATGAATAATAATATGTATGAAAGCCTCAAATGCGCGTGAAATACGGCCAATATTTTTTTTCCTTGTCAGCCGAATTGTCTTCACAAGAAAACCTGAATTAACATGGTGAGTCCAAAGGTGAAGGGCGATGGAACCCAATATATTCGGTCACGATTGCTTCACGGCCAGCAAAGGGCGATGGAACCCAATCACCCAAACAATAATCTAATGCAGACAATGGGTTCCATGCTGGCGGCCATGCAATGCATGCATGCATAGCTATGAAATCAACTAACGAGCTAGCCGAGGTGAGGCCACGAACCGAAAAAACCAGAGAACGCCGAACTAGCGGGCCTTGTACCGTGTGCTGGAGAGGATGTCGAGAAGCACTGGAAGCCGCATAATAAGTTAATAACGGAGAGCACAAGGCCGACTTCGAGCGAGCCCTGGAGGACATGCATCAGCATCACCTCGGTGGCGCTGACGATGAATCTGATCCGGACGCCGAGCGCCGCCGCGAGCTCGCGCTTGATCTCATTGAAGACGAACTGGTCATGGTTCCTCGGGAACCGCTGCCTCACCGTGTGCCAGTACGCCATGGCGTCGGCGTTCTTGGCGGTGGGCTTGAAGTAGATGAGGCCCCTGTGGGGGAAGTTGCCGAGGTCGATCGTCCGGGTCGCCGAAGTAGATCGAAGTCGCTCGATGTCGTGATGTGCTGATCGATCTCGATTTGAACAAGGTCGGCAGTAGTGGACTCGTTGATGATCTCGATTTGAACAAGGCCAGCGATGATGCCGTCGTCCTTGGTGGCCTGGCGCTGCATGATACCACTTGTTAGGGTTTGATGCACGATATAATACTGGAGACAAAGATTTAACGTCGAAAAACCCTTGCGGGAAAAAACCACGGGAAACAATGCACTATAATGTTTCAAAATTACAAGTACAGGGGTTTGGCTTATATAGCCAAAGAGTCCTAGTTATGGAAGAATTGGACTAACAACTATTTGGATAGAAACCAAAAGATATGGTAAGTTGAGATATTGAGTTATCTCCAACACGCTGGCATGGTGTAAAGATGACGCACAAACAGGGGTGGATCTGCCGTTGAGCCACCGGGTCTGGTGACCCAGATGCCCCTGTATTAGCTCTTTATACCTCCCACTAAACACTGTTGATGACCTCGGTGGCAGCTTAGCCTGGAACCCGCTCCTCCCTCTGCGCCACCTTCTTCTTCAGGTGCATGTCGGCGATGACCCCAACGACCAATTTTCCTGGATCCGCCCCTGCGCGCAAACATCATGCTTTCCTCAATTCTAAAGCGCAGCACGGCCCAAGTAAAAAGAGACGAAGATACAGAACACATTGAAACCAAACTCAAATGTTGCTCGCTACGCTCGACCACAAGCATCTGATCTATGACTAACACAACTAAGAAATACTATGGCCTTAATGCCTTTACATCTTCACTATATCCTTCTCCGGCCCTTATGCTTTACATTCAGAAACATTTATATACAGCGGTGAAGATGTAAGGAAAAGCCATATATATGTGGGGTTATAAGTTATAGGCTTATAGTTCTTGCTGAAAGTTTAGTGTGCTGTTTTTCTTTTCCATTTTTTTTTTTTTGAGATCAGGTGTTTTGTTGATAATTGAGGTTAAATAACTGCGGTGAGTTGGACATAAATTAAAGGAGGAAGAAAAAAAAACTACTGCGTTGTTCCAAGAACTACAAGAAGTTCAGGAAATGAAAATTTTGTTAGCAATTGTAGTGAACCAGTTTAGATATGTGTAGTGAAACAGTTTAAGATCCAAACTAAAACAGTCAGGTTCTATGCCAAGATAAATTAATTACCAAGATATCTGGTGCAATGTGCATTCTTAGCAATAGTTGCAACTTCCCTGAAAAAAGCAATAGCTGCAACCAAATGTACTGGGCAAGCACTTCCCAAGTTGCTCGTTCTGATTCAACTCCTCCGGATGCCTCCCAACCCTACGCAACTGCGACACAAACATGTTGAACTCCACACTTTACATTTGATCGAAATAAAATTGGGAGCACCCTCAACCACAAGCTCCCTCAAGAAATGTGGGTTTCATGTCTTTTCATATCTGGTATTTATCATTCCTCTTCTCTGCCATCAGAAAAATGAGGAGCTCAAATACAGGGGAGGAGGGAGAAAATCAGAATATAAAGAGGAACATAACTCGTGAAGAAGAGTAGTCTTCTAACCGATGATCGGAGATGAGTTATTATGGTTAGGTCAAAATCGAGAAAATATCCGGCGCTGCACCCGGACCGATGGGGGCCGGCGACGTACCTTGACCATTGGAATCTTCACCGAATTAACTGCCAACCGACTCTTCGGAAAGGCGTTAAAACTCTAGTTATCCTAGCCTGTTGAGAATGGTGGAAAGAGCGAAATAATAGAGTTTTTCAAAGAAGCTGGGCGTCTCACGAGCAAATCTTCCAGACGATCAAAGATGAAGCTGCCAGCTGGATTCTAGCCGGAGCTAAGCACCTAAGGAGCCTTCTCCACCCCCAGCATTAATCCATGCCTATGCCTTTAGAGTTTTTCTTCCTCAAGTTGTTTCGGGGTAAAGCCGCGACCTCTACGGCTTTCTCTTCGTTGTACCCTGCATTCATCTGTTCTCCAAATTATGTATTTTGGCCTCTTCCTTCCTAATCTAATATAATCACAGCTTTTGCTGTTTTCAAAAAAAAAATCGAGAAAATAACGAGAAGAAAAGGAGAAAATTACGAAACCGCGGAAATCGCGGAACTCCTGATTCCGCGGTTCCGTGACCGCGAGTGCCATTTCCGATTTTCGCAACTTCGTGCCGGGCCAACGCCTGCCCAGCTCGCCCGTACATAAGTGGTAGCCCGCGTTGCGTAGGTCGCCCTTGATTTTTTTCGTATTTTTTGGGCCGTATCCGGCCTGCCCCGCGGGGCTACGAAAACCCCTAAGTGGCCACGGTTTCCGCGGTTTCGTGGCCGCGAGTGCCTTTTCCGATTTTCGCAATTTCGTGCCGGGGCAGCATCCGGCCATCTCGCCCGTACATAAGTGGTGTCCCGCGTTGCGTAGGTCGCCCGTTATTTTTCTCGTATTTTTTGGGCATTATCCGGCGGGCCCCACGAGGCTACGAAAATCCCTAAGTGGGATGCGTATCACTAACAAAGTAAAATAATTTTTCCAGTTCATTACATCATAAGAAGTTTTTTGGGTAATTTTTTCCGGTCGAATACAACAAAAGTGCAAAAAAAAATTGCTACAGTAAACAGTGCTACAGTCACCTTATTTTCAGATTTTTTTTTGCTCTGCCGTTAAAAATTTGGAATTTCGCCGTTGCGAGCCGTCAGGCAGGGCACCTATTGCCCCAATACCGGGCGATCGCCCCATACTGGGGCGACAGACGCCTACTTTTACAATTTTTTTGCCCGGCCGATTAGATTTCAAAAAAAGATTTAAAATAAATATTAAATAAAAAAAATCCAGTGATTCTAGTTGGGTTGGCCCTAACAAGCTGGATTTGGGCCTAGTTTTCCAAATGCAATTTGAGCCTATGCAATTGCGAGCTAACTCATGGTTCGGAGTTATACGGCTAGAGACCTTTTGCAATCCTCGAAAGTACTCCTCCCTCACTTACAAATAGTTTCCATTTTAAACATTGATGTATTTCTAAACACAGCTTTGATTACTAATTTTTTATAATATATTTATAAAACCCAGTAAAATTATAATATTATGAAAGTATTTTTCAAGACAAATCTACATATATGATCTTGTATCCAATTTAAATATTTCAAAAAATATTGATAGTCAAAATTTTAAAAGTTTAACTACACTTATGTCCAAAATAACAACTATTTATGAACAAAGAGACGGTCGGCGGCCACACCTGGCGGTGATCCAGGACGCGAGGAACGTGGTGACGAGGCCGGCGATGTAGAGCGACGACGTGAAGAGCGTCATGTGCTGGCCGTCGAACCGGCAGTAGTTGCTGACGTGCGTGTCGCCCTTCATTCGCCGGTACACCTCCGGGAAGAACCTCCTCAGGAACGCGTCCATCGATGTCACGCCACCCAGGGGCGGACCTAGGGTCGGTGCTACCGGGGCTGTAGCACCGGCCCAGCCCAAAAAAACCCACTTAATATACTTTAACCCTAACCCTAATCCTCATATTCACAGGAGCTTCCCGCGCCTTGGCCCTTCAGCGCCACTGCGCGCCGACTCCACTGCCCCTCTCCGAGCCCCCAGCCTCGCCGCCCTCTCCCCCCGCGCCGCTCCTCATCGCGCCCCCCGCGCCCTCTCCGCTCCCTAGCGCGCCGCTCCTCATCGCGCCCCACGCCCCCTCTTGGTCTCGCGCGCCGCCCTCTCCGCGCCCTGCCCCTCTCGCCCCCTCGGGCCTCCTCACTTGCCTCTCTCGAGACTCCGACACCGGTGGCCGCCCTCTCCGCGCCGTGATCGCCCTTCTCCGAGCTTTGGCACAGGCGGCATCGGCGGCAGGCAGCCGGCAGCCTCGCCAGCTCCTCGTTCGACTCCCACCTCCCCTCGGCCAGACACTGCGGGCGAGCTGCCCTCTGCTCTCCAGTCCCACCCCGGTCAGCTGCCAGTCCGATGATGCGAATGTGGATGTGAATTGATGATCGAATGTAATTATTGATGATAAAAATGCCTTAGAAAAGTATTGATGATCAAAATGACTTAGACATGCAGTGATGATTGATGATGTAAATGTGATTATCTGAATATTGATGAAAATGCAGCATGGTTGATCAAAATGCCTTGGAAATGATGTATATTGTCGCTAAATGCCTAAATTGTATATTGTTATATTGCTAATTGTAGATTGCTACTTGTTAGGATTGTTTAGATGGAGAAATATTATTCAAAAGATGACGCTGCTAAGAAAAGGTTAGCAACAGAGGGTAGCGGTGTTGAGCAAAAAAGACAACGTGTAGAGCTTAATATGGATGATATCGTTGCTGATCCGGGGCATATTTTGTGTTATGTGAATTTACCATTCATATCGTTTGTTTTTGATTTCTGATTTACATATGCTATTTTTGTCCATGTAGGTTGCTATAATACTTTCCCAATTGCAATGAGGCGTGGAGGAATGTCACGATGATTCATTGGATTTAAGCTTCCTTAATTAGGTATTTATCTAGTTACATATGATTTTACCATATCGTTTCTATATATCGCATTTATATCGGTTATTATGGTTACTGGTTATGTAATTTTGATGTGAAATTATTAATTGTATTCTAGTGACATTTCGAGTCCGTTATATATTAGCACCACTCTTGCTCAATTTCTGGGTCCGCCACTTACGCCACCTGCGCGCAAGCATCGCAGGCATCTTAATTCCCGTGCATGCATCAACGAAGCCTGCTGATCGAGAGATTCGTACGTACCAGAGACGCCGATGATGTCGTAGCCAAAGATAACCCCGCCCATGCCGGCGGTGATGCAGGAGAACACGACGAAGGCGGTGACCCGTCCGCCGTAGCGGCGTCGCTCCCGGCTTTCGGGAAGGATGCCAGCCGCCATGATTGATGAGCTCGAGCAGAGCTCTAGCATGGAAGGTTAGCAGCAAGCTAGCGCTTAGCTGCTTATCGTGTTGTACCTGTGGACGGTACTGGAAATGTACATGGTGCAAAAGGCCCGAAGCGTGGCCGGATGCATGGTTCACTGTCTTGTGTTGGCTTAGCTAGAATTAGGCCTTGTTTCGGAGGCCCATTCTGGGTCAGAATCCCTGTGAATGGATCAGGATTTTCATAGGAATTCTGGCCCGGAATGAACCTCTCTAACAAGGCCTTAGAGAGACGAGAATCACATGATGGTTGGAGTTGACTTTTTACTATTATTAGAAGGTATTAAAATTTACATTGGGGTGGTAACAAAAGGTACAAAAAGTTTAAAGGGTGCTTTTGTTTCCTCTTAATACTATCTCAGTGTAAATTTTGAAGAAGTTTTATAGTGCATTATAGTTATAGTATATAGTAGATATCATATCTAACCATTGATTTGTTAAAGGTTTTTCTACTACTCTACTACTAGAGGAAGTGTAAATAAATACTAGCTAATCTAATCATTAGATCTAAAAGAATTAACAGTTCATATTAAATTTAGTATACCGTAAAAGACCACAAATTTTCATGCCTTCTAACGATGATAAGAAGTCTCATGGTTGGAGACAGTAGGAAATATCGATCAGCTACATGGCCCATTGCGATGGCACATGAGAGGCTGAGATTAATACTACTAGCTAGCAAGCAGTACAATCCAATGCTTTCCGAATTGTCAAGTGCTGAACCAAATCACAACCTAGGCATTGGCTCGCTTGTCGGTGTCGTGCCCTAGTTTTTCCACAGGGTGTCGTACTCTATGATCGTGGTATTAAAAAAAGTAGTCTATGGTTCTAGTGATTGCTAGTGATTGATACCGAAAACGAGATCATCTGTCATGGTTTTCAAAGAAGTACTAAGAGTTGGTATTTCCACGTTTTAAACTTTGAGACTTTTTACCATCCTTTTAAGGTACAAAAATTTAAGTTGAGGTAGTACCAAAAGTAAATTTTGATACCTCATAAGGATGGTAAAAAGTCTCTTAAGATTTTGGTATACCAGTTTTTAGTAACTCTTTTTTTTCGATAAAGGAAGCTTTTATTAATCTTAGTAAATTACATCAAGGTGATATAATTATACAATTTTAGTAACTCTTAGTATTACATTAATATAAATTTTGGTGCCTCTCACACAGAATGGTAAGAAGTGTTGGTGTTTGTTGGAGTTCACTCACGCGAGAATGGTAAAATGTCTCTATTTTTGTTGGAGTGCACCCACACTAGGATGGTAAAAAGTCTCTTAAACTTTTGGTATACCAACTTGTAGTACATCTTGGTAATTGGTATTACCTCAAACAGTAATTAAGATCTAAAGCACAAAGGTTCCGTACTTCCATTGGACCGTGCACGCAGCAGCGTTGAAGCACTCATAAAAAATATTAAGGCACCATGTTAATCAGAGGAGAAAAATTCTAGAAAATTTTCATTGTGTCGTGGAAAAGAAAAAAAAACTCCAAATCAGGCAAAAATTAATCAGCCAAAATCACTTCCAAATTAATCAGGCAAAAGAAATAATCTGGCTCATCTATTAGGTCATACGTGAATGAGATTTACTTTTACAAGGACTCTGTACAATAAGATATACAACGCATGAAAGAATTTGATTTTTATATCGACTCTTAACGAACATACCTATATACAAACATGAACATATAAGATTTCTAATTGATTCGAACATTGGTACGTTGTACGTCAATGCGATCTTTGTTAGAACAGAACTATACGCGCGCAATATATTTCATGGTGCAACTCTTCTAGTTTAAGCAAACAAAATTTCTCCTGAAACTCCTCGCCAAAAGAAGAATCTACTAAAACATCCACGTGGATCATCAGGTCTTTGGTACGAGATAATGACCTGCACAATCCAGTGCAAGGGATCCCAACGAACTCTCCAATTTGGAAATTTTTGCGTATCGATTTGATGACTAAACCCGGCCCTATGTTTTGTATTGTAAGTTGCTCTGCTCAAGCACCTATTGCCACGGTTGATGCACACCCACCACATCAATGAAATACAATTCCTAGATCGAAGTCGAAATTTCTGTCAAATACAGGTAAGAACTTCACAGGTACTTCAGAAAGTTACAAATTTATCACCTAAATAAAAGCAAATTTTTTACGCAAACAATGATGAATGCTTCAAAATGGTGGGAACTAGTGCAACTTCAAACGCCAAGGCGTTCACGTAAGCGAGTCGATGGAATCCTCATATACACGTTCTGAAATATTTGGAAAAAGGAATGCAAGAATCTTTAACAACCTCTATCATCCCTTGCAGAAGGTTTTCAACTGTGTTACGCATGATGTAAACAATCAAAACATGGCGCTGCATTTTGTTCCCACGGCTGTGGGTATATGTCGTCAAACCTCACAGTTCCAGCATATTTTCGTATCGCGCCTTAGTTTCTTGATAGTTGTTTTCCTCCTTTTCTACTTTCCGCTGTAATAATATTTTTCAGATTTTTCACCTCCTCTATCTCCCTATCTTGAATAAAAGGTAGAGCTCCTACCAATCTTTCAAAAAAAGCAATTTTTTTAGAGTAGCTAATAGATTATACAGTCTTGCATCCAAATACATAATAATACAGATCATTACAAACATTCAATATATCTCAGCAACAACATGGACCATGCTAATCATCTTCCACCGGAGAGGCCGGACATTAACGAGCCATGGTTTGTCGCTGAAGAAGGATAAGACATGGCATATGAGTCAAACCCTTCGTTCCGCATCAACGCTAGCATCTGGAAGCTAAAGTGAGGTGGCATAAGCTCCGGTAGTGGCACCTCTCCTTGAAGGTATTGCATGACCTGCCGCATTTTTGGTCTAGCATCCGCAAATGGGTGTGAGCATAGCAGTCCTAGCTGCAGTGCCATGCTTGCCTCGCCGGCATCATAGTCATCTTGGAGCCTGATATCTACTGTAGAGGTGAGTGATCCTTTTTGCCAATGCTCCAGCACCCAATCGACCAACATCAGCAGGTTTCCTTGCGAGTCTTCCTCGATGGGTCTTTGTCCACATGTGACTTCAAGCATGAATATACCAAAGGCAAATACATCGGTGAGAGGGGTTGCCAGGCCGGTGGATGCTAGTTCAGGAGCTAGGTACCCTATGGTGCCAACCACATGTGTTGTTTGTGGGTCGACGCCATGGTCGTACAACCTTGCAAGGCCGAAGTCACCAAGTCGCCCATTCATGTCGGCGTCAAGGAGCACATTGCTTGCTTTGATGTCTCGGTGGATGACGACTTTCTCCCACTCCTCGTGAAGGTAGAGCAATCCAGATGCGATTCCTTTGATGATCTGAAGCCTTTGAATCCAACTGAGAGTAGGCTTGTTTTCGTGCCCATACAAGTGCTTGTCAAGGCTTCCATTTGGCATGTAATCATACACTAGAAATAGTTCTCCTTTTTGTCGACAGTAGCCAAGTAGCTGCACAAGGTTTCGATCTTGGAGCCGGCCTAGGCTAACAACTTCTGCGACGAACTCCTTGATGCCTTGCTTTGAATCATGCGACACCCTTTTCACAGCTATCTCTAGTTTTGACACTGGAAGCACTCCTTTGAATACCCTTCCAAATCCTCCAATGCCCAACAGGTTCTTGCCCTTGAATCCTTCTGTGGCGTGAAACAAATCCTTGTAGGAGAATCTATGTGGCCCGAACTCGACCTCCCATTCTTCTCGCAGCTCGGAGTACCTTCGATGCCTCCTCACGAGTAGAAAGATGGCGATGCCCACGGCAAGGGCGAACGCCGCTGTTGCTATTGGCAAAATGATATCTAGGAGTCTAGACCGAGCCTTTGGGCCAAACCGTGGCATCTTTGGTAGCTTGGAGATGTCGATGCTTGGAGCAGGACCATTCATGGCGAAGCTCCACCCAAGAATATAGCTCCGTACGTTGCCCAAGGCCACGGAAGACGAAAAACCGACGTACGCCATCTCGGTGACTACTGTCGAGAGATTATGGAAGGCTGAGCCTAGAGGCTTTAATGGTTTGGCCGTACCCATGGGCGCTATGGTCACATTGATCTGTGCCACCTCTCCATTGTAGTCTACCCAGACCTGCATCGCCTCGCCGCTACTGATGTTCAAGTTAGTGAAGGCACCATTCGTGTCGTCGTAGAAACCAGCGGGGTAGGATTCCACAGAGATGAGACTATTCATGTCGACCCCAACGTGGTTGTCGTTGATGTCTTGGAACTCGATGTTCTTGATGGTGTCGAGTTCGACTGCGAAGATGTTGTTATTCCTGTCACCATTGTTCTGGTTGTTGAGGAGGCCCAAGAACTGTACTGGCAACGCGGATGAAAAATTCTTGCTTGGTGCAACGAAGAATGTGAAGCCTTGGCTAGGGTATGCAGATTGGAGGCCAAATACAAAGGATGTAGAAAAGGATTGCACCGCGCCATCCAAAAACTTGCGGAAGCGCAGTGGGGTTTGATAAAACGCATGACCATTGATCTTGACAGAGCCACTGGTAATGTCAAGGAGGCCGTTGGCCGTCACCATGGCTGCACCATCGAGAGTGAGGTTATCATGGGCAAAGCCAGTATAGATGAATCTGTCCTCACCATATGTGAAGGCTACCACGTCGAGGCCAAGGAACAATAGTTGCAGAAGTAGGGACATAGGCTTCACGGCGGACACGACTATGAAAAATGCTGAGGGAGGAAGGGAGGGTGTAAGTTTGGGCAATGTTGAAGCTTGCACTGCAGTTTATAACTTCCCAGTGCTAAGGCAACTTGTAACCTATGCATGGCCTTCTATTGCCTTGTTTAGTTTTTTCCCCGTGCGTCGTAGTCTGGCTATGTGCATCAGATGGTTGAAGACGAAAATGACATTTGCCTCAAGTTCAAGAGCTATGCTTGCTACTCCTACCGAATCACAATCCAATGGACTGGTATATGTCTTCGTGTGTATAACCACAATCCAATTTTGAATTGTACAATTAATGATGGAAAATGTCTAAATCTTAAATAATCTTTGAGTGAACAACAGAAAAAAAATAAAGCAAATGAAGGGGTAAGTAATTACTATCTACCTTTCATTCATGCTTTAATATTTGTGCAACTATAAAAAAGAAAAAGCATGTAAGCACCTCTTAAAAACTTATACAGATTATACTTTCACTAGGATGTGAACATTCGATCTTTATAAACTAAAAAAATAGAGATTCAAAACAATATCATTATATAAAGATATATAATCGAAATATTTGAAGTCCTGTCCATATTCACATCATATAGTTGTCCAGAAAACTGTTCTCGAATTAATTGCTAACACATTTTTATTCAAATAAAACTTTTGAAATCTTGTAGAGCCATTAATATATATAATTTAAACCTCATGAGGTTTCGTGCATGTTATTAGTAGCTAAGTTTGACGATTTAAGTAGTAGTTCAATTCATCTATTTGTTAAGATTTATGTTATTGAAAACAGACAGACAAGTTCCCAAAAAACAGAGATATAAAGGGGTTCCCAAAAAACAGAGATATAAAGGGGGAAGATATTTGCGTAACTAAAAACAAAAGGCTGTCGACCTTTATTACTAAAAACATAGAGATTCAAAATAAATATCACTATATAAAGATATATATAATCGAAATATTTGAATTCCGGTCCATATTCATATAATGTAGTTGTTCAGAAAACTGTTTTCGAACTAGTTGCTAACACTTTTTTGTTCAAATTATACTTGTCAAATCTTGTAGAACCATTAATAAATATAACTTAAACCTCAAGAGGTTTCAAGTTATTAGTAGCTATGTTAGATGATTGAAGTAGTAGTAATTTAATTCATCTATTTGATAAGATTTATGTAATTGAAAACAGAGAGACAAGTTCCCAAAAAACAGAGATATAAAGGGGAAGATATTTGCGTAACTAAAAACAAAAGGCTGTCGAACATCAAGTCATTGTTGGCATTACGAAGAGAAACAGATGTAGACTGCATTGGCCACTGGCAACAGGCAACCCGGCTGGCCAAGCATTTGATTTTCAGACTAAACTTCGTCAGGATTGGCTGATATCGATCTTATTTTCTACGGTAACATAAGTGAAGCCAGCACGGACTTTGGGAAGTCATAAAGTTGAATAATCCAGCATAATATGGAAGACTGGAGACCAAATTTGGCAGGCCCAAAAACTCTACGCATGGATACACACCACTTTTCCGTGTGTGGTTGTAGCAGTGTCATCTAGTTCCTGAAGAAAATTTCTTTGAAGGTACTTCTTCTAGTAATTTTGACTAGTAGATCTCATATATTTTTAAAAACTCTTTTAACAGGTCATACCAATCAGTTGCCATTACCTGTATGAATGAAACACACTGATGTATAGCATGAAAGCTCAAACGTTGATTTGACAAAAAAAAAGTGGGAAAGCATACAAAAACGTAAATAAACAACCACGAACATCTTAAAAATAAAGTTTAACAAATTGTAGGAAAATGCACTAACAACAAGTTAGTACTGAATGTTAGATATAATCTTGACAAAGTTAAGAGATAGAGTTGCATTAGTTAGCTATTTAGAGCTTATCTCATAATTAGTTTGTTCAGTTAGTGCAGGAGGATAAGATTTAATTGGTTAGTTTGTTGAGTTAGTTTGTAATCTAACTTACCTATATAAATCAAGGAAGAGAAGAAACGTTGCATATCGAGTTGCGTGTGGCAAACGAATAAGGGTGTGTTTGGTAGAGCTCCAGCTCCATCAGATTCGTGGATCTGGTGGAGCTGAGTATTCCTAACTCCACCAGATCTGTGGAGTTAGAGCTGTGAGTACATTAAGGGCCTGTTTGGTAGAGCTCCAGATCCCAGCTTCACCTGAGATCTGAAACTTGTAGGCTAAAATAAAGTGAATTAAGTTTATATTTTTGGTCTAAAATATAAACAAGATGATCCATCTAAACACTCTTAATGTACTCACAGCTCCAGCTTCACGGATCTGTGAAGCTAGAAATATCCAGCTCCACCAGATCCACGGATCTGGTGGAGCTGGAGCCCTACCAAACAGGCCCTAAGAGTGTTTAGATCGATCATCTTGTTTACATTTTAGACCAAAAATATAAACTTAATTCACTTTATTTTAGCCTACAAATTTCAGATCTCAGGTGAAACTAAAATCTAGAGTTTTACTAAACAGGCCCTAAGAACAGTAGTGCGCTCTCGCGCGCGAACATGGTGGTCGTCTCCGCGTCCTGCACGTAGTACACAGTACACCCGCGTGCCGTGGAATTAAGTAGCTCTCCGTGGCCACGTCGTTTTCTTGCGGCAGGAGGTCGTCTTTCCTGCAGCCGCCCCAGACGTACGTGCTCCTCCTGAAGCCGCACGCCAGCAAGGACTCCACGCCGATGCCAAGAGTCTTGCGGCAAGAGTTTTCTTGGAAGTTCCAGGGACCCTTAAAATACTGTTAGATCTTATTTATTTTAGGCGGCGACTAGCACCCGGACGTTCGATCGGGATATTATCTCCGGATGCCGTTATTTACCACTAGATCGAACGCATCTTGTCTTAGCCGTCCGATCACCTTCTTCATCCTCGCCGCGCCAGCAGGACTCCACCTGAGATTCACGAAATTCCTGTCAAAATCATGCATTCCGAATGGAACCTTGTTAGTTTTGAACATACTCCAAACTCTCAAAACCAAGCCGGGATCAAAGAAATTCAACATAAGATATCGGCTCCCTTCTGATCTATGTAAACAACCGGTGAAATTAATGCGTCTCTTATGAGGGCTAGAAATCCCCACAATAATATGTAAAAAAAAAACTAGCTAGAAGTACTCTCATTTTTTTTTCGAAGAAACGGCAGGAGCTCTGCCATGCATTAAAGAAAGATAGAATCCCGATACATAGACCTACAACAAGACGACTAGCCTCCAGCTGAGGCGTACAGAAAGCAACATTACAAGAATCGAAAACTAAGGGCGGTTCAGGAGGAAAACCGAAAACGCCATACCCCTTTCTCTAGCCAAGAGTGGAAGAGATAGGTCTAAGGGGCATCGCTGTGAAAAGCTAAATTCCAGTTCTGAACATCCTGATGAATTAAAGACAAGACTACGTCCGTAGACCGGTATATATTGTTGAAGATTCTGGCATTGCGCTCCTTCCATAAGTTCCACAGAGTATAAATGAGCGTGCCGTCAACACCGCTTTGCTTGGGCGGCGTCACTATCTGGCGCGGGATTAGCTGCCACCAACCCGACACGGAGATCCCAATCGAGGAGCGGAAGCGAAGCTGCATTTGGGAAAAGATACGCGTCCAAATGAGATTAGCATAGGAGCAACGAAGGAAGAGATGCACCGCCGATTCCGGTTCCGAGCCGCAGAGAGGACAGAAAAAGCAGTTAGGCCATCCTCTCGCAGCCAGCCTGTCCGCCGTGAGGAGCCTGTCATGAATGAACAACCAGGCGAAGAATCTGCACTTGTTTTCCGCCCTCGCCTTCCAAATCCTGGTAAAGTTAACGTTGATGACAGAGCCCTGGAACTGCACCAAGTATGCAGACCTGGCTGAATATTTTTGGTCAACTGTCCATTTCCAGATAATGTCATCCTGCCTGTCACTGTGAAGCACCATGGAATGAATAGCCTGCCACAAAAGGAAGAATTCTTGAAGTTGAAGAATAGAAGAAATCCTTCGAAGCGGTCTAATCCAAGCATTATCAGTTAGCTCTTCATAGACCGATCTTGTCTTCACATGCACTAAACTGTGGCAGTTCGGTGCAATTTCTTGTGGGGCCATCCCATTAAGCCAGTGGGAGCCCCAAAATGTAGCTGTCTTCCCATCACCTAGCTGAACGGAAGTGCTCGCCTTGAATAAGGAGAGGTCCGTTCGATCACATAAATCCGTGACCTGCTCACAAGGCCTCCTGAACTGCTTCCATTGCTGCCATAGAGCACGCAATCGTAAGGCCCGCCCAAACCTGTGAAGATCCTTGATCCCTAGGCCTCCAAGATTTTTAGGTCTACAAACCTTTCCCTAGCTCACCAAACAATGCCCCCCTGAACAGTTAGGCTCCCCCTCCAAATAAAGTTCCTCCTGATCCTGTCCAGCCTCTTCACCGCCCATTTGGATAGCGGAAGAACGGATATGTGATAAACTGCAAGCGCCGAAAGCACGGAATCTGCAAGAACAAGCCGTCCTGCCCTGGATAGCAGGCGACCTTTCCATCCTGCCAACCTAGCACCCATTGTGTCAATAATCTGCTGAATGTCCGTCTTACGGGGTTTTGACGGACGAAGCGGTAGCCCTAGGTACTGCGGAAAGTCCTTCACTGCGCTGAAAACCATCCAAAATATCTGCCAAGTCGAAGCCCTCACATCTGATTGGAAAGATTTCGGATTTCTGGACATTTGTGCACAAGCCAGAAGCCTCTCCAAACACCGCTAATGCTGCAGAAATTACATTCACCTCCTGCTTGATGGGGTTGGCGAAAATTGCCACATCGTCGCATATAAAAGCACTCTCTTGTCGGCCGTGGAAGCAGAACGGGACGATAACCCATCGAGGATGCCTTTTGCGAGGATATGAAACAAGGGTCGATAGCAATAATGAAGAGCATCGGCGAGCGGATCACCTTCTTGAAGACCCTCTGTCTTTGAAACCACTCCGGGTTGACCATTGAGAATGACCTTAGAAGAGGAAGACATTAACAAAAAGAAATCCAATCTCGCCATCTCGACCAAAACCCAATCTCGCAATAAATCAATGAGGTACTCCTAACCGATGAATCAAACGCTTTGGAGATGTCCAGCTTAATAAAAAGGGAAGGTTTCCTTTTCCTGTGCAGCTGCTTAATCAGATCACTGACATATAGGAAGTTGTCCTGTATGGATCTTTGCCTAATGAAGGCCGACTGGTAGGGGGACACGATATGATGAAGCACCCCTGCCAACCTGCTAGCCAGAATTTTAGTAACAATCTTTGCCACACTGTGAATGAGGCTGATCGGCCTGTAATCAGAAATCCTGTTCGCCTCTTTCTTCTTAGGCAGCAGCACGATATGAGCTGAATTTAGAAGGCGAAGATGCCGAGCTTGGCAATAATAAAATTGTTGAAGTGCCGCCATAAAGTCCGCAGAAATAATTTCCCAACAGGTACAAAAAAACTTTGCAATAAAACCATTCGGACCTGGAGCCTTTTCAAGAGGCAAGGAATAGATCACCTGCTTGACTTCCTCGTACTGGAACGGAACCTCCAGATGTGACAGATCGAGCGGTTCCCCGATCAATGCGCCCCAGCTGAGAGAATGTTGTCTTTGCTTCTTGCGCCCTAATAGATTGGAGAAGTAAGAGAGAAGTTCCCGATGCTTATCTTGCTGGTTATGAAGAGTTCCTAAATCAGTTAATAGACTCTGAATGCGGTTCTTTCTCTTGCGCGCATTAACTCTTATGTGAAAAAACACGGAATTGGCATCTCCTTCCTTGATTGAAGTCAAGCGAGAACGCCGCCTTGAGCGAGCCGTTAATAGCCGCAATGCCGAGCAATCTGATGCGAAGCAAAGACCGTAAGTTCAATTCATCCACCTCCAACCGTCTAGCTTCTTCCGCCTTGTCAAAATGGAAAATGAGCTCAGTGGCAATGGCGAACT
Source organism: Guadua angustifolia (assembly GCA_036346375.1). Classification (NCBI taxonomy): domain Eukaryota; kingdom Viridiplantae; phylum Streptophyta; class Magnoliopsida; order Poales; family Poaceae; genus Guadua; species Guadua angustifolia. The sequence continues at coordinate 48,235,784 of CM070512.1, read as the reverse complement.
GCAACCGAAGATCCCCCACCTGCTTCTTGCTCCACTCCCGGAGCGCCTTTGCCGTTCTCGCAAGCTTTATGTGAAGTCTGAGAAAGGCGTCCTGAGACGAGATGGGTTTGGCCCAAGTGGAATTGACCACCTGCAAAAATCCGAGCAATCTAGTCCAGAAAGCCTCGAATCTAAAACCCGAAAACCTGTGCTGAGAGATAGCCCCACAAAGCAACAAAGGGCTGTGATCCGACACGAGAGATGCTTGGGCCTGAAGAAGACAATCTGGGAACAAAGAATCCCACTCCGCGGTAGCGAAGAACCTGTCTATCCTTGTTAAGGTGGAAAGGTGCCTGTCGCTAGACCATGTGAATTTCCTGCCGTGTAGGTTAATTTCCTTTAACTGGACACAATCCAGGGTTCTCCTGAAAGCCGCCATAATTCTTCTGTTGAGGTTGTCGTTGCTTTTATCCGCCGCCTGATAGATCATGTTGAAATCACCTAGAATCAACCACTCCGGGCGCATATGCCCCTTTAAATCCTGCATCTCCTGCAAGAACTCCAATTTTTCGGTCTCAGACTGAGGGCCATAAACCACGGAACACGACCATTTGGAACCATCTTTGGACATCTGAACAGATGCCGAGATAGAATAAACTCCCAGCCTAATATCTGACAAGAGGAAGTGATCAACATCCACTACAAGGAGGAATCTTTAAACTGGTTATTTTGGCAAGGTTAGATTATAGCGGCGTGTAAATTAATCAAAAGCATCAATGCTACAACCTATATAAACCCAAAATTTTGACAAGTAGTGGTACAAGATCACCTTTTTGATGAGCCAAATTTGTTGATTGAATTGGTTCTGATTTTGGTGGTTTGGGATTTTTAAGACCATAGAACTATTTCTATTATGCTTTTAGCAAATTTCAAATATATGCATTGGATTTATGATATTATGAAATAATTGTAAAAAACTATAGAGTTGTTCATATGAAGTGTGAACCCCCAACGAAAAGTTTCTAATTCTGCCACTACCTATATACGTTACCATTATATAACAAATACAACTACATTTTTAGCTAGGCAATAGAGATGTATAACAAATACAACATGTTGCAGTTATACCACACAATTGAGCGGTAATTCGCTAGTTAGTTTTCTTTTTTATTTTTTAAATATAGCTATTACATACCATATGAAAATCCTCCTAAGTCTGCTCTGGAGAGTAGTAGAGGGCTTAGATTGGATCGTGCAAGAATTAAATTCGGATACTATCAGGGAAAACTCTAACAAACAAATAATGCATTGGATCGTGCAAGAATTCCCTGTTGAGCCTGAAATGCCACCTTTCTCTTGCGGGACTCCCACTGCTGGCGATGAGCATCCTCTTGCACTAGAGCTTTATTCACCATGTGCTGAAAGTTTGGAAAATCCAAAGCAACTAGCTACACCTTGATGTCAGGGTCAAATCCCTCCATGAACCTCCAAATCTTGGCACTTTCGGTTGTCACATCCTCTGGTGCATACCTTGGCAAATGAGTGAACCGATTAAGATACTTGAAACACTCGGTTCCCCGATGCAACTTACGGAACTATCTTTTCTTCATCTCTATAATACCCGAGCACATGAGCGATTCAAAGCTTCAGTGAATTCTTCCCAAGTAATAACTTGAGCATTACGATGGGCGAGACAAAAATTATCCCACCAGTAACAAACTACTCCTTTCAACCGATGGCTTGCATAGAGTACTTTCTCACGATCATCAAACTGAGCCAACTGGAGTTTCTTTTCTATATCCTTTAGCCAATCATCTGCCTCCAAGGGTTCACCTGCTCCCGAGAAAGTAGGCGGTCTGGTTCTCATGAACTCTCCAAGTTTAGGCGAGGTTGCATCACTTGGTCTTCTTCTTTGGTCTTTGGCTTCTGATTGTTCACTATATTCTGAGCAAGGGCCTGCAATAACTGAAGCAGCATTGCCATCATCTACTGAATATCTGCCATTGGGGGTTGGACTGGTGGTGGCGGCGGCAATTCCTACTCTGACTGTCCTTGCTGCTCTGAAGTATCATGCTGATTTTGTGGCACTGCCTGGCCACGACCACGACCACTTCCACGACCTCTACGACTAGCTCCACGACCTCTTCCTTGACTCTCCATCTGAAGCAACGGCCAAGGGTAGGTTAGCAATAGACGAGAAGGAAAGAGCAAAAGATAAGGATACTAGGGAGGTAGCCATTCCAAGACAAGACAAACTCCAAATGAAAGGTGGCCGCAACACTGTCGGGACCCGAATTTGCAAATCCGGACCCTCTGTGTATTCGGCACTAGTCCAGGATCACGCTAGTGCACACAGTCTCAACATTGGTACATATCACAGTCATAACCAACGAAATAATAAGTACTTTGATTAAATACTCAAACTAGTTGATCGACCTTATGGTCAAGTTACAAAGATACGCCTCATGAGGCGAAGACCTATTAAAATATTCAAATGCAATGAAATAAAATAAACTCGTGGCGCCAACCAATTTGCCACAGAACAACCCGCCCGGGCTCGCTCCCTAGTTTGTCGGCTCCTCGATACTCCTCCTCTGGCGGGGTTTGCTTCTTCTTCAACTGAAGTTGTATTGTTGTGGGGTGAGTACTTTGAGCACTCAGCAAGTCATGCACAGAATGCAATTCTAATATTCTACATGCATGGCTTAGTACAAAGGATAGGCTATGGTTCATGAGCGGTACAGCATTCAAGATAAACAGTAATGGATTGCAAAGCAGTAAAACAGTAATAAGAATAGTAGCTTTCACAATATTTCAACTGTAAATCACATTTCCATCCTATGTCAAGTTCCTCATTACCAACCCAAGCATTTTCCATAAACAATTCATTTTCATGAAAATCTAACCCTTGACCGTAATCATCGAAGCGATGCTCATTACCGTGAAACGGCTATTCAATAGGTTGTACACTCTGCAGAGGTTATACACTTTACCCACAAGATACATCAAATACCACCAAGGCAAATAACCGTACGAAGCTTTTCCAAAGTTCCATCTAAACCCAATCTTGCCGCTAAGGTTTCAACACCGGAGGGATGGTTACCACACCTGGCCCCCTCTTGCGCCATGTGAGTTCTCATTCCGCTTCTCAGACCTCACACCACCACGCAAGTACCAAAGAATAGATTTCCCGGTTTACTCATTAAGTCCGTCCCATTACGAGCTTGTGGTCATATGAGAGACTCAGTTCAAATGCTCGTAAGGTTAAGTCCTTAGTTGACCGAGGCAAGACTAACCAAGTGTGATCTCAATTATCCAAAACCAATAAAAACCAAATCGACCGCCATTGCCACTCTTGGCCCACGAAACAATCTTGCCATTTGCCCCAGTCTAAATCATTTTCCCACCCAGTTCTTTACCATTGCACCACGTGCCATCATCAACTCAATAACACATGTCTCATTCACAAAGCATGTTCAATATCTCATTAAGTCAATATTCACTTTGGTATTCCAAAATCATGAAACCGTCCACGTGGCGGGGCTAAGCATACTACTTGGTCTACTCAACCCATGTTGGCAAATTATAAAAGTCCAACTATTAATCCATATCCTAGGGTGACAAAAGATTCATGGCCTACAATTATATATGACAAGGTGGCATCAAACAACTTAGGCATTTAACTAATCCCAAAACTTATTCAAAAATCATTTCTATCAAATTAGCATGCAATAGTTTAAATCAAAATAATTTGCTCTAGTAGGTTCAACATGATCAAACACAACTTGCCTTCAAAAAGTACTGATTCTGGCTCCTGAGCTTGCTCCTGGGTCAGAACCTCTCCCTCGAAACCTTCAGACACTTCAACGTCTACGCGCAACGTAAACACAAACAATAAAATAAATAAACAGTAGGCAAACAGTACTCAAAAATTCAATTAAAATTCATAAACAGAAAGATCACAATTTTACAAATTTATAGAAATTGGAATCACTCAAATCGGAGTTAAAACGCATAAAGTTATAAGCATTTGAAGTTTCAAAATATATTTAAAATCAATATACCGAATTAAATAAATATTTTCTTTTTCGAAAATCAATTATTGCGTCATCTGTGACACGTGTCGCCACCAGAGAGTGACACGTGGCCTTCTTGACGTCGACCGACCGGCTCCGTGATGACGTCGGCATGACGTCATCGTGGCGTCGGCCACGACTTCGGCTATCTCTCGACAAGTGGGTCCCACCGTGGCGTCGGCATGACGTCGGGGTGGCGTCACACGCCGCGTGCGTCGGGTGGCGAGTGGGCCCGTCTTTGTCGGCGTCTCGTGTGAACGGTGCTTTCGGTCGGCCGACATGTGGGTCCGCGTCGTCGATGACACGCGTGCCGCGATCGATCGTCGCGGTCGGCCGACATGCGGGCCGCCTTGTCGGCGTCTCATGCACGATGAGGCGGCGACGCACTCTACGGCTGCCCTTAGATCTACATCTAACGGCGGAGGTTAGAAGATGGGGTTCACTTGTTCCTAAAGGCGGCGTGGGCTCACCTCGGCGATCGGATGATGATCGTCCGGCCGGCGGCTTCGCGAAACTTCGGCGGCGTTGCGGCGGCGTTGATTCGGCCGAGAGCGAGACGAAGCGTGGCGGCGGCGTTCCGTGCTTCTCCGCGCGAAAAAGCGCTCGGCGTGGCTCGGCGAGAGGACTCCAAGGACCAACGGCGACGACGGAGGATCACCGGCGGCAGCGAACGCAGCTCGAAAGTGTGGCGGGCGGCCGGGACTTGCGAGTCGTGCGGCGTGGCGGCGGCGTCTCGGCGAAGTGAGGATCTGGTCGGGTGCGGCGTGAGGTGAGGTTCACGACACGGGTGGCGGCGCAATAAATAGCCCTCGGCGTCCGGTGAAGCGCGGCAAAGACCGAGGCCCACCACGGTCTTGGCATGAGTCCGTGATGACTTCGAGTTTGAGGTGACGTGGCGCGACGTGGACCGTCGGATCAAAATCGGACGGCCACAGCGCTAGGGTTTTCCGAAACGGGCCGCACAGTACTCGGCCCAACACTATTCATCCGGATTTTTAATTCCTTTTCGATTAAAAATAATTCCCGAAAATCAAATAATTCTTTTGGGGCTTCAAAAATACTAGAAAAATTCTGGAAAAATTCTCATAAATATTTTAGGACATTTGTGACTCAAATAAAATATTTTCAGCAAAATTTTATTTTAACTTTTCTATTATTTAATTTATTTGATAAATGGCTTAATTCAAAATAAATCCAAATAAATCCAAATAAATTCCAGAAATTCCCAAAAATTCAAATTACCATTTAAATGCAAGAAAAGCAAAAATTGGGGTGTTACAAACACAGTGCCTAGGGCATGTGTACCCACAGACCAGCGAACAAGCAACAAGAAAGAAAATCCAAATACACTCGGACTATAAGTTACTAAGCGAAAAAGGGATGACATGCTCTAACACTCTCGGGCACTATTAACTTATTCTTCATAGGAATCTTTTCAAGCGCTCTTTCATCAACTTGATCCTTCCAAAGACCCTTCCATCGGTCTTGAAGAGAACACGAATCATCATCTTCCTTAATTGAGATTCTTGCGAAAGACCTAAGGCTTTTGAGAAATTTCATGAGATAAGATCAAATTAAAATTTCAAAATAATATTTCAACAAAGGAGAGGAATAGAAACCTAGGAATAAGATGAGAGGAGACAAACTAGTAAATACAAATTTGTTGGATTGATTTAGAAAATAATTTTGAAGTTCTTACTAAGAAAACCATTCTAATTAGAGCCATTAATTAATATATATAATTTAAACCTCATGAGGTTTCGTGCATGTTATTAGTTGCTAAGTTTGATGATTTAAGTAGTAGTTCAATTCATCTATTTGCTAAGATTTATGTAATTGAAAACAGAGAGACAAGTTCCCAAAAAACAGAGATATAAAGGGGGAAGATATTTGCGTAACTAAAAACAAAAGGCTGTCGAACATCCAAGTCATTGTTGGCACTACCAAGAGAAACAGATGTAGAATTTATGTAATTGAAACTACTACTACAGCATCGGTCGTCCGCAGACAAGGCGTATCAGGAATGATATGGATGCAGCGAAATGCGGGCATTTAGTCAAGAAATATTCGCTTTGCAAGGCGACAGATCACAACTTCAAGAATTGCCCGATGGTGTAGAAACCGTAAAATTGTTGTATGCCATTCTATGTGTCAAACTGGTGTATAGAATTTGACTGATATACACATTTTATTGTTTCGAACAATTGCATTTGTATGTCGAATTATTGTTCTTAATTATTGGATTTCTAGATTCCATTCATTCCAACATTTCCTTGCAAATTACAACTAAAAAAATCACGATGTGCATCCGCACAAGCAAATCCCTCATTACGTAAACATTTCCTTGCAAATTACAATTTAAAAAATTACCTCTGTATTGTGGCTGGTCGCCGATAGTCGAGTAGTTTTGTAAAAATTTCTCGCCGCATAAATTTTTTTTAAAAAAATCATTATTAAAATATTCACTTGTAACCTACGCATGGCCTTCTATTGTCTTCTTTAGTTTTTTCTCTGTATGTCGTAGTCTGGCCAAGGATCCAAATCTCATTGAAATTTCATGTGTTCTCACTGAGATCTCGGTTCCGGACGTGGGCGGTTTTTGAAATACCGATCGGAGTAAAAAAATTAAATTGCTATAGTAATCTCAAAAATCTCAGCGAGATCCCATCATTTTGACTGGATTTTTACTTTTTTGTCTGGATTTAGTCCAATAACCCTTAATAAAGTCAACTCCTATAAACATTTGTTGAAAAACCGAATTTTGAACTTTTTAAAAATTGCGAAACACTATCAGTTTTTATAAAATTGTACATGATTTATCATGATGTGAAAAATTTACAATATCATACTAATAAGTGTAGGATCATACAAAAAAATTCAAAATAATTGAACTTCATTTGTTATCTTTAAAAAATCAAAAATAGAACGAATATAATTGGGATAGTAACCTTGTCAGAATTTTTTAAATTTTTTGAGTGTGATCATGATCCAAAATTTTTATGAGAGATTAATAATTAACTTAGTAACATTATCTAAAATTTTTAAAAAATTTCAACTTACTTTGTTTACTCAATCAAATCTATGTATGCATTGAACTTCATTTGTTATATTTCAAGAATCGAAAATATAAAGAACATATATGGTACACTGCACTTGTAAGAATTTTATAAATTCACTAGAGTGTGATCATGATTCAAAATTTTTATAAGATCTTAATAATTTCCTTAGAACCCTTATGCAAAATTTTAAAAAAAATTAAACATTTTTTGATTGCTAAAGCAATCTATGTATTAATCATTAGGCTTTTATGAGGACGTAGCACTGTCAGAATTTTTGGAACTTCTTGAAACTTTATCATCGTATGAAAATTTTATAGAAACATTTATGATACAACCAGACTAGTCAAAAAAAATTTCAAAATTTTTTAACATGGTTTGTACCATTTTTCATTTGGTTAAATTTTGCCGGTAAAGCTTTTGTCGGAGACATTAGCCTTTGTTCGAATTTTTAAATTCATGAAGTTTGATTGTCACCTGAAAATTTTATGGGAATATTAATGATGCATCATAAACATGCACAAAAATTTCAAAATTTCTAACATGGTTTGTTTTATTTTTTATTCGGTTTAAATTTGCTGGTCAGCATTTTATCAAGACAGTAGAAATCTTTGAATTTTGAAAAATTCCTCAGATTTTATAATCATACGAAATTTTTATAGGAACATTATTGATATGTCAGGAAGCTTCACAAAAATATTCAAAATTTTCTGACATCATTTAGGCTATTTTTCGCTTCATGCAATTTTACCGACATCTCGGTAGAAAAAATTCCAGATTTGAATTTTTGCTTTTGTGGTTATCTGAAATTTAGCAAAAGTATCAGATTTCAAGAAAAAACGAGATTTCAAGAAAAAACGAGATTTCAATCCTTGAGTCTGGCCGTAAGCATCAGGTGATTAAAGACGAAAATGATATTTGGCAAAAGTTCAAGCTTGGCTTGCTCCTACGGAATCACAATCCAATGGACTGGTATATGACTTTGTGTGTATAATCGCAATCCAAATTTGATTTGTACACTGATGGAAAATGTCTAAATCTTAAATAATCTTTGAGTGAACAACAGAAAAATATAAAAACTTATACAGATTATACTTTCACTAGGATGTGAACGGTCAACCTTTATAAACTTAAAAATAGAGATTCAAAATAATATCATTATATAAAGATACATGATCGAAATATTTGAATTTTGGTCCATATTCATATCATAAGGTTGTCCAGAAAACTGTTCTCGAACTAATTGCTAACACCACTCTTTTCAAATAAAACTTGTGAAATCTTGTAGAACCATTAATAAATATAATTTTAAGCTCTTGAGGTTTCATGTTATTAGTAGCTATATTAGATGATTGAAGTAGTAGTAGTTTCATTCATCTATTTGATAAGATTTATGTAAATGAAAACAGAGAGACAAGTTCCCAAAAACAGAGATATAAAGGGGGAAGATATTTGCGTAACTAAAAACAAAAGGCTGTCGAACATCCAAGTCACTGTTGGCACAACCAAGAGAAACAGATGCAGACTGCATTGGCCTCTGGCAGCAGGCAACCCGGCTGGCCAAGCATTTCATTTTCAGACTGAACTTCGTCAGCATTGCATTGGGACTGGCATTAGAAACGAATAAGAGAAGAACAAGTTCTAATCTAGATTGGCTGATATAGATCTTATTTTCTACGGTAACAGAAATCAAGCCAGCACGGACTTTGGGAAGTTATAAAGTAGAATCCAGCACAATATTTGAATGGAAGACTGGAGACCAAATTTGGCAGGCCCAAAATTCTACGCATAATATGGAAGACTGGAGACCAAATTTGGGTCCCAATTGAAACAATCAATAGTCCAAAATTTCTTGCTTACGTTTGTCTCATTCATCCAGTATCCACAAATCGTGTGATATATGTAGAGCCTGTTTAGGGAGCTGTAATTTTTCACTGCATTTAGTCTAATAACCCTTAAGAAAGTCTTCTCCTATGAAAATTTGTTGAAAAACCGAATTTTTGAACATTTTTTAAAAACTGCAGAAACACTATCAGTTTTCTATAAAATTATATATGATTTATCATGATATGAAAAAATTACGATACCATACAAAGAAGTGTAGGATCATACAAAAAATTTTGAAAATAATTGAACTTCATTTGTTATCTTTAAAAAATCAAAAACAGAATGAGCATAATTGGGATAGTAACAATGTCAGAATTTTATAAATTTTCTTGAGTGTGATCATGATCCAAAATTTTTATGAGAGCTTAATAATTGACTCAGTACCATTATATAAAATTTTAAAAAAATTTAAACTTATTTTGTTTGTGTAGGATCGAAATATACTAATGTAGCAATCAGAGGGGAGGTGAATGATTGCGCGGAAGCTAAAAACAAATTTTTGATAATTTTTGAAACACCCCAATTTAAACTCAAATTGCTTGGAGATCAGTTTACGCAGTTGGGAAACCAAGAGAGCGGTCAGGAGATCGATGAGAACGGTCAAAGCGACCAGATATAGCGATCTGGGTGACCAGTAGAGCACTTGGGCAACCAGTTTGGGCACTTGGGCGACCAGTAGAGCACTTGGACGACCAGTTTGGGCGACTAGTTTGGGCGAGCAGACTGATACATATTTATTAAAATAGTAATTCCTGAAGATCTAATCGTTAGATCGATATGAAATTTTATGTGTAGAAACTACACTCAATTACGAAGCTAATGCAATAAAAATCAGGTCAATCGAATCAACGGATCTAAAGTTATGTTCCTTGTAAGATGACTAAATCTGGGCGACTAGTCGGGCGACCAAGCGAGCAGACTGGTGACCAGTTCACAAAAATAGAAATTCCTTAAGATCCCTCCATTCGATTGATGTGAAATGTTAACTGTAGAAACTAGACTTAATTTCGAAGCTAACCCAAAAAGAATCAACTCGATCGGACCTACAGATCTTGAGATATTACCTTCGCAAAATGATACCTTTGTAAGAAACCAAACTCCGTGATGAACTTCGTGACTGCTGCGACGAACAAAACTTCTAGCGATCGATCAACTATGCCGGAGCCAAGAGCAAAACGAAAAATCGCCAGCCGCTAGAGATGCAAGAAAGATTTTTATTTTTATTTGGTTCTGATGCTCAAACAAAAGAGTACAAACCCTAAAACACGCTCTCTACATAAGCAGAGACACCTCCCCTATTTATCTGAGCAAACATAACAAGATTGAATACAATTCCACTTCCCACATGGAAAGAGTTTGTATACATCTCAACCTAGACCAACATGGGCAACAACGACTCTTGCACGCATGTACAACCCACATCTTTGTAATATCGTGACTAACCGACCTCCATGTGCATGTTCTCTAGCGAACGTCCCGCATGACCTCCTTGACCACCAAGACCTCGATTCCTCCTCGAATCTAGCCTCGAACCTTAGTTCCTCCATGAACCTAGTTCGATCCGTCATCAATCACGTTCACCCTCGAGCAACACCGCACATGAATAAACAAGAAACAGATCCGAGCACAAGTCTACGACTTGATTCAAAGTCAATCCATGCAACCACTCACACGAATGCATTGCATCAAGCAAAACCATCATCATGCTATCACCAGCATATCAAACAAATCCGAGCACAAGTCCACGACTTGACTCAAAGTCAATCCATGCAACCACTCGCACGCGCGCGTTGCATCAAGCAAAACCATCATCATACTATCACCAGCATATCAAATAAACATCTTAAATAGCACATGCACAAGCACCACACATGCTATAACCAAAACCACTTTGCAATGCCAATTTCATTACTCAGCCAATTTTTCAGCACATGATTTCACAATCTCCCCCTTGATGAAAACATTGGCAACACCATTTAGAGCTGAACATTGGTATTCACCTCACAAAAGAAATTTAAAGAAATTATATTTTAAAATTAAAAGCAAAGTGAAAAATCTCCCCCCTAAAAAGAAGAAAAAATAAAGGAAGAAAAATGTGTGTGAATGTGCAATATGTGTCCAAAAATCTCCAAAATTCTCCCCCTTTGACTCCAAAATTCTCCCCCTTTGACAATAGATTCATCAAGAATACAAAAGAGAGAACAAAATCTTTTTGTTTATTTTTAATTTTTCCTTTTTTTTGTACTAAGCATTATAGGTCATCCACGAATGTAACAATTTTATCACCAAGTTATGTTATTAAAAGGACTTGCACCTTCAAATCTACACATAAACAATGTAGAGTAAGCATAACTAGAAATCAAGTACTATTAATGATTTTTTGCATGGTATGATCTCCCTTTCTCAACAATCTAAAACCTGAAAACATTGATTTTTTTGTGCACTTTATTTGTACTTGAAAAAATTGATTCATTAATTGATTGCAATAATAACAATTGCAAGGAATTACATGCACCATCAGCCTTACTTTTCAACCATGCCAAGCATTCACAAGCTTAAGGTTTCATGGTTTTGGTCATATACAACCTCTTCCAAGTTCATATCAAAGTGCATGCAAAGATCTTGAAATATAAACATGGCTTCAAATGACATATGTGTATGAAATACAATGCTCAATACTTTTTATTGTTTTTCATTTAAGAAACACATAAAATAAAAAGTATGCTACAAAATATTACAAAAACTTCAAAAAACTCTCCCTCAAAAATAACCCATCAGATGAACCAACCCAACTTCTCCCCGAATAAAAGCAAAACGAGAAGAAGACAAAGATTTTGTGAAAATGTCTGCCAATTGATGTTCAGTATCCACATGATGATGCACAATATTTCCCTTTTCTACATGATCTCTAAGAAAGTGAAATCTAATCTCAATGTGTTTTGTTCTAGAATGTTGCACAGGGTTCTTACCAATGCATATGGCACTAGTGTTATCACACAAAGAGAACACTATCCAAATTAACCCCATAATCTTTAAGTGTAGCTACTATCCAAAGAATTTGAGAACAACAACTAGTAGCAACCACATATTCAGATTCAGCAGTTGATTATGCAACAGACGATTGTTTTCTAGATGACCATGCAATAAGACAATTACCCAAGTGACATGAACCAGATGTACTTTTTTTATCAATTCTATAACCTCCATGTAATACCAAAGATCTCTTTTGCTAGGGTTTCGGTCGGAAATGAATTTCTCCTTCGTGAGTCAAGGATGTTTATTCGGAAAGAATTATTTATCGTTGCGCAAATGAAGCTTTTATTAAAAGTTTTGGATTTCTTCCGTCAGTTTTTCGGATAAATGGTGTTTTTCCGAGTCGTTTAGTTGGCAGCAAGCTTGTTTTTCCTGCCAATTGTCATATCGCGCCAAGAATGGAAATTTTATTGGTTCGCGCTAATGGTTTTCAGCTGGACTTTGGTTTTTGGAGGGGCTTCATTTATTTTTCCCCTAACTCTAAAAGCCACTTCATCCAAGGGGGGAGCCAGCCATTCATTTTTCCCACCGCCTCCTCCTCCTCTCTGTCTTCCTCTCTGGGCCTTGCCGCCTCGCCGACGGCGCCTTGCTCCTCCTCTGGCCGTGGCGCCACCGCCTTCCCAGACTGCGCTCCTCATCTCCCCACGTCTGGCGCCTCCGCCTCCACCCAGCCAAGGCGCCCTCAGGTCTGCTCGGCCAGCAAGACCTTCCCTCCGTGGCGAGCCCTCTCTCCCAGTGTGGCAGCTCCCCACCTCCCTTCTTCCTCCATGAGAAGGATTGAGGTAAAACCCTAAAAATTTTGGGGGTGAGATTGCTTGCATGCATGGTGTTTGATGAAATGCCTAGCTAGAGCTCTTGTTTTGCAATGTATTTAGTTGAGGGATTTAGAGTCTAGAGTGATTTGAAATTTCTGGTTCGAGCAGATTTTTGCCCCCTGTTAGAGCTGCTGTTTGAAAATTTTGCAAGCATTTCCTAGGGGTCTGGCTATTGCAAATGTTGTAGATAATCAAATTACCTTTCAATGAAGACCAAAATCGCTAAATTTCGTTCAACCGTTTAAAAGTTATAGCTATTTTACCGCGTGCTGTCCAGAACGCGTTATTTCTGCGGCTGTCTGCTGTTCGTCGCAAATCTGAGAATAATCGGTGCTTTTCCCGGTCGGTCGGCTATAGAAAAAGTTGTAGATAATCGAATTATCTTTCAATAGCTACTGAAATCGCTAAGTTTCGTTCATCTGACTAAAAGTTATGGCTATTTTACCGAGTGCTGTCCCGGGTTAGCAGATTGCTGTTTTTGGGATTTAGGAGTGGGTTGCGAAGACGACTTAGTTATGAGTCTTGTGTTGAATTATGGGCGTGTTTTTGAGTGGGTTATATCCATGTGCAGGTGGTGTGACCCCCGGGTGTGGCAACTTCGTCTCGCCACACCGTCTCGATGAGTTGAAGGCAAGTGCGTTGTAGTGAATGTGGCATAGATGGCTATTATGTTTTTTGCAATGTTACCATTATTCATGTGTTACTTTATTATTGTCATGCTTGATTTTGCAGGCGATATGATGAATGAGAATGGTTAAATGGTTATGCCATTATTTAAAACAAGTTTATATGCAAGTGTAACCCGTATATCTCTTATAGGCTATTTAGTTGATTGGTTGTGTTATGTATATGCTTATGCTATGACTGCATTTGTGTTTATAAGCACGTCTAGTAGGGTAATTGTCTTTTGATGAAAAGGTTAAGTAACCGGATGCAAGTGCATCGTTGATTGAAAGGATTTGTGTTGAAAGTTGAAGGTTATAACATTTTGCGATTATGAAGAGCCATCTTTGAGATATCATACTATTATCACTAGTATGAATGGATAATGTGACTAATGAAGTAATGAGGTTGGATTAATAAGAAGGGATGATTTGGCGATCATGAAAATGGATTATGACTTTAATGAGAGTATTAATGATAATTGTGACCATGTAGATATGAGTGTCGAGAATAAGAATATGAGAGTTGAGAAGATGAATAAGAATGTTGGGAATGCGGATATGAGTATTGATAATATGGATACAAATGTGAGAAATGAATGTATTTTGCAAATTTGTTTATGTCTATTGCATTTGGGCATTCATGATGGAAGAGGCGACCCATTCGATCAGGGCCTCTGTGCTCACATGTAGTGAGCACGAAAGTCCTACCTCGTAGTCCGTATATGTGGTTGTATGGGAGCGAGTCGAGAAGTAGGCACCCTCCACCACGGGGTGGAAGGAGAATGAGAGGGTGCACGCCGACGGGTGTGCACTCGGCCATACCGGTATGTGCTAAAGAAGAGATGAGACATGCATAATGCATCATATACAATGAGATATTATGTGAATGAAATGCACGGTTGTGTTGCATTGTATAGTATTGCACATCTGCATGGGATATTATGTGAATGAAATGCATAGTTGTGTTGCATTATATATCATTGCGTGTCTGCATGAGATATTATGTGAATGAAATGCATGGTTGTGTTGCATTATATATCATTGCGTGTCTGCATGAGATATTATGTGAATGAAATGCACGGTTGTGTTGCATTATATAGTATTGCGTGTCTGCATGGGATATTATGTGAATGAAACGCATGGTTGTGTTGTATTATATAGCATTGCAAATATGCATGAAATATTATGTGAATGAAAGCATAAAAACATCTCATTGCATTGTGTATTGCGATTGATAAATGTTGAATGATGAGAATGGAAGGAACAGGTTGAGAGTTGAGTCGTGGGCTCATCCAGAATTGATTTCCGAGGCATGGGTAAGGTTTTGTTACATTGTCAAGTTGGTTGCGGTAAGTGGAGTGTTACTACTCCTGTTGCTTTGGATGTTTAAGTTAAGTAATGGTTATTTAATTGATGAAGTAATCGTGCTCTTACGTTGTGGATCTTTTATGAATTCAACTGTTTTCTTTATTTACGGATATCAATTTAAAGAATTGCTACTTGATGTCTTCTAATAGTTGCATTTAAGTCTAATGCCTTACCTTTCTTACTTGTTGCACTTTCTTTGAGTCTTGGACTCACGCTTGTTTGCTTCTGTTCTAGGTACCTTGAAGTGATTTATCGAGATGGGAGTAGAAGCACGTGCGACTTCACCATTATCTCCTTAAATTAATTCATAAAGCCTGATCATATCTAATGTGGTTGTAAAGTGTTGTTTGTTGTGATGTAATTTATCAATTGCCAGCGGATGTGTGATTGATATCTAAGGACCTGCTAGAATGTTTCATCTTGGTTGAATGAATGATATCTATACTGCTATTGTTCTTTTGACTGCTGAGTGGATGCCCTCTTTTCTAGGGAGGTCATGCCGAAATTTTTTGTAAATTTCGGTGGCTTAGTTTTAAGCCAGTTTTAAAGTTTGGTTGATTACAGACAATTTTGTAGAGATGTCATTGAGTTGATTAGGGTTTGGTAGCATTCACGGTGCGTTTGGCGCTGGGGTGTTACACTCCAAAATCAGCATCAAAGAATGCTCTTAAACTAATGCATGAGAAAGCAGAAAGCCATATGCCAAAATCTTAAAAACTATGAAGATACCTGAAAATCCGCTTGACAGCTTGTCGATGTGAAACACGTGGGGAAGCTTGAAAGCGAACACACAAGCACACAGCAAATTGAATATCCACCCTTGATGCATTGAGATATAAAAGTGAACCTATTATGCTTCTATATTCCTTTTGATCAACCATCTCACCATCTTCATCTGGATCAAATGTGCAAGTGCCTCCCATGGGTGTCATGATCGGCTTGTAGTTTTCCATCCCAAAGCGGTAAAGCAAATCTTTTGTGTACTTACTTTGATGAACAAAAGTACCTTCCTTCGTTTATTTGATTTGCAGTCCCAAAAAGTAAGTTAACTCACCCATCATACTCATCTCAAATTCCTTCCTCATGGTTTCTGGATCGGGTGACTCTCTCATCTAAATCTCCAATCATCTATTCAGGTGGATGTCTTCTTTGAATGTGCAAAGGAGCTGCAACTTCAGAAACTTCTCCTTCTCCTTCTTCAATTTCAGCATGCACAGATGATGTTGTGGCTTGAGGATACTCAATTGTAGGTGATGTAGTGGTAGGTGCCAAAAGGCTACAACTAGTTGTGTAATAGGAATCAATAGTTCGTCCTCAACATCATCATCATCATTATAAACAAAGATACTCTCCCCCTGAACATATGCCTCTGTACCATTTGCCTCCAAAAGATTGAACTCGAGAAGGTCCAATCGTGTCAAGATGTAGTAGCTGTCCTTCACTCTACCTTTTGCCACGACAGGAGTGGAAGACGCATCTCCAAAAGTAACACTTTCAGCACAAGATGCACGAGTGAGGGAGGTGAACCAATTTTTATCACCGGACATGTGGCGTGAGCATCCGAAATCAACTAGCCAAAATTCTCCTTCCTCGCGCAAAAAGCCTACATAAAAATAGAGAATATCGAGGCCTCGGTACTAGGGTTAGAAATAAGATGTTTAGGAATCGATCTTGAGACATCTGACAGTAGGCACAACACGAGTATGCTTGTTCAAAAAATCAGATTTGCCCTTTCTCATGTTTTTTGCAACAAAAGGTGTTTGCATCACCCTAGACACAAAATGAGAAGTAAAATGTGCCTTCCTGAAATTAGACCTAGTCTTAGCATTTTCTTTCTTTTGCTGTTTGGCTAGCCTAAAGCAAAAATGTACTAAATGTCCATCTCTACCACAATGAGTGCAATTGTACTTAACATGATGTTTAGCTTTAACAGTAGAAGCAACATTTGCATTCATCACAGTAGAAGATAAAACACCAGGAGACTTAAAAATAGTTTTCTTAGGCTCATTGACAATTTCAAAATTTTCACTTTCAAATGCCTTAACAACAGTGGGAGCATGTGATTTATGATGAGCATAAGAATCAAAACCTAAACCTTTGTTATGAGTGCTGACTCTTGATTGATCCAAAATCATGTTTACGTTTTTCTTTCTGTAGTGAACCGTTCTAAAGATTTTTCCAAGTAATCAACTTTTAGAAAGAGTTAAACAATTATTACAGGAACAACCACTTTTCCTTTTTACTTGCGACAAGTTGAGCATGAAAGAATCTCATGAGTGAAGCAGAGCATCTGTCATTTGAGAAACCCTAGTATTTGCATCATGCAACTTCAATTCTAGAGTTGAGCATTTAGAACATGGAGTTGAATCATGCAAATCGAAGAGTGAACAACTAGCATTTTTAACATGTTTCTCATTTTCCTTCTTTTCAAGATTAACTTGCTCAAGCAAAGAAGCATGTTCTTTTCGTGTGAAGTAAGCTCGATGTAAATTAAGTCACATGATTTACAAACATCATCATCGAGAATCAAAGATTTAAGTCTATCAATTTCAGCATTCAAAGATTCCACAAGAACATCATGTTTCTTAATTTTCTTGTCGCGTTTATCAAGCAATTTACCAAGGCGAGCAACAAAGAATAGCTAATTCATCATAAGAAGGTTCTATCTCATTGAAGTCGTTGTCGTGCTCGTCCTCGGTGAAGCTTTCATCACTCCTAGCCATGAAACACAACCCTGTCAATTCATACTTGCTTGGAGTTGTTGTGTCATCTTCACTACTCTCCAAATCCACATCGCTCAAATTTACTTGCTCAAGAGCGGAAAGAACTCGGTGGACAACTTTGCGGTTTACAAAGTTTCTCTTCTTGATACTACTTAGGGTTGTCTTCCTCTTGTCCTTTGTTTTGTCATTGTCCTCATCCCTTGATGCTTTACACCGCAAGTTTAGGACAATTTGGATGAATGTGGTTGAGATCACCACACTCATAGCATCTTGGAGGCCACCACCAACTCTCTTCCTCATTCTCACATTTTGCAAGGCTTTATTAAAACGAGAAGAGAGTAGTGCCAAGTCTTCTTCAGGAAATTCTTTAATTTGTTCATCGGTTAGCGAAGACAAGAAAGACAAAGCAAAACTTGAAGAAGCATTATTCTGAGACATGCTAGATTGGGAGGTCAATGCAATTGATTTATGATCAGTCTTCCTAGCAAGAACATCCAATTCATGAGTTTTTAATTTAGAGAACAGAACATCTACAGTAAATGTACTCATGACAGTTGATTCTCTAATGGATGTAACTTTCATCTACCAAATAGACATGTCTAATGCACCAGGCAATTGTCTAGCATTAGTAGCTTCATCAAAGCTAACTCCAACAGCACGCAAATTGCTAAAAATTTTATTAAAGCGTGCAAAGAAATCATCTAGCGACTCACCAGGTTTCATCTCGAATCGCATGTATTCTTTCTTATATATATCTTGACGAACCTCTTTGATAGTGTTAGAACCCTCATGATAATCACAAAGAGATTTCCATACCTCATATGCAGACTTGAGATGAATCACACGGTCGAAGTCACTTCTTCCCAATCCTTGGATGATCAAATTTTGTGCTCTGCTGTTTGCTTCAACATGTATTTGATTGGTTTCGTTGACTTGATCATTCTCAGGAATTTGATATGGCTTGTATACCTTCTCCCAGACTGCAAAGTCCTGAGCTTGAATGTATGCCTCCATCTTTGCTTTCCAAAACTGAAAATCAACACCATCGAAAACACAAGGTTTTGTCGAATAATTATCCATCACTACGGTTTCTAATCACCGGTTAAGATTAATTAGAAAAACTACGCTCTGATACCACTTGTAGGATCGAAATATACTAATGTAGCAATCAGAGGGGGGTGAATGATTGCGCAAAAGCTAAAAACAAATTTTTGATGATTTTTGAAACATCCTAATTTAAACTCAAATTGCTTGGAGACCAGTTTACGCAGTTGGGAGACCAGTAGAACAATCCGAGAGATCAGTAGAACAGTCAGGCAACCAGTATAGCAGTCTGGGTGACCAGTAGAGAAGTCGGGCGACCAGTTTGGGCACTTGGGCGACTAGTAGAGCACTTGGGTGACCAGTTTGGGCGACCAGGCGACCAGTTTGGGTGAGCAGACTGACATTTATTTATTAAAATAGTAATTTCTAAAGATCTAACCATTAGATCGATATGCAATTTTACTTGTAGAAACTACACTCAACTACAAATCTAATGCAACAAAAATCAGGTCAATCGGATCAACGGATCTAAAGTTATGTTCTTCGCAAGATGACTAAATCTGGGCGACCAAGCGAGCAGACTGGTGACTAGTTCACAAAAATAGAAATTCTTAAAGATCCCACCATTGGATTGATGTGAAATTTTAACTGTAGAAACTAGACTTAATTCCAAAGCTAACTCAAAAGAATCAACTCGATCGGACCTACAGATCTTGAGATATTACCTTCGCAAGATGATACTTTTGTAAGAAACCGAACTCTGTGATGAACTTCGTGGCCGCTTTCTGACGAACAAAACTTCTAGCGATCGATCAACTATCTTTGGAGCCAAGAGCAAAATGAAAAATCGCCAACTGCTGGAGATGCAAGAAAGATTTTTATTTTGATCTGTTACTGATACTCAAACAAAAGAGTACAAACCCTAAAACACGGCTCTCTTTATAAGCAGGAGAAACCTCCCCTATTTATCTGAGCAAACATAACGCGATTGAATACAACTCCACTTTCCATATGGAAAGAGTTCATATACATCTCAACCTGGCCCAACATGGTCAAAAACAACACTTGCACGCATACGGCCCACATCTTTGTAAATACGTGACTAACAAGTCTCCATGTGCATATTCTCTAGCCCGAATGTCCCGATGACCTCCTTGACCACCAAGACCTTGATTCCTCCACGAATCTAGTCTCGAACCTCGCCTCCATGAACCTAGTTCGGTCCGTCATCAATCACGTTAAGCCTCGAGCAACACCGCACATGAATAAGCGAAAGCAGATCCGAGCACAAGTCTACGACTTGACTCAAAGTCAATCTATGCAACCACTCACACGAGTGCATTGCATCAAGCAAAACCATCATCATGCTATCACCAGCATATCAAACAAATCCGAGCACAAGTTCACGACTTGACTCAAAGTCAATCCATGCAACCACTCGCACGGGCGCATTGCATCAAGCAAAACCATCATCATGCTATCACCAGCATATCAAATAAACATCTTAAACAGCACATGCACAAGCACCACACATGCTATAACCAAAACCACTTTGCAATGTCAATTTCATTACTCAGCCAATTTTTCAGCACATGATTTCACAGTTTGCTTAATCAAATCTATGTATGCATTGAACTTCATTTGTTATATTTCAAGAATAAAAAATATGAAGAACATATATGGTATACTGCACTCGTAAGAATTTCATAAATTTATTGGAGTGTGATCATGATTCAAAATTTTTATAAGATCTTAAGAATTTCCTTAGAACCCTTATGCAAAATTTTCAAAATTTTAAACATTTTTGTTTGCTAAAGCAATCAATGTATTAATCATCGAGTTTTTATGAGGGCGTAGCAATCGTCAAAATTTTTGAAACTTCTTGAAGCTTGATCACTAGATAAAAATTTTATAAAAATATTGATGATACATGCAGACTATCCAAAAATTTTTTAAAAATTTTATAACATGGTTTGTACCATTTTTATTTGGTTTAATTTTCTTAGGTAAAGCTTTTATCGGAAAGATATCTTTATCTGAATTTTTAAAATTCATGAAGTTTGATCACCATCTGAAAATTTTATGAGAAATTAATGATGCACCATAACCATGAACAAAAAATTTCAAAATTTTCTAATGTCGTTTGTTTTATTTTTCATTCGGTTCAAACTTTACGGTCGACGTTTTATCGGAATGAGAAATTTTAGAAATTTTTGAATTTTAAAAAATTCTTCAGATTTTATAATCATATGAAATTTCTATAGAAACATTATTGATGTGTCAGGAAGCTTTACAAAAAATTCAAAATTTTCGACTTCGTTTGGACTATTTTTCGCTTGGTGCAATTTTGCCAAGATCTCGGTAGAAAAAAAATTCGGTTTGAATTTTTGCTTTTGTGGTTATCTGAAATTTAGAAATCTCGCTGAGATTTCATTCTCCGGCCATGTATCAGATTTCAAGAAAAAACGAGATTTCAATCCTTGAGTCTGGCCGTAAGCATCAGGTGATTAAAGACGAAAATGATATTTGGCAAAAGTTCAAGCTTGGCTTGCTCCTACGGAATCACAATCCAATGGACTGGTATATGACTTTGTGTGTATAATCGCAATCCAAATTTGATTTGTACACTGATGGAAAATGTCTAAATCTTAAATAATCTTTGAGTGAACAACAGAAAAAATATAAAAAACTTATACAGATTATACTTTCACTAGGATGTGAACGGTCAACCTTTATAAACTTAAAAAATAGAGATTCAAAATAATATCATTATATAAAGATACATGATCGAAATATTTGAATTTTGGTCCATATTCATATCATAAGGTTGTCCAGAAAACTGTTCTCGAACTAATTGCTAACACCACTCTTTTCAAATAAAACTTGTGAAATCTTGTAGAACCATTAATAAATATAATTTTAAGCTCTTGAGGTTTCATGTTATTAGTAGCTATATTAGATGATTGAAGTAGTAGTAGTTTCATTCATCTATTTGATAAGATTTATGTAAATGAAAACAGAGAGACAAGTTCCCAAAAACAGAGATATAAAGGGGAAGATATTTGCGTAACTAAAACAAAAGGCTGTCGAACATCCAAGTCACTGTTGGCACAACCAAGAGAAACAGATGCAGACTGCATTGGCCTCTGGCAGCAGGCAACCCGGCTGGCCAAGCATTTCATTTTCAGACTGAACTTCGTCAGCATTGCATTGGGACTGGCATTAGAAACGAATAAGAGAAGAACAAGTTCTAATCTAGATTGGCTGATATAGATCTTATTTTCTACGGTAACAGAAATCAAGCCAGCACGGACTTTGGGAAGTTATAAAGTAGAATCCAGCACAATATTTGAATGGAAGACTGGAGACCAAATTTGGCAGGCCCAAAAATTCTACGCATAATATGGAAGACTGGAGACCAAATTTGCCAGGCCCAAAAATTCTACGCATAATACGGAAGACTGGAGACCAAATTTGCCAGGCCCAAAAATTCTACGCATGATATGGACGACTGGAGACCAAATTTGGCAGGCCCAAAAATTCTACACACCACTTTTCCGTGTGTGGTTTTAGCAGTGTCTTCTAGCTCCTGAAGAAATTTCTTTGATGGTACTTCTTCAAGTAATTTTGACTATTAGATCTTATATATTTTAAAAAACTGTTTTAACAGGTCATACCAATCAATTGTCATTACCTGTATGAGTGAAACACACTGATGCATAGCATGAAAGCTCAACGTTGATTTGACACAAAAAGTGGGAAAGCATACAAAACATAATTAAATAACTGCGAAGATATTTAAAATGAAGTTTAGACAATTGTAGGAAAATCCACTAACAATAAGTCAGTACTGGGTCCCGATTGAAACAATCAATAGTCCAAAATTTCTTGCTTACCTTTTTCTCATTCATCCAGTATCCACAAATCGCGTGATATATGTAGAGCCTGTTTAGGGGAGTTGTAGTTTTTTTTGAAAAGCTATTTTTTTGCTTTTTAGGTTGAAAAAAAGCTGTAGCTTTTCAAAAGAGACCGTTTAAGATCAGATAAAATCCCTAGGGCCTCGCTTGGAAAGATATAACCGTGAGAAAGGAAATATCCACTCTCAGTGAATGTAGGGTTTCCTACAAAATTCATGTCAAAATCATGCATTCCTAATGGAACCTTATTAGTTTTGAACATAAGCTCCAAACCCTAAAAACCAAGCAAGGATCAAAGACGTTAAAGACAAGATATCGGCTCCGTTCTGATCTATGTATTTAAAAACAACGGGTGAAATTATTGCATCTCTTTGAGGGCTAGAAATCGATTTTTTTAAATAATATCTTTTTAACGACAAATTATAGAAATAATATACAAAAAATAAAAGTAACAGTTTTACCCCCTTGTCGCGCAATGAAATGGAGACAACCTCTTTGTCGTAGATTGAAACGGCGATAAAGTTCTTGTCGCCAATTGAACTGGCAATTCAGCTTTTGTCGCTGTTTGGAATGGCGACAGAGATCTGTCGCCAACGGTTCAGCTCCCTATCACCATTCCAAATGGCGATAGAGAGGCATTTAGCCATGTCACTGGCCTTCTCGCCCTCATTTGCACCGAGCGCCCCAGATCTCGACCGAGCGCAAGCGCGGAGAAAAGAGAGGAGCGGGGAGGAGGAAGAGGAGGAGGAGGAGGAGAGAGGAAGAAAAAGGAGGAGGAGGAGGAGGAGGAGAAGGGAGAGGAGGGAGAGGAGGAAGAGGAGGAGGGAGGAAGAAGAAGCGGGGAGATTCATCGTGCATTGAGATAAATTTTGTATTGTTCATTTAAATTCAAATTTAGAAATGCAATTTAGTGATCAGATAAAATAGATTGGTAAGTAATTAGGTTTGTAGAGCAATAATTATGTAGAAAGACGATATAGGGATGAAATTAATTAGGATTGTACGTAATTAGCCCCATAGAGTAGCAATTGTTATTTACATAGATAATTTAGAAACTAGATTAATTAGTTTTGTAATTAATTAGCTATGTAGACCGCCAATAGTTTTTTTACATCGAATTATTTAGTTTTATATGTAATGAGTTGAATAGAGCAACAATAGTTTTGGATAAAAAATCTACAAGAACTATGGGACATACAATGTCTATAAGAATTATACGAGATACAATATGGTACAAAAAATTAATTTCTATAGGGTTTGTAGTTGTTGTTTGAAATAGTGCAGAGTACGTTGTCGTGGTACATAGGTGTAGCAGTATGTGTAGGTTAAGATTTGAAAGGTGTTAGCGTTATATTTTGCACACGTTAAAAATTTCATGAAATGGTTGATAGGTATGGACGAATGAGTACAATTTAGAATACACTACGAGAGAGGAGTTCGCATATGGGTGCATAAGGGATGGAACTTAGTCATTTTTCAAGTGTCATGGTTGGCCTGTCACATGTCAGTGAGCATTCATGGGGTAGTTAACAGATGGTTGTACCACATGTTCTCATTGGACAATAAATTGTATGACCTCAAGCTGCACGGAGTAGGGTGTCAGAGACAGATTGCACATCTTGGGAATTCTTGGGCCGAAGGGGCAAGTATTGGATCTTGTATCTAAGATTGGTGGCCGAGAATGGTTGGCCATTAGTGTTGTTGGCGCAAGCATTTGAGAAAACCAATGTTGGCCATTCGACGGGAGGAGGTTATTGGTGATGAATTGGAGGAAGTTGGTGATCAGTACGTGTGTAGAGTGACCTTGCTAGGGAAGCTACGGAGGAGATAGACACACTGATGGTCGGAATTCGCCTAGGGGGTTCACGACGGATTTCCTGCTAGGGGCATTGCAGCGTGTAAGCCAGAAGACTGCTCGCGTCGTCTAGCTTATGTCCTACAGGAGGCCTAGGGACGATGACGTCGTACATGTTCACGGGCGTGCCTCAACTGTACGGGGTTGACATGCGCCGCAGGTCACAGTTGGGACATCACACACGCAGGTGGCCCCCCTCCGGACCTGCCAGGGGGATCCAGTTGGCAGCGTTCTACGTCGTACGTCCACATGACTCTAGGTATACCACGTGGTTTCCTTTCATCTATTATGTTGTTCATATTATGTGTTGTACTAACATAAAAAGTTTGTCAACAGTGGTCGATCCATCACCTAACCAGAGCGCAAGCACCTTCGGCAACGTCGCTACGCTCGATGACACCGACTTCAACTGGATCGTGGATCCTTACCAGCAGTCGACGGGTGTGGTTCTTGATCCGTCGCAGTTCCCCTATGCGCCCGTACCGACTCAACCATCACAAACCATCACAGGACGCCTTCGCTACTCCAATAGCACTAGGACGGCCTACTAGGAGTACTCGTGGACAGGCTCCAAACCAGCTCACGTATCCATCTGGACATGTGCAGCACCGTAGGAAGCTTGGGACCACACAAGAGGTCGCACTGTGCAGGGGCGCCAGCTAGTAGTTTTTATTTTTCATACATGATGTACTAAACATAATATGTTGCTTTATTTTCTTAACTTAGAATTTTTTACTGTAGTAGCCCTCTACATATTTATTTTCACAAAAATGGCCGGTCTAATGAAATTGCAAGAATGGCCTGGTGAAGGCAATTTCAGCGAAGGGGCAGCGCTGAAATATTTTTTTTATTTCCAGTGCTTCACAACCGCTGAATATTTGTTTACTTTTTTCCCATCGCGAGAAATATTTTTCTAATGTACAATGCTGAATATTGGTGCCTTACCATGAAAATACCAGTTTGCCCATACATGTCTCTGTAAACAACAACATTCTTTCAAACTCAATTCATGCTACACATCTTTGCTTGATACAAAAAATTTAGTGCCTATTTCCAAAAGTGTTATGATTTTTATTGCTAAAAAAAGAAGAGTGCCAGTTTTTTGTCGCCGAACCAAACGGCGACAAAGTCTTTGTCGCCGTTTGGATTGGTGACACAAAATTATCGCCGTTTAAAATGGCGAAATAGGGTCTGTCGCTATTTCAAATGGTGACAAACACTCTATCACTATCTCATTGCGCCACAGGTGGGTAAATTTGTTATTTTTATTTTTGGCGTATTATTTATGTAATTTTTCATTAAAAATATATTATTTAAAAAAATTGCTAGAAATCCCCACAATAATATGTAAAAAAACTAGAAATACTCTCATTATTCGAGGGAAAAAGTAAGGATCTTTAAACCAATTATTTGGCGAGGTTAGATTATTACAGCGTAGATTAATCAAAAGTATCGATGCTACAACCTATATATGTTATTGTTATATAACAAATACAACTATATTTTTAGCTAGGCAATAGAGATGTATAACAAATACCACATGTTGCAGTTAAGTGGCTAATATTTTTTAAAAAGGATTAGCACGTGCTCTACCATTCATTAAGAGGGAAGCAAATAAGAGTTAGTGCAGATTAAAGTGAACTTGAACAGGAAGCGGTAGGAACAAAGTTTCAGCAAGAACCAAATCCCGGCTAAGTGGCTAATATTGCCACACAATTGCGCGGTAATTCACTAGGTAGTTTCTTTTTTTTAGTTTTTAACTATATAGATATTATATACCACATAAAAATATTCGTAAGTCTGCTCTAGAGAGTACGGAGAGGGTTAGATTGGATCATGCGTGAATTAATTTCGGATACTATACTCTAACAAACAAAAAATCTTTAAGAGTTACTAGAACAATTTTGTAAAAACTGTGAAATCCAATTTAGGAGATTTTTGAGTAAAATCTGATCTCGAACAAACTAATCTCATTCTAACATTAACTACTTGCGCTTTCAGACAGTGAAGCTTGTGGAAAACTGGAGGAGAGACCTTAACAATGACATGGAAGCCGAGCCGAGTAGAGGCCTGGAAGCACCGTGGAAAAAATAGTTAAAAGCATCATCACCTCTGGTAGTGCGCAAGCGCAAACCACCGTACTGCAAGGCCTAAAAACACTGTGTATGTTCTTGCATATATCGCTGTTGAATTGCTATACCTGACATGGAGCATTTCCCCTTCCTCGTGCTCCTTGTACTCTCCCTTAGCTTTTGTACTGCTCAAGATCACCAATTTCTCTACCATGGCTTCACTGGCACAGACCTCGCCCTCGACGGCACCGCCAAAATCACACCGGAAAGGCTCCTTGAGCTGACTAGCGACGAGACTGATCTCAGCGGCCACGCATTCTACCCAGCTCCTCTGCACTTCCGCAGGTCACCCAACGGCACAGTGCAGTCCTTCTCGGTGAGCTTCGTGTTCGGCATCCAGCCCCTCTACCCCGACAGAAGCTACGACGGCATAGCGTTCTTCGTCGCTCCGAGCAAGAATCTCTCGACCGCATGGCCGGATGGATACTTGGGCCTCTTCAACGTCAACAACACCGGCAACTCAAGTAACCACATCTTTGCAGTCGAGCTCGACACCTTCCAAAACAATGAGTGGGGGGATATCAGCAACAGTCATGTCGGCATTGACATCAATGGCCTCCGCTCTGTGTGGTCCTTTAATTCTGGCTTCTACGATGACAAGAGCGGCATTTTGAAAAACTTGACGCTATATAGCGGTGAGGCCATGCAAGTTTGGTTGGACTACAACGAAGAGACCACACAGATCAACGTGACCATGGCTCCCCTTGAAGTGCCCAAACCGATTAGGCCTCTGCTCTCAGCCACCTGTGATCTGTCGACTGTTCTCACAGACCCAGTGCACATTGGCTTCTCAGCTTCATCGGGCCCAATCACCACTCGACAGATCGTGCTCGGCTGGAGCTTTGGTATGAGTGTTCCGGCTCCGGCCATTGACATCGCTAAACTGCCAAAGCTACCTCGTGTTGGCTCCAAACCTCGTTCCAAGGTCTTGGAAATCGTCCTTCCAATAGCCAGCGCAATGTTCATCCTCACTGTGGGCACCATTGTCGTCTTCCTTGTGCGGAGGCAACTGAGGTACGCTGAGCTGCGGGAGGATTGGGAGGCAGATTTTGGGCCTCAACGGCTCTCATACAAGGACCTGTTCCATGCGACTCAAGGATTTAGCAACAGGAAATTGCTTGGGGTGGGAGGGTTTGGAAAGGTCTACAAGGGAGTTCTTCCGACATCTAAATTGGAGGTCGCCGTGAAGAAGATAGCCCATGAGTCCAGGCAAGGAATGAAGGAGTTCATCACAGAGGTTGTCAGCATCGGCCGCCTTCGACACCGCAACCTTGTGCCGTTACTCGGTTACTGCCGGCGGAAACATGAACTACTTTTGGTGTATGACTGCATGGCAAATGGTAGTCTTGATAAGTATCTATATGATGTAGAGGACAAGCCTATACTTGGTTGGGCTCAAAGGTTTCGGATCATCAGAGATGTCGCATGTGGCTTGCACTACCTCCATGAAAAGTGGGAGAAAGTTGTCATCCACCGAGACATCAAGGCAAGCAATGTGCTCCTCGACAGTGAAATGAATGCGAGACTAGGTGACTTTGGCCTCGCAAGGTTGTATGATCACGGTACTGACCCACAGACGACACATGTGGTTGGCACCATGGGGTACCTAGCCCCCGAGATGGTACGGACAGGAAAGGCGTCTCCTCTCACAGATGTGTTCGCTTTCGGCGCATTCCTTCTCGAGGTTACTTGTGGGCAAAGGCCTATCAAGCAGGACATGAAAGGCAACCGACTTATGCTGGTCGATTGGGTTCTTGAACATTGGCACGATGGATCACTGACGGAGACGGTCGACATGAGGCTCCAAGGTGACTATGATATTGATGAGGCATGCTTGGTTCTAAAACTAGGGCTTGTGTGCTTGCATCCGTTTCCTACTTCAAGGCCCAACATGCTCCAAGTAATGCATTACCTCGATGGTGACGTGCCACAACCGGAGTTGACACCAACACGTTTGAGCTTCAGCATGCTGCCTTTGATGCAGAACAAAGGATTCAATCCATCTGTCATGTCATATCCGCAGCTGATGACGAGCATTGGCACATTCTCCGGTCTCTCAGGTGGACGATGACATGGATGGTGTTCAACATATTTTTATCGCTACCTCTAGACCCCAAAAAAAAACATTGTTTTGTATGAGTGTTTGCTTGGAAACTTCGTGCAGGTATTATGCATTCCCCTTGGGAATATATACTGAGTATGCAAGTGTAATTACTAATTATATAATGAGCTGCACAAAGCCTATTGTCGAGTTCAGTTGTAGCGTCATATGGTATAATTCATCTGGGGGGTCATTTTGTTTACACTTGTTTGGAACTCAGGATTCACAGCGACCGCCAGTGAGCAGCGCCCCTACAATTTGTAGCTTAGGTCCGCTTAGGTCCGGGATTCATAGATGGGGCCTGCTCTTCGCCTTTCGGGTGATTAGATAAAAGTTTCGACGGATTAGGAGTTTCGCCCTTTTCCCTCTCTTTTTTGTTGTTTCATCTACCCCCAGAGGATGTTATCCGATCTATAAATTAACTTCTGCTGTACTAATGTCTATCTTTAATGTAAGGCAGAGCTCCTGCCATTCCTTTCAAAAAAAAAAAATCTGTCTCCTAAATTCGCTACCTCTTCCTATCTTTACCAAGTGTTTAAGACTCCTGTTTTTCTCCCCTTCTTGAATGCAAAGCAGAGCTCCTGCCCTTATTTCACAAAACAAAAAGAACTAGTAGGAAATTCACGTATATGTATACTCCTGTGTCTCCTATCTACTATATATTTTGTAAAAACAACAATGCAGAGAACTAATGGCATGTACGTGATGCTACTGATTCTTTACAGTGGGGAGAACCCTATTGAAATATTTCATGAATAAGAAAGGAACTGGACAGAATATATATACAGCAAAGTTGAAACTAAAAAGAGAGAAATGAACGGCCCAACCAATCGGACAACTGTACTCAGATGATCGATATACTTCCCTGTCAAGGACACTGGCTCGCTCAAAACTTAGAAAACTTCCAGTCTGAACAGCAAAGTTCCCTCCCTTCCAGGAAAGCTCTACCAGTCACAGCTGAATAAATAATGTCTGCACATGCTGTCAATATCATGAGGTCTTGATATTTACATTAGCATTCTCTTCACTTTCAATTCGAGTCCAAAAGTATTTACATCTACCTCAAGTTCATGTACCTGTGGTCGAGTTCAGATTAATTGAGATAAGACTTTTCGGAATCAGTATCCACCACCGTTGCTGCTACGTATACGGCAGTGTCACATTCAGTCGGGCCATCAATTAATGGACCATGCAAGGAAATCTGACAAGGCGACAGTTCAGTTCAGCGTGGGCATGGGGAGGAAGTTGGGATGCTGTGCTTTAATTGGTCAACTAATGACTTTAATGCAGTGTGAAAAGCCTGAAAAAATCATACTTACATCGAAAAAAAGTGTTGATTAAATTACTAAGGATAAGCGCGAAAAGTTAAATAAAACTAGCCTTGTTGTGAAATGTTAGGGATAGCAGGACAGCAAAATAATTGGAAACAAAGATTTAACCTGGCAAAACCCTTGCAGGAAACAGTTCATTATAATGCTTTAAGATTACAAGACAGAGAGTTGGTTTATATAGTCAAAAAGTCCTAGTTGTAAACCACTTGGACTAATATAACAATCTATTTGGATAGAACCAAAAGATTTGATAGTTAAAGATATTGGGTTATCTTCAACATGAAAACAAATGGTTGTGCAATTGTCAAGTACTTCTTGTAGCTACAATACAAGAGGTATATTAATTATCCAGAATTCCTGCAGGATTCCCATGTTCCAAACGAGAATTTAAACAACAGCACTTCAGGTTTAGTCTAAAAGCTCTCCTAAACAGCATAGCTGTAAAGCAGCTGAAAATTTAAGCCACAGCAAAAGCACTCCCAAAAGTTGCAGCTGCTAGGGAGGAGCTTTTCAACTGTGGCTTCGTTTGATCACTTCCCGCCTTAGTCGCTCTGCCTTCTTGACCTCCGCCACCCCGCCTTGCCATCTTCACGCCATCTCCTCACTCAAACGCCACTGTACTTTGCTATGTTGCTACCTCCCTGCTCGGTTGACCCCCAAAAGCTACAGCTGTAATAGTCAGTTTGCCAAACATCATAACAAGAAAAGCAACAGCTGCTAACTATGACCTCTAGCTACTTTACAGCCCAGTAAACAAAAACAGCTTTTCAGTCCAACCGCAACTCCTCCAAACAGATCCTAAATCAAATTATGAGACGTGATTCCTAGTAGTATAATAAAAGTGTTACTCCTATAAAAGTACGTACAAGATGCTAACACTGAAATCCTTGTTATTCTGACTGACCAAGGGATGATTGGCTGTGGTGGTGACATGGCACATGAGTTGTCACCTGTATTATATGACACATACACAATGAAAATTAGAGAAGAATTTTCTGTAGCCTAGGAGGCAGGGTCATTGCGATAACACATATTATATCGGATCTGATCAGATTTGTTCTCCACGATTAAAAATGATCGATGCACACACTGTAATACATCTATTAATTTAATAATAGATCCAAGTTTATTAATTCCTCAGAAGACCTAAGTTAATTTCCTATTGACTAATGGTCGAACAGTGAGGACTATTTTGTTGGAAATTAGGGGTGGATATCGAGCTGACTCGACTCGACTCGGTAAGGTAACGAGTCAGCTCGAACTCGACTCGTTATCTTAACGAGCTAGAAGTTCAACTCAGCTCGACTCGTTATAAACTCGAGTTGGCTCGAACTCGACTCGTTAAGCTCGTTAGTAATGTGAGCAAGAGAGCATACATATTTGATTCATGTAGCTCGATTAACTCGTTAGGGGATTTAGGGATTTAGTCATTTAGGGGATTTAGGTTTTTTTTCCATGTAGCTCGATTAACTCGTTAGCTCGCTCGATAACTCGTTAGCTCGACTCGTTTAACTCGTTTTTTTAATGAGTTCAAAACCCAGCTCGACTCGACTCGTTAAGAAACGAGTTCGAGCCGAGTCAAGTCGAGTTTTCAAGTACTCGTTTAACTCGCGAGTTCGAGTTTTTTTTCCACCCCTATTGGAAACCAATCACTGACTTCTTTTCTTTCTCACTAGGGAATCACACCTCACTTGTGTTCCTCACATACACATGTATACACGCGTGCAGGGGTATGGACTCATACCAAAACTCACACATGGACTCACACCAAAACTCAAAGCTTTATTCACATCAAGTGCTACTTAAATATAGCTCACCTATACAATTTTGGCAACCAATCTTGGTCATAACTCACGCCATTAATCCTTCCTAATCATGTATTATTTCCTAATCATGCATTTTTTCTAATCATGCATTGATCCTTCCTAATGATGCATATTTATTTCCTAAAGCACATGGAAACAACAACTAAAACAAGATTATTTCCATCAATCACCCCTTAATCTTGTTGCTTTGTTTTGACATCTCTTGCTCACAGAAATACATGTTCATCGTCTTCGCTTTGAGCCTCTACGAGTAGTGCTTCTTCCTTCTTTGTCAGACACTCATAAGTAAAGTGTCCAAGGTCATGACAATTGTAGCACCTCACTTTGGATTTGTCTCGACCTTCGCCACGGCCACGGCCGTGCCCACGACCATGCCCTTATCCTCACGACAAGTATGATGAGTTCTCGGTGTCCTTCTTCGCTCTCCATTCGGCACGCGTCAACAGCAAGTGCTCTTTGTCCATAGCATCGCTATAGCCGGACAACCGCTGCTCGTGCTCCTTCAAAGACCCAGTGACCTCCTCCACGGTCATGTTCTTGAGGTCACCAAATTGCTCGATCATCGATGCGATGTGAAGTAACTTTGAAGGGGCGTTAAGGACAAACTTCTAGATGACGTAGGTCTCCTCTACTTTGTCACCAAAGCACGGATCTTATTGACAATCACTGTCAACCTCGCAGCGAAGTCATCAACTGCCTCCATTTCTTTCATACAGAGACCCTCGAATTCATGCCTCAAAGTTTGGATCTTTGCCTCCTTGATAAGCTCAGCTCCTATATGCATGGTCTTCAGTGCCTCCCATGCCTCCTTGGCCATCTCCTTCCCAGCAAGTAGGAGGAGCACCTTCATTTTGATCGCCCATGTTGTGTAGTTGCCCTTTGTGATGTGTCATGGTGACGTGTTGATGATTGAGGTTGGAACTTTTGCAGAATGGATGTGGAAGAATTCTGATTGCATTCAGTCCAGACCTCCGGGGATCCAGTCTGGCCCTGTAAACCTGTAGTTGAGGTCGACTGTGCCCAGTTAGGCTCAGGTAGCCCGAGTTTAGTTTAGGCTTAGACCAGCCCAAGTTGGGGACAGTTCATTATGGCCTAGCTAGGTGCTAATGTGACATTGATCTTTCACGGGTGGATGATCAGCAATAGATAGGATAGCTAGCACGGTTACAATCTTTTCAGATGTATATATAAACTCGCACTTTAGTAATTTCAAAAAAAAATCGCACTTTAGTAAACATGCAAAACGATCTGAAAGAAAGAATTGCAATTAGAAGCAATGGTAGCTAATTAAGCTCGCCCAATGAAAAAACCAACAGATTCTCCAACTTATGCTGGAACCAAAAAAAAAAAGAGTATTTTCTCTAAGGATAACTCCTTAACCCAACCATGCCACCCACCTCTTCCGCTCGCTCCAACCGTTGCCTTCCACCTTCTTCCACCCCATGCATCCCTCCACCTGTAGCGAACGCGTCCCTCCTTGACCACCTCCAACACTGCCTTCTCTGCTCTCTCTTCCCTTCCCCACATGCTCTCATTTTCTGGACAAACTCCACCAACAATGGCCATTCTTCTCCAGCGATGGTGACCGACGGCGATACAAGGTTAGGATTCCCCCAGTGCCCCCTCCCTCGCTCCGCGTTATGGAGGGAGGGGATGAGACCGCAGCCTGACGAGGGCAGCGGTGGCACCGCCGTCTGCAGGATTGGATTGGAGGAGGATGGTGGGCGGTGATGGACAACATGGCACACAACTAACATAATATTAGGTTTGGCGGAGTGCGCGGAGGGGGCGAGGATGAGGGGTGCTGCCATGAGGTGGTGCGGGCACGACCAGCCACCGGTCGTGGAAGCAGGGGCAGAGACATGCCGAGTTGAGGCGATGACAGATTGACAGAGGAGGGTGGCGCTGGTTGGAGGAAATGGCTACGGAGGAGGGTGGTGCATTGGCAAGACGAAAAAAGAGCCTCCAACAGAAGAAAGTGATAACGCGGTTGCACTAATTGAAGCACGAATAGTGGTGTCCTTACTCTAACTTGCACACACCACATGATAATCAATAGAGATTCATCTGTAAAAGCCATCTCGGATGTTCTCGGCAAAACGAAACATCGATTGACTTTAGAACAGGGTTAATAACAATGTTTCAACCCTGGTTTTCGATGAACAAGTGGTATCGAAATTCGTGAAAAACCAAATATTTTTTAAAGACAAATGAATTTAAAATCTAGTCAAATAGCGAAGCGAAATTTGAATGAAAAGTTTAAAAACCGCTTGAAAAGCAGTGAATTTTAAGCGATTTTCTCAAAAATTGGTAACAGGTTGAAAATTTGGAAAAAATGTAAAGTTATAAAGCTATTAATACTAATTTTAGGAACTTTTCTGCAAACTTTTTTTTAAAAAAAATTCACACCAGAGGTTATAAAGCTATTAATACTAATTTTAGGGAATTTCTGTATAATTTTTTAAAATTTTCTGAATTTTTTAAATTTGAATTTGGACATAAGTGGTAAAGCGAATAGTATCCTTTTCTGAACCGGTATGGTATAAGCAAAATTTGTAAAATCCGAACGATTTTCGACGAAATTTGAAAATCTGCTCCTGAGCACGCACACAAATACCTGCTCGTTACATCTGTTCTTTTTTGATGAAAAACTGTGCGTTGCATCTGTTCTGATCTTGCAAAAGATATTCTGCATTTTTTTATCTCCAAAATGTCCTTGCAAAAAAGTGTGCAAATGTCCACTGCTAGCACGGCAATCACCACCCGTTCATGAACTGCCCAAAATTGAACCTTCAAGCATCCGCCGGCATGGTGTCTACTAAAACTATTCTGACTCTGGATGCTTTCAGTCCATGGCTCTATCCAAACTCCAAAGTCGTATTGTCTCAACCCTACTCTGATACCTTCCAGTCTCATATACATCCGCCGGCATGGTGTACAGATGATGTACAAACATCATGTTTTCCTCAACTTTAAAGCGCAGCACGGCCCAAGTACAAAGAGACGAAGATACAGAACACATTGAAACCAAACTCTCTGTAAGATCACATTGAAACCAAACTCTCTATAGAGAGAACACATTGAAAGTTTAGTGTGCTGTTTTTCTTTTCCTTTTTTTTTTGTTTTTGAGATCAGGTGTTTTGTTCATAATTGAGGTTAAATAACTGCGGTGAGTTGGACATAAATTAAAGGAGGAATAAAAAAAACTACTGCGTTGTTCCAAGAACTACAAGAAGTTCAGGAAATGAAAATTTTGTTAGCAACTGCGACACAAACATGTCGAACTCCACACTTTACATTTGATCGAAATAAAATTGGGAGCACCCTCAACCACAAGCTCCCTCAAGAAATGTGGGTTTCATGTCTTTTCATCTCTGGTATTTATCATTCCTCTTCTCTGCCATCAGAAAAATGAGGAGCTCAAATACAGGGAGGAGGAGAAAATCAGAATATAAAGAGGAACATAACTCGTGCAGAAGAGTAGGCGTCGTACCGATGATCGGAGATGAGTTATTATGGTTAGGTCAAAATCGAGAAAATAAAGAGAAGAAAAGGAGACATATTATTCATTAATTCGTGGTCATATAGTATGTAGGTACGATCAATATGCTGACAAAACTAAATGAAATCGGGAACGCCAGTGCAAGAAACAATGCTGAATTCAAAATTCAAATATAATCATATACAAACCAAGACGCCACTTTAAACATGACAACATCTTTATAGAACTCCATTATACATATCATCTCCGATAATGTCAATAAGAAATCAACCTACTGTCCACAGAAACTCAACCTTCCGCGATATCTTTCGTCAATAGTCAGAACCTGCAAACTCATTCGCGAATCACGTCTAGACCTCGATCCTCATGAACATCCCTGCGATCCAAATCCTGTCCCGACCAACACACTCGACAAATAGACACGATCGACCAACAATCAGAAATCACATTGATCAAACAATCATCCATGCAAAACATCACAACAAACAATGTAACAAACCACCATGCTTCAAACATTAACCATCAATCATCCACGACTGATCAAGTTCATCAAGACCATTATCAATAACATCCACTTAGCCATTATAAAAACATCTCATAAAAATCAAAGAACATCATAACGCAAACATGCAAACAACATTACTGCATACATTTACAATTTAAATTATTAACTTATGCAAATTCAATTTGTAGAATTTCATTCAAATTGAATACAATTATAGCATAATTTTGATCTTCGAAGATTCAAATATAGTGAACATATTAAATTTATCTAGATCAGACCAAATTTTATTTAACCTTTGATGACAATCTAAATTTTATAGACAAGATTTCTAAGACACTATTTAATTAATTTCATAATTTTGAACTCAATTTCAAATTTAAATTATACATTATACACATTTTAATATAATTGTTAAATTTTTCAACATTCAAATTTATAGAATTAACATTTTGAACATATTAGATTTAATTTGAATTATCAATTTATCTAAATTCAGCTTTTATCATGGAGTTACCATTTAATTTTGATTAAAATTTCATTAACAATCAAATTCGAAAAGAAATGCGTTTAATTTGTAAGCTTGAATTATTTATCGACATTAATTTTGAAACCAT
Organism: Guadua angustifolia; assembly: GCA_036346375.1. Classification (NCBI taxonomy): domain Eukaryota; kingdom Viridiplantae; phylum Streptophyta; class Magnoliopsida; order Poales; family Poaceae; genus Guadua; species Guadua angustifolia. Next base: position 48,199,355 of record CM070512.1, on the reverse strand, counting down.
TATTTAATTTAATAAAATTTAAATCTTGTTTTAATTATTTCGGTTATTAAAAAAGAAATTTGAAATTTGAACTCATTATGAATTCACAAGATTCATGATATCTATGGATAATTTCAAAATTTATTGGATTGAACTTTGAATTAAATACTTTAAATTAAATGTAAAAAATTTCCTTGTACTGGGTAAGTCCCTAATTAAAAATTTAGAAAATGAATTATAATTGTACAATTCTTGATAATCATACTTTATATGGTTTCGATATCAGCATTCAAGTATAAATAACTGTGAAATAATTTAAATTGTTGAGTTCGTATCAATAATTAAAACTTGAATAAATATATTTCAGATAATTCAACTTTGAATAAATTAACAATCAATGAGACATAATATATTTGGTATAAACAATCATTGATTTAATATGTTAATCGAAACAGATAACTGAGCCAACAAATTAAGAATTTTACGAACTATAGTCAATAACTTGGAAATCTTAAAATCAATAAAAAAACATCTATATAATTGCGAATAGTCTGATTTTATATTCAATCATCGGATTGAATTATAATGAACAGCAATTCAGAACTAATTGTGAACACAGAACTTTAATATGAAACTTTGGAAAAATTGAATCCAAATCATTGATAATAAAGATGAGACTTTCGGCATTAGCAAATATTGGACGATTAGCAAATTTCTACAAATTTGAACAATTTCATGTGAACAGGCTTGTCGAAAAGATCAATTGCTAATCAATTTGCTAACTATTTAGTGCATACGTTCAATCAGAACGATTGACTTGATGTATCTGAAGAATTTGAATTGACTGCAAATTTAACATTCAGCATACAATAATTGAAAACTGCATGAAAAATCTAGATCATAGAGAAGCATCAATAATTTGGCCGAAAAATAGACTATTCTGGAACAAATTCACAATCTACGACTTGCGTGTTAAGTAGTTCACAATTTGAAGAAAAACTGGGAACACCCGGCCTCAACCACAAGCTCCCTCGAGAAATATGGGTTTCATGACTTTTCATCTCTACTATATATCATTCCTATTCTCTGCCTTCAGAAAATGAGGAGCTCATATACAAGGCAAAAGGGAGAAAATGAAAATATATATAAAGAGGTACATAACTCGTGCAGAAGGGTAGGTGATGTGCCGATGACTGGAGATGAGTTATAATGGTTAGGTCGAAACTGAGAAAATGAAAGGAAGAAAAAGAGACCTATTATTCATTACTCTCTTTATCTTACTGTATTTGTCTATGGTCTCAAGAGTATCTATTTCAAAATATTTGTCCATTGAAAGAGCCAGGAGTATATTTGTGAGGCTTTTTATCATTATTGAGAGGTACCAAAATTTACATTGAGTTAGTATCAGAGGCACAAAAAATTTAGAGAGTGCAGGTACCAACTTTGGGTATCTCTTAGTACTATCTCAATGTTAATTTTGGTATCTTGTAAAGATGATAAAAAGTCTTTTATTGTAATGTTTCCATTTTCTACCCCTACTTAAATGTTTTCAAAGAGATTAAGTTGTTGTGTTATATCATTTAATAAAGATATGCATGGTCATTTCTTATTAATTTTTTTATTAGATCATTTAGTGCTTCCTTAATCTGCACACATAATAGACTATGGACAAATATAGTGGGACGGAAAGAGTAATTCGAGGTCAATAGGTCGTATAGTAGGTACGTAGGGGTACCAGTTCATGGTGAATTTTTTTGTCTAAAATACATTGAGAAGTACGTGAACAAACTTTCTTATAGTCGCTCACTGATTAAATTGAGCTTGATAAGCTTGCGCAGATGCAAAGGCCAAGCTGGATCTCTAATTTGCAAATTCATCGTAGATCAATGTGCTCTACAAGCTCTGGGGATCAAATGAGCCCTTGCTAGTGTTTTAAAATCTGAAACGTCCTTTACCCTTCTGGAAGCAAAGCCTGACAAGAGCCATTTATGCTCACCTCTAGCTCCCCAACCTTTTCGAAGTGTGCCATGGCAGGTTGCGCAAAACAATTCCAAAAAATAGAGACTTCCTGTCCTCGAATGAATGATTCACATATCCATTACGAAACTGAAACAAAGTTCTTACAGAGTTTCAGAGAGTTAGACAAGAGAGGGATGCAGAAGGGGAGCTAATTAAACGCCGGCGACCAGCAAGCCAGAAAGTGGTACATAACCATACTACAGAACGCGAAGCAGAAACAACAAATTTTGCTTCTTTTATATACTTTCCTGCTGTAATCTCCATCACCACTGAAGCCGATTGCCATACGTTCTCCAGTGTCTCCAAGGAGCTGAGGCAGACTGTTGTCCTCGAGTTGAATGATCTACTTGAGATTTGCAAGTCTGAAGGTGGAGAAGGAAAACGGCGATGCTGATCCGTTTCTGTCGTCTCTAGAGAAGGGTTAAGCTGTGGAGTTGCTCAACTCCTCTGATTTATATATATCGGTGCAGTTCTTCAACAGTCCCATCGCATCTCGACCAGATGAGGGGAGAAGCTGCACAACTAAACGAAGTTTCAGTGGTGATGAAGCATCGAGCGAGTAACTAAACGAAGTTTCATACTCGCTGTAAACCTCGGTTTGTGTTCGTCGTAGAAATTAAAAGCAAAAATGGCAAACTGTGGACCTAAATCCCGTATCATGACTCGAATGTCTTTCTAGTCACTATCATGCATACTGCAAGACATTAAAGAAGTTGCAGAACAGTTGGTGATGAAAGTTAGTGATGTGCTTTGATAATTGAGCTCCAACTTTTGCTTGCAGAATGGATCCATGTCAAGAATTCTGAGTTCTACTTGCATTCAGTCTTGGGCTCAATTCTGGCCCTGTGAACAATGTAGTTTAGGCCCAGTTAGGCCTAGCAGGCCAGATTTAATTTGGGTTCAGACCGGCCCAAGTTGGAGTTGTCGACATGAGCGAAGCATACGCGTTTCCATGGTCGGGCTCCTCCGTCTCGGACCGGCCGACCTCCTCCACGCTCGCGGCGGCGGGGCGATGGCGTCCACCACCGTCAAGCTCATCGGCAAGTGCTCTTAAACCACTCCCTCCCCTCCCTCCGTCGTTCACCGCTTTAACCATTTGGGATTAATTGACTCGTCCTCCTCTCTCTTCCCCTCCGTCTCCGGCGCGGCCAGCAGACATCGCCGTCAACTTGACCGGTAACACCTCCGTCCCACACCACCATGTCCACCCAATTCTTGGTTCTCCCTACCTTCTCCTTGTGTTTATACCGTACTGTCTCACTCCTGCTGCTGTGACCTGGGAAGATGGCATGTTCAAGGGCATCTACCACGGCAAGCAGTGCCACGCCGCAGACATCTCCACCGTCCTCGCGCGCGCCTGGGCCACCGGCGTGGACCGCATCATTGTAAGCCCCCTGGCCCTGCCCTGGCATTCTCTTCCTCCGTTTCCTGCTTTCGTTTCTTGCGCGTGAACTGGGTGTGATTGCATTATTGGTTTGGTGCGGCGGCAGGTCACCGGAGGGTCTCTGAAGGAGTCCAGGGAAGCGCTCGAGATCGCCGAGACCGACGGTGAGCTCAGCTGCTTCTATGCGGTTGCTTGGCAAATGTACTTGTTGCAGCCTGTAAGATGTTTGATGTAATGTGCCTGAGAAGTTGTCTTGTGCGTATGCAATGCAGGGAGGTTGTTCTGCACGGTGGGCGTGCACCCAACAAGATGCGGGGTAATGGTGGACAATATTTCTTGCCTCGTTCTTGAATCTTGACCAACATTGAGATTGGTATGTGCATTTGTCCTTTGGTTATGTAATTTGGTTTTTTTTTTCCGGATGGTTAGGAGTTTGAGGAGAGTGGAGACCCGGAAGGACATTTTCAGGCATTGCTGGCTCTGGCGAAGGAAGGCATCGAGAAAGGCAAGGTGCGTGCTGTTGCTTGTTTGAGCATTTACATAAGACTTGAATTGCACAGCACAAGGATAGGCTTATCCTCAAGTGACTGGTTTTCTTGCAACCTTCTGATAGCCTAGTTCTTTGCATACAAACAATATGACCCACTGAATCTTGTCAATTACACCTAGTCTCCCGGAGATCAACCGCAATATAAACAAAGGACCCAACTCATTGTTTATGTAAAATACTGAAGAGCAAAAGTGTTTGTCTACTAAAAAAATACTGAAAAGAGAAAGTGTTATTATGTACTCAAGTGCTACTGCAGTATCCAATGTACAGTGGAATAGTTAACAAGCTCACAACGCAATAATGTTTAGTTGCAAAGCTGTTTGATTGGATTTGTTGGGTATGGATCATGAACATGTGATCTTCTGTGTAACAAGTAAATTGGTAGTTCTTTTACATTATGCTGTTCTTTGGACTTGAAATCTTCTGTATGAAATTCAATTTCTGCAGGTTGTGGCAGTTGGCGAATGTGGTTTGGATTATGATAGGCTCCACTTTTGTCCTACAGATACACAGAAGAAGTATGCCCCTTTTTCTCGCACAAGCTCAGAGACAATTAGACAATTAATCTGCATATTTTCTGAATGATTTATTTTGTTTTAGGTATTTTGAGAAACAATTTGAATTGGCTGAAGCAGTTAAACTACCGATGTTTCTCCACATGCGGGCTGCGGGCGAAGACTTCTGCGAAATCGTATCACGAAATCTGTACAGGTGATGTTTAATCTACATACGATAATGGCAATAGAGAGTTAAGAGCCAACTAATTTTCGTGATAATTATCAATAGAGAGTTAAGAGCCAACTAATTTTCGTGATAAGAAGCTGCTGCGTACTCCTTGAGTGTTCAAGATCAGAACATTTAAAGAGGGTCGAAAATCGAAATATTGATTATGCTTTAATTGTTGCCTCCCTTTCTGAACTCACTTGTAGATGTTACATCCTATAGTCTAGTCTGAGAACCACATTTCTCTTTGGCAGGTTTCGTGGTGGGGTTACACATTCCTTCACTGGTACTGCAGAAGATCGCGATAAGCTCCTTTCTTTTGAGAAGATGTTTATAGGTCATCTCACTCCTTTAATGTTACAAACCTGTGTATGATGCAACATAATAACTACAAAAAACAGGAGTATCACTACTAACAAAAAAACTGGGGTACCACAAACATTGTTTCATTAGTAGCAAAAGGTTATTTCAATTTCTATTGAAAGTTCCTCTTTGTGGTTGGCTTCTATGGTGAGAAAATTCAATTCTGCCCTAACGCTATAAACTTATAATTCCATAAAGTCTAAATCATAAAGACTTCATGCACCACTGCAGGTATTAATGGCTGCTCTCTGAAGACTAATGAAAATCTTGAGGTTGTACAAGGCATTCCTGCAGAGAGGATGATGATAGAGACGGATTCTCCATATTGTGATATTAAAAATACCCATGCTGGAATCCAGTTTGTAAAATCTGTCTGGCCTTCCAAGAAGAAAGAAAAGTACGAGCCAGGCTCAACAGTTAAAGGTCGCAATGAGCCTTGTTTAGTCAGGTAAGTTGAGACAGTTGTGCACAGATTACATTAAGTTTCTTGGATCAGATAATGTTTGGACTGGTCTCAAAGTGTCAACTTTTTGTGTCAAGTGTACTTGAACTCCGGAAGTGAATATTTGCTTTTCATGCCCCTTGTAGTCCATTCTTTTTTTCTGAAGAGATAGACCAAAAGTTATGCTCTTCAATGTAGAAACATTAACCACTAAATATGGTGTCACATGTAAGTTTGAGATGCTTTGTTGTCCAATGAAGTTCTGACCATTTACAACTATATATGATATCATGCAGCAACTTATTTCCTTAGCCTTATGCACTGAGATGCAAAACCAAATAATTCTTTTTGTTGCCCTGGTCATTTTGGTAGAAAAATCTTGAAGCTTTGCATTACATTTCATTATCATGATCTATTATCACACTGTTAGTGGACAAGAAATTGGGCTCATCAGTCTTTTCTGTCATTCATATTTATATTACTTTTGCATTTAGAAATTTTAATAACTAGAGAACTATCTATTCCAGGCAAGTCCTTGAGGTAGTGGCTGGTTGCAAAGGAATTGCTGACATAGAAGGCTTGAGTAAAACTTTGCACCACAACACTTGCAGGTAAACTATCTGTATATCATGCTGAAATATCTTCACTGTTAAACAACTAACCATGAAACATCCCATGACCCCTCTTGGTTATACATGCAATAGCATAAGTACCCATCTAATGTGGGCAGGTTTTATAAATGTTTATGCTAGTTACAGCTCTGTTGCGTATCCAGTTTTCAAATAATGTGATTTAAGAGAAATTTTGACATTGCAGGCTCTTCTTCCCACAGGATCTGGATGCTTCTGCGGATGCACAGCTTGAGAGTGGTACTACAGTCCAAAGTAGCTGAGGCAGAGTGAATGGTTTCAAAACATTTCATTTTGTTTGCCGTTTGAGTTTATGTTCCAATATAACTGACTGAAAACCATTTTGCTGTGCTAAAATGCTTGTACTTTGACGATTGCCAATTTGCATGCCACCATATGTTCATGTCTCTACAGATATCTATGCAAGCTATGTACATTCTCACTGAGTACATGTAACATCCTGAAAATTTAATAAAGAGAAAATAAATATTTTTAATTTGAAAATATTTATTTCTGAGTTTCTTGGCATTATTGAATTTTATTTGGATTTCGTTGGAATTGTTCTTCACATGAAAAATCCAACAAATGGAATTAAAGAATGGAACAGAGGAAAAGGCAAAAATATAAAAAGTAAAAATTTAGAAAAATTTCCATGAGAACTCTGATCATTCAATTAAATCATTTTAGCTAGCAATTGAAATTTTATGCATAAAATAATGAAGAAGTAAAATGAAAAGATAACTTTTAAATTCAAAATAATATATTGTCGGAATTCACATGAAATAATGGAATCACAAATGGAGTTGAAAAATTTATAGAAATATTCCGAGATCAAATACTTTTGAAAAACAAAGTTTGAAAAATAATATGCTTCAATTGATCTCAATCAAAAATTAGAATTCGAAACCGGAAATTGGTTAGTCACCGACGCGTGGGCCATTCGTTGCCGTTCCGTTCCGTTGGCACATTGGAGAATTTGCAGACACTGACAATGGACCCCAGAGCTTGCTGCTGAACTCATCGCCCTGGTCTCCGTTCGTTCCACTGGGAAGTCTCTCGAAGCCTGAGTGCCGCACTTCCAGCGATCACTGCCGCGCGTCCCAGCATGCCAGACCACTACAAAGCCATCCCTAAGGCAGTGCTCAACTCCTCCCTCACTTCTCCTTCCCTCTCTTCACGCCAGCACAAGAGTCCTCCCCCATATTTCGCCATGAACAGAAGCCCCTGGAGCTCATAGCCGACTGCGATTCTCGCGATTCAGCCAACCATCCTCAGATTTTAAAGAACGAAACGTTGCCTTATAAACCAAGCCAAAACTACTTAATCCACCTAGGAATCTTTCCTAAAATGATAATTTAAAGAACAAAATGTCGTGAAGCTCAACAAAATTCCATCTAAGTAATGTTACTCTAATGAATATCGTTGCAGGATGCCTGCGACACAATCCATTAATTCATCTGCTGGAAGTAATGAGTAATAAAATTTTTAGCCTTTGTAATCAACCTTCGGCTCACCCCAAATAATCTTGGTTAAAATGCATTCTTTCATTCATCTCAAGTATTTTAACATACTATGTACCTCCCTTTAAAGTAACTCATTCTTGCTAATGATTCTCGGTATAAAATGCTAACACTCCTCGTCTACTTCGTGAAACCCCGCAAGACACTCAATTGCTAAGAAACGATAATCCCATCTAAGCCCAACCAAATCTTTGGTATTCAGCCAAAGCACTTCCCCTACATAGCAATCGACGTAACTCCCCATTTTCCTTAAGTTCAAAAAATGCACGAGCAAAAACAAACTAACAAGAAAAACGATTACTAGTATCTCTAACCATGGTGTAAATGCCCACCATAACTGAACAAAATCATTTTATGCACACCCTTCTGTTCTAACAACTAGCACAAAATATTTCCAACCTTGGTGTGGCTTTTGTTAGGAAAGAAAAGGGTTTAGATTAAAAACCTACTTCTATACCTTATTTGGTACCTACACCTTGTTCTTTGAAATGTTGTTAACCCAGTCGATCCGAAGATTATGCTTGCACTCGCTATGGAAAAATAGGCCATGCTGTTGATGAAAGTGCAATCAATTGCTTTAGCTGTGAAGGAAATTGTTCCGCCGAAAATCGTCACCCATTTATACACTGATGCCACCATCCTTGTTTCTTGTAAATATCAGTGTCCATTTCAATACCCCCTTGATTCAATAATCACCACTGCACTTTAGCCTCAACAAATGGAACTCCAATCCTTGGTTGCTTAGGATTTGGTCATTAGATCGGTTGTACAGGAAATATCACTTAAGGAATTGGAGAAGCAACACTTGATCCTAACTACCTCTACTAAGAAAGTAGTAAATAGCAATTGCCAACACCATGTTCCTGATCCGATGAAGAAAGTCATTAGGCTAAAGGATATTCTAAGAAACAACAAATTGAAATTCATAAGGAGAATAATATTAAGCGTGCCATTAACTGAACTTGACACCACGGGAAAAGCATAAATGCTTCAATTGTCACCAAAAGAACCGTATTGCTAAACCATGTCTGCTCAAAATTTGAACAAATATATCCTGCAACCATAACTATACCAAAAGTTACATCACCCATATTATAACTCCAAAAATAGAAGAGATAAAACACGAAATAGTTTGTCGAAGAATCAAATAAAGAAAAGGCGCTTGAGCAAGAATACTTGTCCCCAATAGAATTCTTTGAACTTTATCCTCAATCTCAATTATCATCCCTTCAACAACATCATTTGAACGTCCCCGTCGGACCCTCAAAGAAATCCGACTTCAGTTCAAATCGCAAGAGGAAAATTCAAACAAAATGCACATGAAAATGGAAAGGAACAGATGTGATGGTATTCGGAAGAACTAGTATTCAAAAGACTCGATTCGACAGAAAGAAGAACAAGGTAATCGCCAGAGATAGATACATTCTTTGTTGAAAGAGTAGGGCATAGCAGAACAAAAGCATCAAATGTCTCATGCCTTCTAAAGCAAGAAAGAGCCGCTTATATATCGCAGTTCACAAAACCGTTATCAAAGCAAGAAACTTTAGCAATTGGTAAAGCTAATGCAGTAACAGTAAACAACAAATTCATCCTCAGCCGTTAGATCCTGCGCTAACTTCATCTTCTCAGCCTTTTGATGCCACTTACTCAAGGTTATCTGTAAATCCTAGCCGTTTGCTAACTGAACCAGTTCACCCGATGTAAACTTCAACTTGGATATCTTCAGTTCTTGACACGTCTGTCCATTACTCCAAGTCAGAAGGCCAATCTTATTTGCTTTTATTATGGTACATGTGGACATTATGCCAACAATTACCTAAATCAGAAACATCAGAAACAGACTCTATTTCATTCGCAACCCTAGGACGCTTTGTAACAACCTTAAAACTGGCTGCAAGGATCTGAAGACCAACAATTCTTTAGACATAGATCAATCCAACTCAAAACATCTATCCGAGTCATTCAAGGTAGTTACCTACAGCATGAATTGGCGGAAGAAGTTTATGATCTGCCATATGTAGCATTAGGTATGATATTTATACATTTGAACCCTACCAGGATACAAGTTTAACTCCATAGTCAACTCCCCGATTTTAGTCACTTCCTGATCATCTATTTTATAACATTAGCGAGTAATTTTTCCATTGCTTCGAACAAAACGGATATCGTCATCTGCAACAACCGAAAATAACTTGGACACTTTGCCAACACCTACCCAAGAACAGTTCTACATCACCTTGTCAAGAAAGACATTAGTAACTTTTAGGCTGTCTCAAAGACCTAGAAAACGTTAAGCGCTCATGTTAACCCCTGATGTCAACCCCTGCTTCAACATTAGGCTTTGAATGTAAAACATCTTCTCATGTAATTATACCCGGCACTTGTGGTGATATTGAGTACGTTCCTTGTGTATTCAATTCTTGCCAACAATCTGTTGATTCTGTACATTTCATTTCTTCATAATTGCCAAATCCAAAGAAGATCAAAAACCTCCTATCTATCGAGGTGATCAAATGAATCAAATCATCAGAATCACTTATTAATTCTTCTACCTCAATCCAATCTTTGAATTATCTCTACCTTGTTTTCAATCTAAAGGCAATCCGAAATGACATTTATTCTTGGCTCATTTCATCATTAATGTCGAACTATATAAGTCAATCATTGTATTCAAATATCCTGTTGGAATTAACGCTCGATTCTTCCTGCATTTAATCTAATGACAATGCAACCTATCTCTCACCTCAAAAATTGTAAACATACCACATGCCACTTTATGGGTTAAGCTACCTTTATCGACAATCCTAGTTATTCAATTAAAAGAGGTATGTAGAAAATATTAGTATCTCTCGTCTACTCACTTGAAACTCAAATAGGATTCTTCTCTATTTCTCGCACGTTAACTTAGAATCGCAAGACGAAGATTCAGTGAAGCAATTGCAATGAAGATGAAGTATCAACAAGAATGACAAAGTCACCTCCGATAAAGAATTCCCAAGTCTATCTCGCCCTCAAGAATTATAAAGTTCGTGGAGTTCACCGTTTCCAAACCCGAAATAATCTGGTGCCACGATATATGAGACCATATCGTATCGTTGAGAAAATGGGATAAAAGGCATATAAATTAAAGTTGTCATCTTAGCCCTAGTATTCAGAATGTTTTCTATATATCTCAATTAAGAAAAATGTCTTCATCCTCTTTCTGAGCTCATCCAGCTAGATGAAATCAATCTATAATCCAATTTAACCTATCGGGAACATCCGATTGAAAAAAAAATCTTAAAGGAAGCTGAACGTCATACTCGTAATAAACCCCACAAGACGATCAAGATTCAGTGGAGCACTCATCCTGAAGAAGAAGCAATTTGGAAAACGAGAAGACCGACTCAAGAAGGAGATTCCTAACTTCTTTTAGAAATACTTTTCCTTTAGACCCGCCAAATCTCGGTTCGAGATTTACGTAAGGGGGTAGATCGTAACATCCTGAAAATTAATTAAGAGAAAATAAATATTTTTAATTTGAAAATATTTATTTCGAGTTTCTTAGCATTATTGAATTTTATTTGGATTTCGTTGGAATTGTTCTTCACATGAAAAATCCAACAAATGGAATTAAAGAATGGAACAGAGGAAAAGGCAAAAATATAAAAAGTAAAAACTTAGAAAAATTTCCATGAGAACTCTGATCATTCAATTAAATCATTTTAGCCAGCAATTGAAATTTTATGCATAAAATAATGAAGAAGTAAAATGAAAAGATAACTTTTAAATTCAAAATAATATATTGTCGGAATTCACATGAAATAATGGAATCACAAATGGAGTTGAAAAATTTATAGAAGTATTCCGAGATCAAATACTTTTGAAAAACAAAGTTTGAAAAATAATATGCTTCAATTGATCTCAATCAAAAATTAGAATTTGAAACCGGAAATTGGTTAGTCACCGACGTGTGGGCCATTCGTTCTTGCCTTAAGTTAAGTTGGCACATTGGAGAATTTGCAGACACCGACAATGGACCCCGAGCTTGTCACAACTCATCGCCTCGGTCTCCGTTCGTTCCATTGGAAGTCTCGGCTCGAGTGCCGACTTCTAGCGATCATCGCCATGGCGTCGGCATGCTGCACCACTACAAAGCCATCCCTAAGGCAAGCTCAACTCCTCCTCACTTCTCCTTCCCTCTCTTCACGCCAACAAGAAGTCCTCCCCAAATTTCGCCATGAACAAGCCCTGGAGCTCATAGCCGATCATGCGATTCTCGCGATTCACCAACCATCCTCAAATTCCTTGAGCTAGAGCATCCTTGACCCTCATCGAGTCCAACATAAGCTTCAATTCCAACTCTTCAAGCTCAGGCGCCAAGACTGCAGTGCTCCTTCTTCGCCAAACCGGCCACCGGTATGGCGGGCCGTTTCTTCTCCTGTAGTTCTGGTGAAACCGAACCCTCGTCCCATCGGGCTATTAGTGCCACCGATTTCACCTCTAACGCCGTTGCTTGCTCCCTCCACCTCCCGCCATTTCACGCCAAGACCACTCCGGCCAAGCCCGCCTCTCCTCTCGTAGAATCGACACCTCCCAGAGTTCCCTCGCCGAGCCGATCTTCTTTGGTGGTGTCGCCCTCATGGGAAGATCACGGAGTGCCCTCGCCGAAGCCCTAGATGCTCCCTTACGTCTCTCTGGCAGTGGAGCCGGGTCGAAGCTCTTGAGGTAGAAGAAGACCAACCAAATGGCGCCTTCTCTCGTTGGAAAAACGTATTTTGATTTCTTAGCTATTTTCAACTAGTGATAATTAATCCTTGAATATCTTTTGAACTGTTAATTCAATCCCAAAGAAAATAAATTTGTATATTCACTTAAAATCCGAAGAATATAAATATGTAAAAACATTTAATTTTTGAACTAACATGTACAATTGTTTAATTTGAACCTTGAATTATGGTGCTAATATAGTTTTAACGAGCATTTGTGTATAATAAGTAATGAGATGGTGAGATAAATATTAATGTGATGCTAGGATCGAACGTGTTTAAATATATGAAAATATTCAATTCGGAACCCCGAACAATCATTTAAACTTAAAATGGGATAAACACACTATTATGGTCATTATTGCACATATGGAGAGATATAACTTTTATATCTATAAAATAAGTCCTTGTTGTCTCTGGAGTCATAATAAACTCAAATATGTGAAATCATCTGATGTTCAACTCAATTTAAATTCTTTGCTTTATGATCATTAATGAACCTTGTTATGGCTATTAACAAAATAATAGTATAATGGCTCACAAAATGATAAAGTAATTCATATTAGGTTCCTAAAACAGTAAGGACCCATGTGTGTAAAAATATACAAGGTAAGATTTAATTTGCATGTTCTTAATAGAAGAAAATATTAATTAAAACAATAAGTAATTAGAGAATCTATTGCAATCGAAGTTGAAATAATGTCAAACCAGCTTCAAACATTTCTAGGATGGTATTCATTAATACACGAAAAATGAATTAAAGATCATGTATATTGTAATCGCAAACTCAAAAGCGAAACTTGGCGATTTAAGGGTTGCGAGATGTGGTCATTTAGTCTATTTCAACGATATATAAAATAACTCATCCAAATACTAAAATCAAGAAAATCAGTTTAGTAACGTTGTACAAAGTTCATACTATCATATTCTATAAAAAGAATCTTATTCCGTTAAGGTTTTCGCATTAATCTCATCAGATCAAAACCCTTAAATGATAACCTCTTGATTCACTTTTGGCCAATTCCGATAACGTCAACTTAACAATGCCACTTAAGCTATTTCAACGATGAATATAATATCTCATCTAAATCGTAAAACTTATAAAATTAGCTCTGTAGTGCTCTCCAAAGTATAGCCTACCCAAATATGGAAAGATAATCTCAATTTGCTAAGGTTTACATATTAATCTCAGAGGTTAAATAACCTTAAGTGATAATTGTTAGCTACACGCTTCAATTCGATTTAGTGTAAGGTAAACCTTGATACTATGTTAGCATTTTAACCAATGAATATAATGTATCGACCAAAGTCAAAATTTATGGAATCACTTAGAATTGTTATACAAAGTGTAAATCGTCATGTTATGAAGAAATAACCATATTTCGTCATGTTTTGCATGCAAATCCTAATAGTCAAATAACCTTAAGTGTTAAGTTTCCTTAACTTTATAATATGAATCGGTAGAAGTGAAGAAGTCTATAATTAAGATATTTTGATCACCAGAACCTTCTCAAATATCGCGAATATGTATCCAATAGCCTAAATCAGTAAATTTAACTTGCGTAAAGCTGATTCTAAGCAAAATCAATTAAAGATAAGGAACTAATCATTCATAGTCCAAATGTGATCATTTAAGCCTTTTCATTAACTCGCAAAACAACTCATCTAAACTATTTTTGCGTCTTGAATTCGTAAAATAAGATTAATAAATTCATCAAGAGCAATCCCTGTTCTTATGAAGAGTTTATTTGTTTTGCTATCTATTTCTTTTGCTCTTATTGAAGTCTTTTATTTGCTATTTCCGTTGTTCGACGTGTAGAGCCCGTCGTCTCTAGCTTCGTCATTCGTCGTCGTCAACCGCAATCCTCGTCTTCGTCGTAATCAGTGATTAAGCAAGGCAAGCATCCTTTGACCATATTGAGCCCAGTATTTTATATTCCTTTTGTGCATCAAATTGTTTTATGCATGCGATTACTTTATGTAAATTGCTATTTTGTGGATTGGTATTTATACCTGTTGTCTCGTGATCCTCCTTTGATACTTATGACATGTGAACCTTGATAACCATAGATTGAGGATAGGCATTACTTAATGTCATCATGGGTATATGCGATCATATTATTCATGCTTAGCCATGCTTTAGAATCAAAATAGCTGATGATCAAATCAATACTTGTTTCCTAAAAATATCGAAAATGGCACTATTGGTTGTGGGTACTTTGATTAAAAACCCAGAATAAAACTATGCTTTGATGCGGGCGATTATTGGCGATAGCCGGATGTGCGAAAGGAATTGCACGTAGTGTAGGGTGAAGTGTCGCCCGTGTCCCACTAAGGACCGAACATCGTGTTGTATGATCCAAGAAAATCCGTACAAACCACGAGGGTGAGGATGGGTTAGCCTTAGCCTATTAAATTGTTTAGACATGGCTTTGCTCATTGGTAGGCGGGAGCTTGCACAGGTTTTCCGGTCAGGTCTACCCTGACGGGGTATTCCGGACAGGTCTACTTGCTAATGTAACGGTGTGCATACTGCCGTGTTTAGAAACGTTGTGTTGGGTGTGTGAATGTGGATCCACGGCTTGGGTGTGTGTTTCTAGTTCTCTGGCGGGGTTAACGTCCGGCCGGTGTAAAGCCTTGTCTAGGAATTTAATGGCTATGTATGGTCTTCTGGACGACACACCTAAGGAAGTGTCTTAGGCAAAGGTTGATCATTCCTTGTGGGTACAGCTTGTACACCTCTGCAGAGTTTAAATCTAATTGATTAGCCGCACCATGGTCATGGGTGTCTTGGTGAACTTGCACGAGTTAAATGTTTTATTGTTTCCAAAAGGGTTTATTTTGCAAGTTAGCTTACCCCAGATGACCCAATGCTATACCTGTGTGGGCAAGTATTGGAATCAATCACAGTGCCACAATAATGGGCAAAGAATCGGATATATGCCATGCGATGGCAAGGTTTGATTCGCCGCTCACGTCATGGAGGACGGTGAGTGTTATTTATGCTTTACTTATTTGATATCAATTAATCTTGCTCTTTTAAATTCGATTGCAAATAACTTGGTTTCCAAATTCAAATTCGCTTTATGCAAATTAACCGTAATAGCCTCCTTTGAAATGGCTGCATATATTGTAGGTTTTGCTCAAGTCTTCTTGAGTATGTAAAATACTCACCCTTGCCTAATTATATTGTAGGTAGATGAGTTAGCGACTTGAGTCCGTTTTAAATCGCAGTTGCGGGTTTTTCTTGGCGTGTTCTATCTGGAGTTTATGCAGTCGGTTACTGCTCATGGATTCGGTTGGGCAAACTACAGGATATTGCTTCTTTTGCTGCTAGTTCTCTGAGTTGTAATATTAATTTGTATAGTCGTTTCCGCTTAATTATTAAATCGTGTGGTTGTGATTTCCAATTGTTGTAAACATGTGAGTGCTAGCTACTGATCCAGGGAATAGCACAGTAATCACATGGAGGTTCCTGTTCATCCGAATGGGGTCTCACAGTACATCCCAATTTGGATTTATGACCTGAAAGCTTACAGATTGCTTATTATGTAGAAACAATTTGCAGAAAAGAGAGCCAAGTATTACTTGAACTTATTTCAGTGTAAAGGACAGCCTATGAATAAATCCAGTAGTCTACATAACATGGAGGAGACATCTGAACTGAAAATTGATGGAGGAGACATCTGAACTGAATCAATTTTCAGGAAGCAAACTGTTGCACTTTAGATTAAAATATTTCTGCACAATGTATATTACAACAATAATCGGAACCTGGAGCAGCTAGATATCTAATGTTGTAGTATATATAGCTGAAATCTCACTATAGAATCTCTCGTGTCAAAAATTTTCACTCAAACCAGTACAACTTGGATTAGAATGGCATGATTGGCAAATCAGTGCATCTCATAGCTCATTTGTAGGCATTAACTAGTCATTGATAACTGGCAGTTGTCTGTAGGTTGCTCTCTTCCATCTCTGCTCCGGATAGTTCTGAAGTGCTGGCTGCGTCCATCCCTGCCTCAGATGGTTCTGAGGCAGTTTCTTCCTGCTGTGCCTGCACAGTGCTGGGAGAACCAGCTGGTGGGTTCTGTTCCGCCAGACTAAGTCGAAGTGGCCTCCCTTCCAGTTCCTGCATTGCCATGACAACCATGTTAACCACTGCTTTGACAGTGAACCCTAGGTCAAATTAGACATGATTGTGAAATCTGAAGGTACCCGGTTGTGCGTAATGTATGGTTACATGGTTATTGAGCTATCCATCGCATAAATTACATGAAGACCATTGTCCAGACAAATCACACCCAGTAACCTAGTTGTCTATTTATGCTATTATATCAGTGGACACCTACTGAGTCAATAAGGTAGTATGATGGGCAGTATTGTTAAAACTGACATGTTCTAATTCAGTTTAGTAATCCACCGAATAAAAATCAGTTTATCAAAAGAAGACACACCACTCCATCCATAGCCTCCAAGGCGGCGCCTGCATCCTCGGCGGTCCTGAAGGAGACGAACCCGAACCCCCTTGACCGGCCGCTGTCGCGCTCGAAGATGACCCTGGCGCCAATTAAGCCAGACTGCCCCTCAAATGCCGCCCTCAGTGCATCGGCCCGCACACCCCACCCCAGGTTGCCGGCGTAAATCTTGTGCGTGCCATCGTCACGCCTGCCACCCCTTGCAATCGCCGCCGATGCCGCTGACCTCTCCCCTCCCCGTGGCACCTCCGGGTAGTTCACCCTCACCGTCCTCCCTCCCAGCAGCTACATTGGCATATGTCACACACAGAGACATCAACACAAGCATTCATGGCCAAGAACACAATTTTGTGAAATGTGGAAGAATTGATCCAATTGGTGTGAAACTCACGGCCCCATCGAACATCTGGATGGCCTTGGTGGCCTCCTGGGTGGTGGCCATGGTGACGAAGGCGAAGCCACGGCTCCGGTTGGTGACTTTGTCATAGATTATCTGCACCGGTGTAAACCATGAAATCAAGGTGCTGTTCAGGAGTTGGTCCATGGATCAGGGAGGCAAATTAAAGAGAGGATTTTGAGGTACCTGGACGTCGTCGACCCTGCCGGCCTCGGAGAAGGCCTCGGAGAGTTCGGCGGAGGTCATGGAGTAGGGGAGGTTGCCGACGAACAGGCGGCCGGGCTCTTGGCCGGGCACCGGCCGGCTTCTTGGAGGATAGTAACCACGAGGCACCTGCACCTCGGCTGCTACCTCATCCTCTTCTACGTACTCCTCGCCTTCCTCCTCCTCATAGTCCTCTTCGTCAGCGTATTCCTCCCCGGCGGCAGCGTAGGCGGAGGGGGGAAGGAAAAGGGGGCGGTGAAGACGGGAGGAGTAGAGGTGGAGGCTCTGGAAGCGGAGGCGAGGAGGAGGGAGGGGGAGACGGTTAGCGGCGCCGACGGTGTAGTGGAGGAGGGAGTGGAAGGTGGCAGCGGCAACGGCGGCGCTGGCGGTGGCCATGGCCGAGCAGGTGGGAGGCGCGAGGTGGTTTGCAGCAGCGATGATGCGAGCGTGGCGACGTCGCCTGGTTGCTGCGGCTAATTTCTTATCCGCTTCCTACTGGGCCGCATTTAAACGGGATCCACTTATTGGGCCAGGCGCAATATACTGTTGGGCCTTGAAAACGCGAGAGCTCTGAAGCACACGGCCCACGAGGAATGTCAAGCCTCTGCTTCTCCGCGTGTTCATCAAGCGGCGTCGGGCGGCGGCTTGTTCTCCTTCTTCTTCCTCCCCAAGAAGCAGAAGCAGAAGCAGCAGCGCACCACGCGCAGCTCCCAAACACTTCTTCCCCTCAAAATCAAAAGTCTTCCGCGAGAAAGCAAGCACTCCCGCTCGCAGATCCCGACCAGTGGCAATGGCGTCCGCCGCCGCGCGGCCCCACCTCGTCCAGGAATCCTCCAGCACGGCGGTCAGCCAAGAAGCGGCGTCCCAGGAAGAGGCGGCGAAAGAAGTGGAGGTGGAAAACGAGAGGGATGAGGAGGAGGAAGGGGAGTGCGGGTTCTGCCTGTTCATGAAGGGCGGAGGATGCAAGGAGGCGTTCGTGGCGTGGGAGGAGTGCGTCGAGGCGGCGGAGAAGGAGGGTTCCGACATGGTCGAGCGCTGCTTCCAGGCCACCGCCAACCTCAAGAAGTGCATGGACGCCCACGCCGACTACTACGCCCCCGTCCTCCAGGCCGAGCAGGCCGTCTCCGACCACGCCGAAGCCGCCATCGCCGCCGACGCTGACAAGAACAAGGAAGAAAAATCCGCGCCCTCTCCGGCCACCGATGAGAAGACGGCGTCCACCGCTGCAGCTGATGAGAAGGAAGAGGTGATCGAGAAGGCTGCTTCCTCCCCAGCCCCCGAAGAGACGAACAAGGAAGAAGCTGTGGTGGTCGAGAAGGTCGAGTCCTTGTCTTTGAGTAATTAACAATTGGTGGGCAGGATTTTGAGTTTATGGTATTTGACATGAATTATGATCTGATAGAGATTCGTCAGGCTAATTTTTTATCCCCTTGTGGGGAAATAAGGCCGTTCTTCGAATAATTGTTGGACGTGATACGCAATTTACTGAAGAAATTTTGATGCTTTTTTATGATCTGGGTGCACACTGAAGCTACATGCTCATTATGTTTGTTTTTTGTTGCATTCAAATTTATATTGCTGGGCAAGTCTGAGTGACTAAGTTATTCCTGGTGATTTCAATGTGTAATATAGTGGTCTTGAGTTGCGTTTAAATTACAATACTGCATAAGTTCGAGAGAAGTTTCAATTGATTAATGCATTGTGCTAACATAGATATGATGTGTGCCATCATTTACCAGTATGATTTTAGCCTTCAATCATTTTTTTACTTTGTGCCAAATGATGATAGATTTGTTAGCTAGTAACCGGTCGAAGCTGTAGCTGCAATGTTGTACTGCAAAAATCCCAAATGATCAATTACTTTGATTGTAAAAAAAAACATCGGCTGTTTAAATACTGTCACTATTCTACTGCAAGTTTGTTTTCTATTCGAGTTAGTTTTGTTTCAGCTTTAATTCTAGCTTAGGCTGGCCTGGGACTTCCCCGACATCATTGTCTTGTTTTGGCCCAATTATGTGGGTCAAGGGCTTTAGGATTAACACATGTAGTGACAGAGGGAGAAAGGGGTGTAACATCTTTTAGGAATTAGGAGTAGTATTAATATGCCAGTCTTTAATTGGATAAAGCTGGCTTACTATGTCAATATGTTATTCAGGCCAGGGCGATGATTTATGACATGCTTGGTTAGCTGCAAGATTTTAGCTTTCAGTCATTTGCAGTTTTATTAGTTTACCTGCATAATCTTCTGCCAATGGGGATAGTGTTTTTTTTTTCAATCAAAATCGTTGGATCCAAGGTTCAGAAACCAGTGGTAACCGGCCAGTATTGTGTGTGTGTTCTCTAAATCTTGTCCTGTTCATCACTTCTGATTTTAATAGAAATGATGGTTTATGGATTTTGAGTACACTTATGGCAATTTACTAGTTTGAAATACTTTCTTGTTGTTCTACCTCTTAAGTCTAAAATCTCTGAACATATAATTTTACAATGTTCTTCCAAAGCATTGAAGAAGTTCGCACAATGCATTAGTAATTTGTCCAGATTCGGACTAAGGAACCAGGTTACTACCATGTCTGACTACACAGCTTTGGGTCATATGTCATTATGGTGGTTACTTATGGTATCCTGCTGCCAGTGGATTAATCTAACTAACTGTCATTATTTTTTATAAAGATTGCTATTGCTAGTCTGTTTGTTGTAATATTTCATTTGCTACCTACAATAATATAGAATTACGGAATAAGACTATTTTACACCCCTAAACTATGAAAAAAAGTCCAAATAACCCTCCAAACTATAAAACCGGTTATTTAACACCCTCAACTATCAATACCAAGTCAAATCACACCCTAGGGTAGTTTTTCTTGGTAATTTTGTATCTCATATATATAATTAAGGCAAAAAGTGATTCAAAATTCTTTGAACTTTTTTTTTTGTATAATTCTAAGACAATACATATACTTCCATAAAAAATTCAGACCATGATCACATTTGTACAATTTTATAAAATTCTGATAAGGTCACTATCTCAATAAAGGGTTTTTTATTTTTATTTTTCTGTGATATCAAATTATGTTCAATTTATTTGGGAATTGTTCTGTGTTATACTAGTGATTTAAAGATGACACGATAAAAATTTTCAGATAATGATCAAACCTGTACATTTTTTTATAAAAATCTGGTAGTGTTATTGATGTTTTTAAATTATTACTATTTTTGTTTTCTAAATATATTAAATGATTTCAAATTTCCATGAGATTTTTTGGAACATTTTAGAGGTGGATTATGGTTTAATTAAATCTTATCCAAATTTTATTCTTGCATGATTTTGAACTTCAGAGATTACAAATCAAAGCTTCTTAGAGAAAATTTAATCAAAACCTAATTTACCTACTGAATGTTCTAAAAAAGTGCGACTCGGGCGTTGGCAGTTAGGACAAAAAGGGCGGCGCGAGACTGGAACACTGCATGGGGGTCCTAGGTTTTAAATAGGGGCCTTGGCTTTCGTGTGGGGCATGGAATCCGAGGCAAAAACGGCGACGACGGTGGAGTTCGGCTCAGCCACGACGGCGGCAAAGCGACCAGATCGTGGGTGTCCAAGTGGCGCGCATTGCGTGGCTTGAAGCGCGGGAATTACATGGCGTAATCACGATCGTTAGATCGAGATCCAATGGTCAACGTGCTAGGGCTTGCGGCATAGGCTAGGCTGCAGCAGTTTGGGCTGACGCGGGGATAAGATGGGCTTGGCCCGACTAGGCTTTGGCCCAAGCACGGTAGAAACCTTTTTCATAGCCTTTTGATTTAAAATAATTTTAGAAAATAGATTAAGCTAAATAAAATAGTAAAAATATCATAAAAATTCTGAAAAAATCCTAAAAAATATTTTGAGAAATTTAAAACTCACATAAAATATTTTTTATAAAATTTTATTTAAACTTTTCATAGAATAAAATAATATCCATATTTGGTATAATTCAAGAATACCAAATAAATTCCAAATAAACTCCAAAAAATTCTATAAATCTCCAAAATTTAGAAAATGCATAAATAACAATATTAAAATAATAAAAAGTAAAAATTGGGATGTTACACACAAGGCCTAACTTGGCGTACTCAGTAGGTGTGATGACACATTATATGGAGGCACCGACAACTGCTCATATGGCTAGTGTGAAGCAAATTCTGATCAGATATGTGTGCAGTACAATCAACTTCGGCTGTTGTTTTGAAAAGAAAAAGAGCTCTAGTATATGTTTGATTGGGTTCACTGACTGTGATTTAGCCTGAGACATCAATAACCATTAGAGCACTACTGGTGTTTTATATTTTCTTGGGGGAAGCTCAATCACTTGGATATCTCAGAAGCAAAGAGTCATGACACTCTCTTCTTGTGAAGAAGAGTGATTGGATCTGCGCTTCGCCACCTTCTTTCCGATCGGATTGCCTTCTTCTCCGACGCTCCCATTCCCCCAAATCCCTGGCACCAAGGCGCTAAGCGGAAGCAGCCTGCCAGTCCTTCAGCTGAAGGGTCGGGTGTCGAGAGGGGAAAAAGACCAAGGTTGAAGGCGGCTCCAATGCCTTCATGCCCGACCAGGGGAATTACCATTAAGGAGCCCCCGGCACCGCACATGGCGGAACCGGCATCTCATGTGACGCCTCCAAGGCCCAGCGCCGGCAGCCAGCGGAAAGGAAAAAAAGCCGAAGAATCGGGGAGGTTCAGAACCACCCACAAGACGAGAGCCTAGCGATCAAAGATCCTGTAGCTTAGCTGTCGGCACGATCGACTCCCCCTCGTCCTGGGTCTAGCGCAAAGCCGGATGCTCCCCGAGTGGTTCTGCTGCTCGGGGAGTATCCAAGGTCAAAATAAGGAAGTCCGACAGGTTTGCTTCCCTATCGACTCTTTCTCTTGATCTGTTGAATTGTATTCTGACATCTTGTTTGCATAGGGTGCCATCAGACGATGTTCTTGCGGATGCTCTATCCGAGACGGTTCAGGGGGATGAATCCGGTGCCGCCATGGACCTGGAGAAGACGGCCCCGCAGGCTTCCACCACACCTAGGGTCGCCAAAACGACCGCAGATCGGGCCGAGATGACCTCGCCGACCGCTGCCAGCCCCAGTGCTGCCACAAAGACTCTAGGATCCGAGTCACCTTTGCCTTCACCGAGCATTCCGCCCGAGCCAACTTCGGGGCCAATGGCCCAGTAGTTTTGCTGTCAGCATCTCCCCTCCAACGGAGGAAATTGCCTGAGAGCCACGACCCGCTTCTCCCCGCCCTCAAACTCCGCTGTGCCTTGTTTTTCACGGCGACGATGGCGAATGGAAGGCTTTTGGCGAAGAAGACGATAAGCAAGTGCGGAAGGAGCTTTATGAGCACACCATCGAATGCGCTCGGCTGATTCGGGTAAGCTATGAGTCCCTTCTTTTCCGTTTCCAGCAAGCTGCACGCCTTCATTGATCTTCTTCTTGTAATCTGCAGCACTTGGGAGATTGCTCCGAAAAACAGGACGCCCTTCTCCGAGAGATACTCCCGAGAATCAAGCTACGGAAGGCGTATGAAGCCGAACTCGAGCGGATCCGTGCCGAAGGCAGGGCTGATCACGAGCGAGTCAGGAATGAGAGTGCGGCTGAATAGCAAAAGCTCTTGGCCCGAGTTCGAGCTTTGGAAGAGGAGAGATTGAACATGGAGAGCTCCCTTCAATGTAAGTGTCCCTTCAATTGCCTCGTTGCCGTACTCAACTGCTCATTCTCTGACTTTTCCTTCCGTGCCCCAGTCTGGGACTTAACCCTCACGGGCCTTTAGGAGGAGCTTAAGGCGTCTCAAGGGCAGCTCAAGGCGCTGAAGGAGTCTGAGCTTCAGGCTCGGACCAACTCGGAGAAGCTGGCGAGGGAGCTGGAAGGTATGCCCCAATTTGCCTTCACCTTTCTTCACATCTGTAGTGCCTTCAGTGACGATCCGACTTACTTGCAGAATACCGGAAAGAGGCGCATGCCTGATTTTGCGTCCTTGACGAGAGGGTCGAGTCGGTAGAGGCATCATGTGCTAGGTACCAAGAAGCTTCCAAGGCAATGGTGAGATTTCTGAACCCGGAAGAGGCCGGACCGAGCAATGAGGATGACATCATTCTCCAGTTGACAGAGGGGCCCGACAGGCTCCAGACCCATATTCGGGAGACAGCGACCACGAGTGCTAGCCAGGTTCTGGCAATCGTGAAGTCCTTGTATCCCCGGGTAGATCTCGAGGCTGTCAAGGAGGGCTTTGCTGGCACCGTCGACGATGATCAAGTTGCTGCCCTCTTTGAGGAAGTCAAGGACACGTCTGCCTTTTTAGCAAAGAACTTAGACTTGAGTCTTGTGTGACGTGTGTGTGGAATTTTGATTGTAATTACTCCACCTTATCATCTGGAATTAACTTTTGTCTCTTGGAATTAACTCATAACCGTAATGGCTTTGTTGTTTCCCAAGATATCTTCGAATTAATGCTTGCATGCTCATTCACGTTCGGTTCAGCTTCTTATGCTAACACGGAATTGCTTCGGGTTCCCGCGCTAACATTTATTCGAAGTTGTTCGACTTATGCACTCTGGGTATATAAGGATGTCACCGCTACGAGAGCGATCATCCATTTCCCAATCTTCATCTGCCCGGCAGCCTTCGACCTCTTCCGCAAATCTTCGATGGCTTCCTCATCTCGTTCTTCCTCACTGGTCGACGAGGTCCCGCCATCTCCTCCATCGGCGCAGGAGCTAGTTTTGACGCCACCGGCGCCTAACGACAAGAAGGCCTTCCTCGCTGAGCTTTGGGCCAACTACGATCTTGCCTTGGCTGAGCTCGCGAAATAGGAGGTCGCTGCTCGCGACACCGCCGACGTCGATGTGCTGATGGAGGTCATCCCGCATGACTTGTCGAGGCGAGGACGCCTCATTGAAGCGAGAGGCGGCGAAAGCGCTTAGGTTTAACTACCTATAAAATTTATGCAATGTAATAATATATTCGGACCTAATGTTCAATTTTATGAAATTTTAATGTCGTTTACTCTTTCTTCCCTACTGATCTTTGAGTTTGCCCGAGTGGTTCTATCCTTTTTCGTTTAAGTGCTCTGCCCGACTAGTCTAGCCCCCAGGCGTCGGGAGTCAGCTCGTGGCTCTTTCTCCCAGACACGTGTTTTTGAGTGACTAGAGTTCACCGTTCATGGGGTCAGAGTTTCACTACTTGGAGTTGGCGCACTCGGGCTCAATCGCAATCGTTAGAGAAGAGAAGTAAAAAGGGACTCGTAAGAAGGGTTGCGCATGCGCAACACTATTAGGTATAGCCCCTGACTTACTGCTTAATTGAGTATCAATTGAGTAGCAAGTCAAGAAAAACTTTATTCACAGTAGTCATGATTAATGTACAAAATTCAAGAGTAAAAGCGACGAGTCGCTTCTCGCTTCCATGTATTGTCGATAACCACGCCGTCTTCGCGCTTGAGTCTGTAAGCCCCCGGGTGCGTCACCTCATCGATGATGTAAGGGCCTTTCTAGCTTGGGGATAGTCATGATTAATGTACAAAATTCAAGAGTAAAAGCGACGTAGCTGCTCTACGTTCCATGTATTGTCGATAACCACGCCGTCTTCGCGCTTGAGTCTGTAAGCCCCCGGGTGCGTCACCTCATCGATGATGTAGGGGCCTTTCTAGCTTGGGGAGAGCTTATGCTCGCTTTTCTGATTCCTTCTCAGGACCAGATATCCTTTGGAGAAAGCGCGGCCTTGAACATTCTGATCGTGATAGCGACATAGGCCCTGGAGAAACCTAGCCGACTCGATTGCTGCGATGTCCCTAGCCTACTCCAATCGGTCGAGATCTTCCATCCAGTTTTCCACCGACTCGGCTTCCTCGTAGTTCCGAACTGTAACATCCTGAAATTTGGCTATTTTTGAATTTTATAATTTATTCTGAATTTTTGAGAATTTTCAGAATTTATTTTGAATTAATTGGATTTTTTTTCTTAAATAGACCTTTTATATGAAAATTAATTAAATAATGATCAAGTTTTTGAAAATTTAAATGGAAATATTTTATTTGAGTTCAGAATATCCTAAAATATTTTCTGGGATTTTTCTAGAATTTTTCTGATATTTTAAGTGCCTCAATTAAATGAAATGAATATTCGGAATTGTTTTTATTCGAAAAACGATTAAATACTCGGATGAACAGTAACGGGCCGAGCCCACTACTGTGCGCACCGAAGAAACCCTAGCGTCGCCGTTTATTTCCACCGAGCGATCTTGATCCGACGGTCGTGATTCAACCGCATCGGTTCATTGCTCTCACCGTTGGATTTCGCGTGAACGGTCGGATTGCGACCACATCTCTTTGTCTCCGGGGGAAAGGAAACGTCGCCGCCGTCGCATGCTCGATCAGAAACTGCCGCCATTACTCGCCGTCGCGTGTCTCTGCCGCTTCATCATCTAGCACGGTGTATAAAGCAAGTCGTTTCGCACATGATGAGCCCTTTCACGCACTCCGAGATTCGCCGTAGACACCGCAAGACCTCGCCGTAGTTCCGTGACCTTCGCTGTGTTTTGCGCTGCTCGGTGACCCTCCGCCGTCGCGTGACCACCGGAGTAAAGCCCGCGTTGAGCCGCACTGGCGACTACTTCTTCTCACCGGTCGCTCGAACGCCGCAGCACGGTCGTCTTCTTCATCTCCGACGAGACTGAGCCGCCGCGACGTCACCAGGACTTGGAGCTTCGCCAGCCGTTGGATCCACGATCGACGTCACCAATTCATCCACGTCGGCCTCGAAGCAGTAAGTCTCATCTTCAAACCATAGCCGTAGATCTAGATACCAATGGTTAGGATAGCGCCACGTGCCCGTAGCTGGGATCGCCCGCGTGTGCTTAAAAAACTTAAGTCAAATGCTAGCCGTTGGATTCGTATCGGACGATTGAGATTTAGCCACATAGTCGTGTGAATAGTAAACTTCATTATCTAATGTTAGTCGTTAGATCAAGATCGTATGGTTGAAATGCAGCCACGTGATTGAGTTTACTGTAGTCGGTGGATTCGGCGTAAGATTTATTAAATCCGGGCCGTTGCTTTTGAATCGGACGCTTGGGATCATGCCGCGTGCCGGTCCAGTACCGAGCTGACGCGTGTTTCGTGAGAACCGAGGCGACGCAGCCGTCAGTGCCGTCGACGTCACCCAGATAGCGACTGTCGTTTGATTTCAATCTATCGGTTGAAGTTGCGCCACGCGTCAACACCGGGGAAGTGGATCAAAGTGTCGGTGCGATCTGGACCTTTGATCATGTCGCACGAATCTTGGCGCTTGACCGGGTCGGTTGAGTTACTGTTCGGATTGATTCCTCACCGTTGGATCTTGATCCGGTGGTTGATGTTGTGCCACGTGTCGCCACCGCAGTAATTTGAGCCGAATCGACGTTAGATCGTGGCCGTTCATTTTAGATCGAACGGTTGATAGTAACTTGAGCTCTCGGTTGATATTTCGCCGCCGCGTGTCACGCTCGGACGATCGACACGCGTGTCTGTCTTGACGTCGTGGTAGACGTCATCGATGGGGCCCACTTGTCGATCTCTGGCAGGGGGTTTGTCGGCGTTACAAATGACGTCATCTTGACGTCATAAATCGGGATTTTTCCGTATAAAAATAAATAAATAAATTCGGTTTATTCTTTTTGGATTTATTTTAAAACTTCAAACGCTTATAACTTTTGCGTTTTAACTCCGATTTAAGTGATTCCAATTTCTAAAAATTTGTAAAATCAAGATCTATTTATTTGTAAATTTTGTGGAATTTTTAGAGTTGAATTTGTTCTCTGGAAAATATATTTATTGTGTGTATGTGTATGTTTTGGTAGACATTGATCTATCGGAGAACTTCGAGGATAATTTTAGAGCAAGACCCACTTGAGGACAAGACCAAAGAACTTTTTGAAGGCAAGTTATGCTTTCACTATGTTGCTCCTAAATTTCAAATATACTTTGTTTCAAACTATGCATGCTAATTCAACTAAAAATAGTTTTAAATATTTTTGGTGAATTAGCTAGTTAACCTAATTGTTATTGCCACCTTGTTAATATTGTTTGTATGCCATGATTCCTTTGATAACCCTAGTTTGGTAATATTAGTTGGTTGATGATATTGTGCCAACACGGGAGGCTAGACCGTGAATAGTTGCTTAGCCATGTATGTATGTGAACCATTCTATTTGGATTACAAAATCAACACCGACTAAAGAATAGTGAATGCTTTTTAATGAAATGTGGAATGATGTTGACATTAACATTGGGAATGTAGAGACACGTGTGGTTCTACATGAAAAATGAATATGAGCATGTGTTGCACTGTTAATAACTTGGGGTGGATTGATTTAGACTGGGGCAAGTGGATCGAGGCTTCGTGCCAGGTGGGCCTGTGTGGCAAATGGGGGTGGGTTGAGTGTTGTGAGGGTTGTGTGCCAAATTGAGAGAAGGATGTCTTGCCTTGGTCAGTTAAGGACCTTACCTTGCAAGCCTTTGACCTGAGTCTCTCGTACAACCACATGTCTGAATGGGAAGACCTAGTTTAGTAGGATTATGATGTCTTACCTTTGATACCTCGGGGTGGCAGTTACACGGGGGTAATCAGATGCGAGCGTGCTGTGCTTGACTTGGTACCCTATCCAACGGTGTTCGTCATCCTATACTTGACTCTGAGTGAGGAAGTGATAGTGAAGGCAACACCGAGAGGTTCTTAGGCTAAGATAGAAGTCTCTGAAAAGCTTTATTACAGTTAATCGTCTTTGTGGTGTCTTGTTGTATCTTGTGGGTAAAGTGTACAACCTCTGCGAGTGTTAAAAGCTGTTGAATAGCCGAGTCCACGGTACTGGACAATGCTCGGGGATTACAGTCAAGGGGTAGTGTTCTAAAAATAAAATGGGGTGGTTGGCTGTGTGCCAAAATTGTGAAATGAAGTTGTTTAGGGACTGTGTGTCCAAAATATTGTGAAAATAAACAACTTGAGTTATATATAATGGTTATATGGTTTGATGCTTTCAATCTAATTAGATATTACTTAAAAATATTGATGCAAAGCAAAATAACCAGTAGGGCCATTCCTTTGTAATAAGTCTTGCATATAGTAAATAGATCTGCATATTGTGCATAACTTGTTGAGTACGGTGTGTACTCACCCTTGCGGACAAACTTACCAGAAGAGGAGACTACACCAGCCTACGAGGAGGAGTATGTCGAGGAGCCGAGAAACTAGGGGCAAGCCTTCGTCGGAGCGACTGTGGAGAAGATGGACATCACGACTTTTTATATTCCGCTGCTGAACTTTTGTTATTTGATTATTGTAAGCCCTGCGTGGCATAACTATTGTAAGGATGACCATAAGGTCGTACATTCGTTTATATAAATGTTTGAAGTACTTTATTTAATATTCTGCTGTGTATGATGTGATATTATACCCTGTTGGTCTGTGTGCACTAGCGCGATCCTGGACTAGTGCAGGATACACAAAGTGTCCGGAATTGCAAATTCGGGGCACGACAGAGGTGGTATCAGAGCATACCGACTGTAAGACTTGACCCTAGTTTAGATTGGCCGATAAAAGATAAGGTTGTTTTCTAAAAGATTAAAATTGTACAAGATTATAAATGACATCTTGACTTGTCCTTTCTTTCTTACTTCATACCTGTGCTGTATGTTTGTACCAGATTTGATTTCTTTCAAAAATTTAGATCTGATGAGATCTGTTTTGGCAGATGAGGAGGATCCACACCTTTGGCGCCTGCGACCGGTGGCTCTGCTGGTGAGTTGTGGTACCGCTTGACCTTGGAGGGCTTTGTGAGGCCGATCTACCGAGGTAACTCGGTGGTTCGAGCAGGGCTAGACATCGCGTGGGACGTCAAGGTCTCCGTCTACGCTCGAGACCGGGGGAGAGCCAGCCGTCCGTTTCACTTCACTGCTAGGAGGTCCACTTTTGAGGCCGGGATCCGAGAGATCGCTCACTTTGGCGATCGTCGACGCACGCCTTTTTTCTCGAGGAGCTTGTAGGCACTGTCTTCCGTCTTCACCAGCGTCGAGACAACCGGTTTGACAGAGACCCGAGGAGGAGGACGATGCTACTGGCCACCCACTTGGCGAGGTACGCCATCGCCCAGGAGGAGCTCATAGACGAGACTGTCCAGGAGCTGCAGAGGGCACGTGACGAGGTCGCCGAGCTCAGGGCCCAGCTGCAGGATGTTAGAGAGGGGATGACTCACTACATCCGGAGGGTGCACGAGCTAGAGGAGTTGCTAGAGGGACCTGAGCCGGAGCCGATGCTTGAGCTGCACGACCCTGATCCCGAGGAGGCCGAGCCTGAGCAGAAGGCGCCGGTCAGAGGCACCACCAGAGGCACCAAAGACCTAGTAGTGCAGAGCCGCCAAGACCCGAGCCAGCACCCTGCCGCCAGAGTCCGTGGGATCTTACGTTCCACCAGCTGTGGGGCATCAGGACCAGTTCGCCCCGATGCCGCCGCACCCGCCGCACTACCCACCCGGAGGGCCGCAGCCTGGATGGATCGATGATTAGAGAGCGTTTGATCTTTGTTGAGTCGACTCCTGCGTTGAGTCACGTTATCATCGAGTCAGTTATTGAGTCAAGTTATTTTTGAGTCAAGATTGTCGAGTCCGCCTTAGAGCGTTTGGTTGGTTTGAACTCTATGAGTTGTTATGTCTCTTTGTGGTGAACAATTCCTATGGTTATGCGTGTTTTGTATGCGCCGCAATGCCCGTAGGCACTTGTGAGCGGCCATATCCTTATGATATTAAATAAAAATGGTGTGTTTATGTTTGAGTCAAACAAATCTTCTCCCCGCATAAGATTTTTGTTACATGTTTATTCTATTTTCTCCTTTCCCTAAAATCCTTTGTTCTCGGATGGTGAACACTGTGAAACCGTGGAGTCGGAGGAAGCGGATCGCAACAGAAGGAAACCAGGCAATGCACAAAATCCTCAAGCACCACTGTGGATATGAATAATTTGGGTGCATTCTTGATCGCCGCAGACCGGTGATGCGCATAATGATGCAACAGATGCAACAGCTGCAGAATCAAGTTGCCGCTAATAATCTCAACAACAACCAAGCTGTGTATCATGGGCATCACTCAAGACTGTCAGATTTCATGAGAACCAGACCTCCAACCTTCTCTGGGAATGTCAACCCCATTGAAGCTGACGATTGGCTGCGTACAATCGAAAGGAAGCTGCACATAACTCAATGTGTTGGCAATGAAAGAGTACTGTATGCTTCCCACCAGTTAGAAGGGACTGCTGCTGAATGGTGGGAGAATTACTGTGCTTCCCATGAGCATCCTCAGGAGATCACCTGGGATGAGTTTTCTGTCGCCTTCCGTCAATATCATGTGCCGGAAGGGATGATGGAACTTAAGAAGGAGGAGTTCCGATCCTTGAAGCAAGGAGGCCAGTCAGTGGCCGATTACTTGAACAAGTTCACACAGCTTGCACGTTATGCACCAGAGGACGTGTCCACGGACAAGGCCAGGCAGTCTCGGTTTATGAAGGGACTCAACTCTGGACTTCAGGTGGGACTGATCACTCACACGTTCCCTGATTTTCAGGAGTTAGTAAACAAGGCCCTAATTCTGGAGGACAAACGTAAGGAATTGGATGATAATCGTAAGCGTCGCCTGGCACAGCAAGGAGGACGCCAGGGTCAGCAGAGACCGAGGGTGGTACCTCAACAGTTCACCCGATTTCAGCCAGGAAGCAGCACAAGGGCTCCAATGCCTGCACAGAGACCTACTGGTCAGAATCCACAGACACCTGCAAGGATCATTAGCCCAGCTTCAGGAAATCTGCCGATGGCAGGAAGACGATGCTATAACTGCAACGAG
Source organism: Guadua angustifolia (assembly GCA_036346375.1). Lineage (NCBI taxonomy): Eukaryota > Viridiplantae > Streptophyta > Magnoliopsida > Poales > Poaceae > Guadua > Guadua angustifolia. The sequence continues at coordinate 48,168,029 of CM070512.1, read as the reverse complement.
ATGGGGCATTTCGCCAATGTCTGTCCCAAGAAAGGAGTAGTCACTCCTGTCCGTTTTAATCTGGGGAATACTCCTGCTAGAACGCCAGCTCAAGGAGGAAGTCGAGTACCTGCCCAAGCTGGAGCCGCACCACAATCAGCTGTTTGTGGAAGAGTTAATCACATCGTGACGAAAGAAGCTCGAAATGCCACGATGTCGTCTTTGGGTAAGTCTTTAGTTAACTCAGTGCCAGCTACAATTCTATTTGATTCAGGAGCTTCTCATTCCTTCGTTTCTCAAGTTTTTGTTATGAAAAATGAATTGGATGTGGTTAAACTTAAGCATATGCTAATAATTCAAACCCCTAGATCAGAACTCCGAGCTAAAGTAGGATGTTCTGGGGTAAAATTACTAATAAGTGGAATAGAGTTCTTAGTGAACCTAATCATATTGGACACCCAGACCATAGATGTGATTTTGGGAATGGATTGGTTATCGAAGCACAAGGCAGTGTTGGATTGTGGACGGAGAGTGGTTACCATTGAGAGCCCAGATGGTAAGAAGGTAGAGATTCAAGCACTTGTTACCCGGGAAGATCAACCTAAGGTTAACAGTGTGAAGGCAGTTATCATGGAAGAGGTTCCAGTAGTCAGTGAATACCCGGACGTCTTTCCCGAAGATTTGCCTGGGATGCCACCAGACAGGGAAATAGAGTTCGTGATTGAGCTGGTGCCAGGAACAGCTCCGATCGCGAAGAGACCTTATAGAATGTCCACTGAAGAACTGGTAGAGATGAAGAAATAGATTGAAGAGTTATTGGAAAAAGGTTTCATAAGACCTAGTTCATCACCGTGGGGAGCCCCAGTGTTATTGGTAAAGAAGAAAGATGGGAGTTTCAGAATGTGTATAGACTATCGTGCACTAAATGATGTGACGATAAAGAATAAATATCCGTTGCCCAGGATAGATGATCTTTTCGATCAGTTAAGAGGAGCGGGAGTCTTCTCTAAAATAGATCTTCGATCCGGATATCACCAGCTTAAGATTCGGACTGAGGACATACCAAAGACAGCCTTCTCGTCTAGGTATGGTCATTATGAATTTATGGTTATGTCCTTTGGACTAACCAATGCTCCTGCGTATTTCATGAATATGATGAATAAAGTGTTCATGGAATATTTGGATAAGTTCATCGTGGTATTTATCGATGATATTCTTGTTTACTCCAAGACGGAGGCAGAGCATGCTGGACATTTAAGGATGGTATTGGAAAAGCTGAGAGAAAATCAGTTGTATGCAAAATTTAGTAAGTGCGACTTCTGGAAAAAGAAGGTTGAGTTCTTAGGCCATGTAATGACTGCGGAAGGAGTAGCTGTTGATCCGAAGAAAGTAGAGGCAGTGTTGCATTGGGAGCAACCGAAGTCAGTTACCCAGATCAGAAGTTTTCTCGGAATGGCAGGCTACTACCGCCGTTTCATTGAAGGGTTTTCTTCAATTGCGAGACCTCTTACGCAATTGTTAAAGAAAGAGAAAAAGTTTGCATGGTCGCCTGAGTGCGAAAAGAGTTTCCAAGAGTTGAAGAAGCGGTTAACATCGGCACCTGTCCTAGTATTACCGAATACTAAGGATAACTTTGACATTTACTGTGATGCTTCGCGTCAGGGACTGGGATGTGTCGATGCGTAAGCGGTAAAAGTAGTGGCGTATGCGTCAAGGCAGTTAAGACCACATGAACAGAATTACCCAACTCATGATCTAGAATTAGCTGCTGTAGTGCACGCTCTTAAAATATGGCGTCACTATCTCATGGGAAATCGGTGTGAGATATATACTGACCATAAAAGTTTAAAGTATATATTTACTCAATCGGACCTAAATATGAGACAGAGAAGATGGCTAGAGTTAATCAAGGATTACAATATTGGAATTCACTATCATCCCGGGAAAGCAAATGTGGTAGCAGATGCCTTGAGTCGGAAAAGTTATAGCTTGAATTCATTGACAGCAGAAGATCAGTCTGACTTATGTAAAGAGCTTCAGAAGCTAAGATTGGAGGTTGTACCGAAAGGATTTCTAGCCACTTTGGAAGTAAAGCCGACCCTTGAAGAGCAAATCAGGGAAGGTCAAAAAGATGATGAGAAGATTAATAGAATCAAATCCAAGATGGACGAAGATCTAGCTAAGGATTTCAGAGTAGATGAGCAGGGTACTTTGTGGATAAAGAACAGAATTTGTGTACCTCATAAACCGGAATTGAAGCAGTTGATACTGGAAGAAGCACATGATTCCAAGTATTCAATTCATCCCGATAGTGCTAAGATGTATCAGGATTTAAAGGAAAGATTCTGGTGGCCAAACATGAAGAAAGAGGTAGCTGAGCATGTCGCATTATGTGACGTATGTCAGAGAGTCAAAGCCATGCACCAGAGACCAGCTGGATTGCTACAACCGCTAAAGATACCGGAGTGGAAATGGGAAGAAATCGGGATGGATTTCATCACCGGTTTGCCCAGGACTCAAGGTGGATACGACTCCATATGGGTCATAGTTGATCGACTAACAAAGTTCGCTCATTTTATACCCGTAAAGACAACTTACTCTGGAGATAAGTTAGCGGAATTGTATATAGCAAGAATTGTGTGTTTACACGGTGTACCTAAAAACATAGTATCGGATAGAGGTACTCAATTTACCTCGAGATTTTGGGATAAGCGCATCTGACTATGGGTACTCGCTTGAATTTCATCTGAAGATATCACCCATGCATGGATGGTCGACCGAAAGGGTAAATCAGATTCTCGAAGACATGCTAAGAGCACATGCATTGTCATATACAACCTCATGGGACAAATGTTTGCCATATGCCGAGTTTAGCTACAATAATGACTATCAAGCTAGTTTGAAAATGTCGCCTTTTGAAGCCTCAGATGACGATCGTGTTTAACACCTTTGAATTGGAATGAGACGGAGAACGTCATGTTTTTGGACCAGATGTACTTTTAGATGCGAAGAGAAGATTGCTCTAATTAGAGAAAGATTGAAGATCGCATAATCCAGCGAGTAAGAGTTACGCAGACAACCGACGTCGTGAATTGAGCTTTGAACCAGAAGATTATGTTTATCTCAAGGTCACACCATTAAAGGGAGTTAAAAGGTTTCATGCAAAAGGAAAACTTGCTCCGAGATATGTAGGACCATTCAAGATTTTGAGCCTCAAAGGAGAAGTTGCGTGTCGCCTAGAATCGCCTTGATTTTGACAGAGTACATGATGTATTTCATGTGTCGCAACTGAAAAAGTGTCTTCGTGTACCAGAAGAACAAGCACCTATTGAAGCTATTGAACTGCAGGAGGATTTGACTTACAAAGAACATCCAGTAAAGATTTTGGATACCATGGATCGTGAGACCAGAAACAAGTCAACCCGCTTTTGCAGAGTCCAGTGGAGCAATCATTCGGAAGGCGAGGCAACTTGGGAACGTGAGGAAGATTTGAGGAAGGAATTTCCTGAGTTATTTTCTAGTTAATACGAATCTCGGGGTCGAGATTCATTAAGGGGGAGGTTTGTAACATCCTGAAATTTGGCTATTTTTGAATTTTATAATTTATTCTGAATTTTTGAGAATTTTCAAAATTTATTTTGAATTAATTGGATTTTTTTTCTTAAATAGACCTTTTATATGAAAATTAATTAAATAATGATCAAGTTTTTGAAAATTTAAATGGAAATATTTTTATTTGAGTTCAGAATATCCTAAAATATTTTCTCGATTTTTCTAGAATTTTTCTCGATATTTTAAGTGCCTCAATTAAATGAAATGAATATTCGAATTGTTTTTATTCAAAACGATTAATACTCGGATGAACAAGATGGGCCGAGCCCACTCATCAGGCGCACCGAAGAAACCCTAGCGTCGCCGCTTATTTCCACCGAGCGATCTTGATCCGACGGTCGTGATTCAACCGCATCGGTTCGTTGCTCTCACCGTTGGATTTCGCGTGAACGGTCGGATTGCGACCACGTCTCTTCGTCTCCGGGGGAAAGGAAACGTCGCCGCCGTCGCATGCTCGATCAGAAACTGCCGCCATTACTCGCCGTCGCGTGTCTCTGCCGCTTCATCATCTAGCACGGTGTATAAAGCAAGTCGTTCCGCACATGATGAGCCCTTTCACGCACTCCGAGATTCGCCGTAGACACCGCAAGACCTCGCCGTAGTTCCGTGACCTTCTGCTGTGTTTTGCGCCTGCTCCGGTGACCCTCCGCCGTCGCCGTGACCACCGGAGTAAAGCCCGCGTTGAGCCGCACCCGAAGGACTACTTCTTCTCACCGGAGCTGCTCTGGAACGCCGTTGCACGGGTCGTCTTCTTCATCTCCGACGAGACTGAGCCGCCGCGACGTCACCAGGACTTGGAGCTTCGCCAGCCGTTGGATCCACGATCGACGTCACCAATTCATCCACGTCGGCCTCGAAGCAGTAAGTCTCATCTTCAAACCATAGCCGTAGATCTAGATACCAATGGTTAGGATAGCGCCACGCGTTCGTAGTCGGATCGCCGCGTGCTTAAAAACTTAAGTCAAATGCTAGCCGTTGGATTCGTATCGGACGATTGAGATTTAGCCACATAGTCGTGTGAATAGTAAACTTCATTATCTAATGTTAGTCGTTAGATCAAGATCGTATGGTTGAAATGCAGCCACGTGATTGAGTTTACTGTAGTTGGTGGATTCGGCGTAAGATTTATTAAATCCGGGCCATTGCTTTTGAATCGGACGCTTGGGATCATGCCGCGTGCCGGTCCAGTACCGAGCTGACGCGTGTTTCGTGAGAACCGAGGCGACGCAGCCGTCAGTGCCGTCGACGTCACCCAGATAGCGACTGTCGTTTGATTTCAATCTATCGGTTGAAGTTGCGCCACGCGTCAACACCGGGGAAGTGGATCAAAGTGTCGGTGCGATCTGGACCTTTGATCATGTCGCACGAATCTTGGCGCATGACCGGGTCGGTTGAGTTACTGTTCGGATTGATTCCTCACCGTTGGATCTTGATCCGGTGGTTGATGTTGCGCCACGTGTCGCCACCGCAGTAATTTGAGCCGAATCGACGTTAGATCGTGGCCGTTCATTTTAGATCGAACGGTTGATAGTAACTTGAGCTCTCGGTTGATATTTCGCCGCCGCGTGTCACGCTCGGACGATCGACACGTGTCCGTGCTGACGCGTGGTAGACGCCATCGATGGGGCCCACTTGTCGATCTGGCGGGGTTTTGTGGACGTCACAATGGCGCCATCTCGACGTCATAAATCGATTTTTTCGTATAAAAATAAATAAATAAATTCGGTTTATTCTTTTTGGATTTATTTTAAAACTTCAAACGCTTATAACTTTTGCTTTTAACTCCGATTTAAGTGATTCCAATTTCTAAAATTTGTAAAATCAAGATCTATTTATTGGTAAATTTTGTGGAATTTTTAGAGTTGAATTTGTTCTCTGGAAAATATATTTATTGTGTGTATGTGTATGTTTTGGTAGACATTGATCTATCGGAGAACTTCGAGGGAGAATTTTTAGAGCAAGACCCAGCTTCAGGACAAGACCAGCAACTTTTTGAAGGCAAGTTATGCTTTGACCATGTTGCTCCCAAATTTCGACATATACTTTGTTTCAAACTATGCATGCTAATTCAACTAAAAATGGTTTTAAATATTTTGGGTGAATTAGCTAGTTAACCTAATTGTTATTGCCACCTTGTTAATATTATTTGTGTGCCATGATTCCTTTGATAACCCTAGTTTGGTAATATTAGTTGGTTGATGATATTGTGCCAACACGGGAGGCTAGACCGTGAATAGTTGCTTAGCCATGTATGTACGTGAACCATTCTATTTGGATTACAAAATCAACACTGACTAAAGAATAGTGAATGCTTTTTAATGAAATGTGGAATGATGTTGACATTAACATTGGGAATGTAGAGACCTGTGTGGTTCTACATGAAAAATGAATATGAGCATGTGTTGCACTGTTAATAACTTGGGGTGGATTGATTTAGACTGGGGCAAGTGGATCGAGGCTTCGTGCTGTGGGCCTGTGTGGCAAATGGGGGTGGGTTGAGTGTTGTGAGGGTCAGGTGCTAAATTGAGAGAAGGATGTCTTGCCTTGGTGGGTTAAGGACCTTACCTTGCAAGCCTTTGACTGAGTCTCTCGTACAACCACATGTCCGAATGGGAAGACCTAGTTTAGTAGGATTCGATGTCTTACCTTTGATACCTCGGGGTGGCGATTACGAGGGTAATCATGCGGGAGCGGGCTGTGCTTGACTTGGTACCCTATCCAACGGTGTTAAATCATCCTATACTTGACTCTGAGTGAGGGAAGTGATAGTGAAGGCAACACGGAGAGGTTCTTAGGCTAAGATAGAAGTCTCTGAAAAGCTTTGTTACTAGTTAATCGCCTTTGTGGTGTCTTGATGTATCTTGTGGGTAAAGTGTACAACCTTGCAGAGTGTTAAAAGCTGTTGAATAGCCGAGTCCACAGTCTTGGACAATGCTTGGGGATTACAAATAAGGGGTAGTGTTCTAAAAATAAAATGGGGTGGTTGGTCACATGTGCCAAAATTGTGAAATGAAGTTGTTTAGGGACCTGTGTGTCCAACATATTGTGAAAATAAACAACTTGAGTTATATATAATGGTTATATGGTTTGATGCTTTCAATCTAATTAGATATTACTTAAAAATATTGATGCAAAGCAAAATAACCAGTAGAGCCATTCCTTTGTAATAAGTCTTGCATATAGTAAATAGATCTGCATATTGTGCATAACTTGTTGAGTACGGTGTGTACTCACCCTTGCGGACAAACTTACCAGAAGAGGAGACTACACCAGCCTACGAGGAGCCGAGAAACTAGGGGCAAGCCTTCGTCGGAGCGACTGTGGAGAAGATGGACATCACGACTTTTTATATTCCGCTGCTGAACTTTTGTTATTTGATTATTGTAAGCCCTGCGTGGCATAACTATTGTAAGGATGACCATAAGGTCGTACATTCGTTTATATAAATGTTTGAAGTACTTTATTTAATATTCCGCTGTGTATGATGTGATATTATACCCTGTTGGTCTGTGTGCACTAGCGCGATCCTGGACTAGTGCAGGATACACAGAGTGTCCGGAATTGCAAATTCGGGGCACGACACGAACCCGCGGGGATCCGAATGCCAACTCGGTTGGCAAGACCACTTCTGAGCCATAGACCAGGAAAAAAGGTGACTGCTCGGTTGCCCTTCTGGGGGTAGTTCTCAGCCCCCAGAGAACCAAAGGCAATTCTTTTACCCATCGCGTAGCGTATGGCTTGAGACAATCGAAGATCCTTGCTTTTAGCCCTTGCAACACCATGCCATTGGCCCACTCAACCTGTCCATTGCTCTGGGGATGAGCCACGGAAGCAAAGCAGACTTTGATGCCGAGCTCGTCGCACCAATCTTGAAATTCTTCGCCTCTGAATTGAGTGCCATTATCAGTTATAATCCTATTCGGTACGCCAAATCTAACCACAATCTCCTGAAAGAATTCCCTGGCTTTTGCCACTGTGATTGTGGTGACTGGCTTGTCCTCGATCCACTTCGTAAATTTGTCGATGGCGACAAAGAGATGAGTGAAACCACCTTGAGCCTTCTTCAGGGGTCCAATCATGTCGAGCCCCCAGATTGCGAACGGCCAGGTGATCGGGATAGTCTACAACCCTGCGCTGGCACGTGTATCTGCCGAGCGAAGAACTGACAACCTTCGCAGGTGCGAACGATGTCTTCCGCATTTGATACAGCAGTCGGTCAGAAGAAGCCTTGACGATAAGTCTTGCCTACCAGGGTGCTTGACGCCGCGTGATGTCCGCAAATTCCCGAATGGATTTCTTTGAGAAGATTCCTCCCTTCTTGCTCTGATATGCAGCGCCTTAGAACTCCGGAGGCACTCTTCCAAAAGAGTTCCTCGCCAACCACCACGTAACTTTTGCTTCAGCGCGTGACGCGCTCTACTTGCATACGATCCTTAGGGAGCTCGTCTTTCAATAGATAATTCAAAAACACAGTTGTCCAATCGGGGTTGATGACTAAAACTTCCGCCTCGCCTGGCTTTTCCTCTGACTTGCACAATTCTTGTTGTTGGCTTATCGTGGGTTTGTGGAGCTCTTCGACGAATACACCAGATGGGACTGTCGCCCGACTGGAGCCTAATCTTGCGAGCTCGTCTGCTACCTCATTGTCTCGGCGAAGCACATGGATAAGCTCCAGCCCGTCGAAGTTGCCTTCTAGCTTGCGCACTTCCTGGCAATATGCTGCCATATTATCACCGACACACGACCAGTCCTTCTGCACTTGATTAATCACCAACTGGGAGTCCCCGCGAACCGTCAATTATCGGATACTGAGCGATATGGCGATACGGAGCCCGTGGATGAGTGCCTCATACTCGGCGGTGTTGTTTGATGCCAAAAAGTGGATTTGAAGAACGTACTTCAGCCGATCCCCTATCGGGGAGATGAGCACAACGCTAGCCCCCGCACCGCTGAGCATGAGGGAACCATCGAAGTACATTGTCTAGTACTCGAGCTCCTCAATGGCTGTGGGATTCTACAGCTCTACCCACTCGGCGGTGAAGTCGGTGAGGACTTGGGACTTGATGGCTGTTCGCGGCTTAAAACAGATCTCGAAAGCTTCAAGCTCGACCGCCCACTTCACGATTCTCCCAGTGGCTTCCCGATTGTAGAGTATGTCCCCAATCGGAAAGGAAGTAACCACCGAAATCGAATGTTCTTAGAAACAATGCTTAAGCTTGCGAGAGGTAAGTAGTACGACATATAGTAGCTTCTGTACTTGCGGGTACCATACCTTAGACTCACCCAGTACTTCGCTGACGAAATAAACTAGGCGCTAAACCTTTTGCAGGTGTTCTGCCTCCTCTCGCTCCACAACAATTGCGACGCTGACTACATGAGTCGTTGCCGCTATATAGAGCAAAAGGGGTTCTTCGAGCATCGGTGAGACCAATACCGGCGACGTAGTCAGGAATGCCTTAAGATCCTCGAAAGCCTGTTGCGCCTCTGGAGTCCACTAGAAGTTGCCTTGCTTCTTCAGGAGCTTGAAAAATGGCATCCCCGCGATCCCAGGTGGGAAATGAATCTACCGAGTGCCACCATGCATCCTGTGAGTTTCTGGACGTCTTTTTGGCAAGTCGGGGGTTTCATCTTCAAGATGGCGTTCATCTTCTCCGGGTTTGCCTCGATACCGCGATGCGACACGATGAATTCGAGTAGCTTTCCCGAAGGGACTCCAAAGACACACTTCTTAGGATTGAGCTTTATCTTGTAGGCCCTTAGGCATTCAAATGTCTCGGCCAAATCAGATATGAGGTCCTTCTTTACGCGAGATTTGACGATGACATCATCCACATATGCTTCCACATTGCGTCCGAGTTGAGTGTGAAAACACCGCTGTATTGCGCATTGATAGGTTGCGCCATCGTGTTTTAACCTGAATGGCATTGTGACATAGCAGAAGGCGCCGAACGGGGTGATGAACGAGGTCTTGATGCAGTCTTCCTCTTTCAACCTAATCTGGTGATATCCCGAGTAGGCATCTAGAAAACTCAAGAGCTCACACCCAGCGGTTGAATCCACCACCTGATCAATGCGAGGTAATCCGAACGGATCTTTTGGACACGCCTTATTGAGATTGGTATAATCAACACACATGCGCCAACTTTTATTCTTTTTGCGAACAAGAACTGGGTTCGCTAACCAGTCGGGATGATACACTTCTTTTATGAATCCTGCGGCTAAAAGTTTAGTGATCTCCTCCTTGATGGCATCACGGTGATCTTGCATAAACCGTCGAAGCCACTGTTTGATAGGCTTCGCCTTCTCGTCGATGTTGAGGGAGTGCTCGATCACCTCCCTAGGGACATCGAGCATATCTGATGGCTTCCAAGCAAAAATGTCTCGGTTTGCCGAAGGAAAGTGACGAGCGCGTCTTCCTATTTGTGATTGAGCCCTGTCCCAAGCAGGGCCGCTTGGGCCGAATTGGACGGGTTAAGTATCACCTTCTTGACTCCCTCATCAGGTTTCATGCTCTGCTTGGCCTGCTTCTTAGTTGGGACGTCTCCTTCGTCCTGGTGGAGCGTAGCTGCCAGACAGACAGATCTTCTCTTGGTCAACCGCTACTTCCTACTTCTTAGCTATCTCGCAGATCTCCTTGTCACACACGAAGGACTGTTTGACATCACCACGAATTGTGATGATGCCCTTTGGTCCTGGCATCTTCAACGCAAGGTAAGTGTAATGAGGCACATCCATGAATCTGGCTAGGCCCAGCCATCCCAAGATGGCATGGTATGCTGTCTCGAAATCAGCTACTTCAAAGTTGAGGTATTTCATTCGGTAGTTGTTCTTGGTCCTGAACGTGACCGGCAGGGTGATCTGCCCGAGTGGTACCGTCGAGATCCCAGGGATTACCCTTTGGAACGACGACGATCCATGCTTCAGCTCGGAGCGGTGAATCTTCATATCTTCGAAGGTCTTGGAGAAAAGAACGCCGAGCCCACTCCCTCCGTCGACCAACACCCTCTTGAGCCTGACGCTGCGAATAACGAGGTCGAGTACCAGAGGATATCTACCTGGGTAGGGAATATAGTCAGGATGATCTAAGCGGTCGAATGTGATTGGGACCTCGGACCACCTCAGATATTGAGGGGTTGCCGGCGTGACTACGTTGACCTCCCGAGCAGTGAGTTTCTGCTTCCGCTTGGATTTGTACGCTGCCGAGCCCCCGAATATGTAGTTGAGCTTGCGCTCGGTCGTCCGGTATTCGCCTCCATCATCTTCAGGGGGGTCTTGCTTCTTGCTTGCATCTCCTTTATCCTGGCCCGCTCGCTTGTTGCTTTCCTTCGCAAACCTTTTTAAGAGTGAAGCAGTCCTTGGCGGCATGCTTCCCCTTGGGATGAAAAAGACAGACTGCATCCATTACCTTGTCGTAGTCGTCCGTCCGGGGCGCTCGAGGCCTACCGCACTCAGCCACCACGACCAACTCCTCGCCCTTCCGCTTCCGGCCCTTCTGCTTAGAGGACTCGGCGTGGTCCTTTCTGTCCCTCTGTCACGGACGATCCTCCTAGCACTCGGCTAGGGCATCCGAGGCTGTGGCATAGTGATCTGTTAGGGCGAACATCTCTTTTACCATAGATGGCAGCTTCCGGGACATCTTTTTGATCAAGTCAGCATCGCAGACGCCATTCTAGAACGCCGCTATGACGACTGCTTCAGAGACATCTTGAATGGTGTTCTTTTTCTGCATGAAGCGCCTGATGAACTCCTGAAGAGACTCATCCTTCTTCTGATGGAGCTAGTACAAGTCCCAAGGGGTTCCAAGTCTCTCATAGGTGCCCTGGAAATTGGCAATAAACTGGTCACAAAGATCTCCCTAGGAATCTATAGAGTTCTCTAGAAGTCCTGTGAGCCAAGCTTGAGCCGAAGGGGTAAGCGTGACCGGCAGATAGTTTGCCATCACATTGTGGTCACCTTCGGCTGCCTTAATTATGAGAGAATAGACCTGTAGCCGGGCTTCTAGGTCCCTCTCCCCATCGAATTTGGTGATGCCTTTAGGGTTGAAACCTTCGGGCCATACCACTCGGTGAAGCTGGGGAGTGAAAGTGCGGACACCATTGATGAGCCCGTCGCTACGTCGATACAGAGATCGTTGAGGCGGCGTTCTAACCTGGCGGCCCTCGACGTCGCTCCGGCCGCGGCGGTGTATATCCCTGCGGTCATCCTGGCCATCACGGTCGATGCCGAAACGCTCCTAGTTGTCTTCGTGTTGGCGGCGTTCATCATCTTCCCGCTCACGTCGCCTGGCATTAAGATACAAGCGAAGATCATGGCTGATGCTCCGGCAGGCATCCTCGCCTCGACGAAGCTCTTGTCGGCCGTGCATGGACCAATTGTGGGCAATATGGCTGCTTGCAGTTTGGGTGGCTGTACGGGCACGAGAGCACGCCTTCTCCGCTGGCTCTTCCTGGTTGTGTTAAATTGCTGCGCCGTCACCATGGCCTTGATTTGGGCCACAATTGGGGCAGCTGGGTTGTCGGGGCCGAGCATTGGTCCCAGGGTGTCAAGCAGCGTCTTTGAGGTGACGATATTCTGCTGAGGGGTATGGAAAACTGATTGGTTCCCCATCTTCGTCTGCAGGATGTCTTCATTGACGTTGCGGCCCCTGGTTTGGAGAGACTTCGCCCGCGCCTTCTGGGCCTCGCGACGAAGGCGCTCTGCCTCTGCACCATCTGCGGCATCCTTCTGCTGCTGGGACTCAGTCCGATGGTCTTCAATCACGAAGATACCGCGAAAGCCTTAATAGCTTCCTGCACTGCTTTTTGAGTCAGAAGAACAAGGGGCAGATTAAACTTATCTTCGTATACAAGTGATTTGTTGTTGATGTTGCCCACCACTCAGGACTGTCCTTGATCAGATCTTTCCCGTGTCCGAGTCGAGGAGCAGACCCCCGGCTTACCGCCTGAGAGCGGATGGTTGTGGCATTCCTCGATCCGAGGGGTCGTCCAAACAAAGGGGTAGTGGTGCCTCTTCCAGATTGGATCTGGTCCGAATCCGAAAGAGTGAGCTTGCTGAGGTTATCGGCGACGAAGTCCAGGCTCCCGAAGCGGAAGGCTTAGGCAGACGCGAAGGTGACAACAGCACCGCTGAGGATCGCCATCGAGCTTGATGACATTGATCCTGATGCAACCCCTACCTGGCGCGTCAACTGTCGACGTTTGTTATCGGCAATAATGAAAACGGGTTTAGGCGTTGGATCCAAACTCGATGGTAGCACAAGACGCATGAATTATACAGGTTCGGCCTCTCGCGGAGGAGATAATACCCTAGTCCTGTGCTCTAGGATTATGTGAGTGTTTAGCCTATTGCTGATGATCTTCTTCTGATGATGTTATCCTACCCCCCTTTATATAGCAGAGGGGTGCGGTTACAAGGGAGAGTCCTGATCGGTTACAAGGTGGAGATCGTATCTCTTTTCCTTATTTGTTGAACATGATAACGGTCAGTATCATAATCGTATCCTACCTAAACAAGGTTGGTTGCTTTCTTTAAAGTTCTCGTGTCGCGCACGTTGGAAGCAGCCCAGGTGGTATCCATCTTCATGCTGCCAGCCCGGCCCATCCTCTCCTGGATGATCCGTTCAGCTTGCCTTGTGGACACCCGGGGTTCATGTACTCCACAAGGAGTTTACAATTAAAGTAGCTAATATAGCCTTGAACTATAGAGTTGCTTCTTCTTAATGCTAGAACGTATTGCTTTATACTGATTATGTTTGCTTAGCTTGCTCTGTTCATAGCTTCTGTTTAATCAGTTGTTGATATACCTGCTTGATGGAACTATTCATAATCTGATTTTGATCATTTAAATAGTGAAATTGACTTTAAATACTTTATGCTTGTTTGGCCAAACTGTGCATAATTTAGAAAGGTAAGAGTTCAAGACTTTATTTGCTTAGTTAATTGTCTAGTTCATTTTTGAGTATATGACCCTAGTGTAGTGGAGGTAAGATATTAGTCTTTAGCAGCCCTACACCTTGTTTGTGAGGAGGTTGAAGGTCTAACCTTCGGTAGCTCGATACCTAAGAGCATTCTATTCTACAATTATTCATTAATCTGTTAAGTAGATATGATTCAGTGTCAAGCTGACATAATAATTATGAATTGCCAGTGACTACAAATTGCACACATATGTAAAATGGAGCCTACAAACAAGATAGACGATATGGAAAAGCTGTCGAATGCTAAATGAAAACTTGAGGTGGAGATAGAACAACTGAAGGGAAAGTCTAAGTTAATAGAAAAAATTTATGAGATAAAACAAAACGTAAAAGAAATAGATGACAAATCGCAATATATGAAATCTCTTAACAAGGTACTCATCATTAAGGAGCGCATGGCAAATGTAGAGCTAGAATAAGCTAAAACTGAGCTTATAGACGTAATATAAAAGTACTAATATTGTACAAAAATAGCTTATTTTCACAACAAAATGATCGCTTTTGTAGTGATTAAGAAATATGACGGAAAATCAATCAGTTATTGGTGTCAAACAAATAGGTACTGTGCAAGAGCTATGGAACATCAAGGAGAACCGAAAAGCCTTATTGCAGAAGCTGTGGCACATATGATGGCAGACATGCAAAAGCTCTAAGGTCTCTTTGCCTTGATCTGTCAAATAATGTTGTTTCTTAATGCTTGTTAATATTTTAACTGGTTTATTGTATTCTTGTAACATAATAGAAAATACTTCAAACAAAAGTTGGCTATAAAAATGATACAAAAGACTGCTCTTGTGCTAAGAAGTTCTGCAAGGAAAAGGCTACTAGAGCATTGTGCCACTGATTTTTGCATTATGTATCTTGAAGAGAGTTACGTTAGAGGATTGTGCTACCGATTTGAGGCTCGAGGCAAATAAGACATCTTTACAGATCTCTCTTCCCTTTTATTGTTTTTGGTTGTCCTTACATACTTATGAGTTTTGACAAAGAAAAGGATATGGCACAGCAAGAAACGCAAGGACTAAACAAGCAAACGAAATGAACAGCCGATGTAAGCAACAAGGCTTGGAGCCAAGGATTGAAAAACCGGCGAAATTTTGAAAATCTTAGTCGAGATTTTGGATTCTGGTAGGGGACGGGATCCAAAATCTCGGCCAGGAAAAAAACATCTAAAAAATTTAAATTGCTATAGAAGTCTTAGAAATTTCGGCCAAATCTTGCCAAAATCTTGGGTTTTTTTATTGGTTTTTGACTGGATTTGATCAAATTTGGTCCAATAACACTTAAGAATTTCATCTTCTATGAAATTTTTTTGAAAAATTGAATTTTTGAGACGTTTTATAATTTCAACAGAAACACTATCAGATTTTTATAAAATTTTACAAGTTTGATCATGATTTCAAAATTTTATCATACTATATTTAGTAGTGTAGAATCATACAAAAATTTCCAAAATAATTTAAATTCATTTTTTATCTTAAAAAATGGTATGAACATAATTGAGATAATAACCTTGTTAGAATTTTATAAATTTTTTCAAGTGCGATCATGATCCAAAATGTTTATGAGAGCTTAAGAATTTTCTCAGTACCATTTTTAAAAATTTTAAACTATTTTTTTATTGAAGCAAATCTATGTATACATTGAACTTCATTTGTTATATTTCAAAAAACAAAAATAGAAAGAACATAAATGGTACAGTGCACTTGTAATAATTTTATAAATTCACTAGTATTTGATAATGATTAAAAATTTTATGAGAGATTAAGCATTTTCTTAGAACCCTTCTAAAATTTTCATGAATTCTAAACCTTTTTTGATTGCTAAAACAAATCTATGTATTGATCATCAGGCTTTTATCAAGACGGAGCACTCTCAAAATTTCATCATCTAAAAATTTTATTAAAACATTTATGATGCATCTAGATCAAAAAAAAAATCAAAATTTTATAACTTGGTTTGAACTATTTTTCATTCAGCTGAACTTTGCCGGTAGGGAATTTTTAGGACAGTAGCACTTTCAATTTTTTTTTAAATTTTATGAAGCTTGAATCATCTGAAAATTTTATGAAAATATTATTGAGTTATCATTACCATCAAATTTTTTTTTGAAAATTTTATAGCATGGTTTGTTCTAGTTTTAATTCGGTTCAAATTTGCCATTAGTCTTTTATCAGGATAGTATCATTTGTTAGAATTTTTAAAAATTCTTCAAGCTTGATAATCATCTGGAATTTTTAGGTAATATTAATGATATGTCAGGACCATACAAAAAAATTCAAAAATATTTTAATGTCGTTTGAATCATTTTTCGTTCTGTTGAAATTTGCCGAGATTTCGGTAATTTCGGACGAAATTTCAACAATTTCACCGAAATCTCGGAAATGTCGATTCAAAAATAACCGGATTTGAATTTTTATTTTTGTATTTTGTGAAAAATTTGTCTGAAATTCTGAGATCTTTATGAAATATCGGATTCCGACTACCTTCGAGATGTCAACCGAAAACGAGATTTTAAATCTTGCTTGGAGCTAGCTCAAGACGCATATCAAAGAGCAGAAGAACACTGAAAGGACGGTGTTTATAGGATAAGCACCACTTACACTTCTCATGGTCGGGTCCAAAGACACCAATTCCACATGGAAAAGTTGAGAGATCTGTATGCGTCTCTCTCTGTCTCTCTCTGCATGCAGCTGTGGCTTCCAACAAGGCAGGCCCCTGGAGCTTTGGCAACCAATGATTGAGAAACCTTCCGATGCAATGTATTTGTATATATTATTCAATCACTGTCTATCATTGATTCTTGTGTTGCCAGTCATTTTGTGCAGTGCCAGTTGAGCAGGGAAGCCTCGCACTCAATTGAAACTTGAAACATTTTTTTTTTTTTGCGAGAAAAAAAACTGTTGATGTAGTACTATAGACGACGACAGATCTGAAAATTTCACCAGCGCATGTAAATGCAACATAGTCTTTGAGATAGCTAGTGTCCTTCATTAAAACTAGCAAATTCGATCCTTGTTTATATTATCACATCTGTTCGAAATTTAAGTAAAGTTGTTCCAAATGAATCTATTATACACTAAAAGCCGACAATAGTGTTTTTAAGTTGCCAAGGAAAAAAAAAATATACTAGAAATTCTCACAAAAAATATCGCACTTAATTTGGTGGGTTCTAATTTTAAAGGCTTAGATTTGATAATTGGCTTAGAGATACAATAATCTATCTATATCTATATCTATACTAAGTATATGTAACACCATGATATTCGGCTCCGATTTTCAATAGCTGGAATTGGTAATTTAATTGGTATTGGTAAATTAAAGATGCAAATTGCATTTAGTTTAGGTATAAAATTTCATGTCTAAAACACAGTAGAAAAAATAGTTGTTCCTCTGCTGTTAAATTCCCTGCCAACAATACTAAAACAACAAACGGATAGGATGAAACGGACAAGAGTGAGAGATGACAAAGGCATTAAAAGGGCACCCATCCCCTGCCATTTTTCTACACTACCGTCTTCCCAAGCAGTACCCCTGCCAGCTTCTTCCTCCATAGAGCAAGCCACCTCTGCCATTTCTTATGCCACTTACCAGCACATGAAGGGAGGCAGGGCATAAATGCAGCCCACCTCCACTGCCTACACCCTCACTCAGCCCGCTCCCTCCTAGTCCTTTCTTTGCCCAGACAGAGACAATTACACAAGAACACCTCCTTCCTTCCAAACTTCTCTCCTTGAAATCTCATTCAATAAGTGAAAATCATGCAATGCATGTCATATGATCGCAATCCTTATTACTCATACATCCTAATTTTGTAGAAACACTACTAGAGAAAAGATCATCACAAATTGTAATATTGCGAAGCCTCGCTCCAAACTCTGGACCTTCCGCCGGGAGTGTTTTGGCCGTCTGGCAGGTAATATCAGCGGTGGTTGGTCCCTCTGGGAGGATTAGGGCTAAAAGTTTTGGGTTTGGGGAGGGTCTTTGGGATTTCCTCTCCACCTACTCCCCACCTAATCCCTCTCTTCATTTTTCTTCTTGGCTGCCATTTCTCCTCCTGGCGGGATATTTTTCTCCCAACTCTCCCAAATGACGCCACCTTCCTTCCGATCGGCCTCCAGGCGCCATGGGTGGTGAGTCTCTAGCTCTGCGAATCCTTGCCCAGTCTTTGCGGGCCAGTGAACTCCTGCCGATTCTGCCGAGGGCCCTTGACCGGCCATTCCTGCCGTTTCTCTGCCAAGGCTTGCCTAGCCTTTGCCCAGTCTGTCGTCCCTGCCTTTTCTCCTGCCGACCTTGCCGCTGCCGCCCTGCCGTTTTCCTTGCGGCGCACAAGATCCTCTCCCTTTCCCTGGCGTCGCCCTGGTCTTCCCCCTTGCCGCGCCTGAGCAACAATGGCGGCAAAGAAGCAAAGCGAAAGAGCGGCAAGCAGAACCACCAAAGTCTGCAAAGAATAGGAAGAATGCCTCCTCCCTCCGTGACGGCGTCGTCCCCTCGGTCGGCGGCACCTCCCTCCTTCCTCTCCTTTGTGTGGTATGTGGAGGTGAAGTTCTAGTTGTGGATGAATGAGTGTAGCCAAGGTGTTTGATGAAATGCATGCTTAGAGTTAGAGGTTTCTTTGTGCCTGCCATGTGTTCGATGTAATGCCTAGAAGATTTATGATGTGGTATCATAGTGATTTCGGTGTGTCAGGTTGAGGCATGGGAGGGAAAGGCAAGAATCGATGCATTTCTAAACTGTGTGCATACCTATATATCCATGCCTGCTAGTTCTATTCTTCCGTTGTGAGCATGGGTAAAAATTATGAGGTTTGATTAAGGGTAGGGCTGGATGCTCAGGTGGGCATTGCGATGGCTCGTAATTAATAGAATTGTTTTCATTGTTTTAATTAGATGTTCAGCTACTCAGTTTTTTATGGTGTTCTTTAGCGCTTCATTTCTTGGCTCAAGAAACTCATATAGGATTATGCAGACGTGTTGGGATCTTGAGCATAAGCTTTAATTTAATTTTGAATTGGTGTGCATGCAGTTATATGTATATACAAATACACTTCATTGACCTGAAGAATATGAATCTGCGGATTTGGATGTTCTTACTCCAAGCAGGGAATAGCTTTTATAATATGTGTCTTATCTTGCTAGAAGTTGTGGAGTGTTCTTATGGAATTTATGTGTGTATAGTGTCTCACAAAGAGATTCATTTTGGCAGCATTTTAGTTTTCATGGCTTTTATTCATATGTGTTAGTATTTTGTTTAGCCAATTATTCGTGAATTTTGCTTGTTTCGCTTCCCCGCATGGGTTTGGAGTTGAATCACTATACCTATGTTATGCAAAAGAGTTGACCTCTTTTGTCGTTTGTGTCAAGTGTGCATAAAGTTAAGTTGGATGATTAATGTTATTTTGCAGGGGAGGTTTTATCGGGTGTGGCCTCAATCGTATGCCACTCCATTCTTCAATGGTAAAAGGTAAGTGCATTCCCTAGATCATGACTAGGAGGATTTATTTGATTGACCGCTTCTAACGCACTTAATTGTCGATGAATACGCAAGAGATATAAACTTATGGTGGTTAACAGTAAAGGGAATGGGTGCAAGTACATCGTGTTATGGAGCGTGGTTGTGTATTTATATGTGATGCTCTCTAATGTGATGGTTGTTCTGCTAAGTGACGTACTTTAATTGAAAATGGGCTTTTAGTAAAGTTGATTATAGTAAGTATATTGTTCGAGTGAGTTAAGAATTACTTACTGCCAATTGATTATAAACATACTATGGTATATTAGTTTGATTTATTAATGGTTAAGCATAAGATCCCAAATTGAGAGAGAGCTGTTAGCGTGTCCTACCATTAATAAGGTTTAAATGATTAAGTCATTTCTAGAGTTAGTATATTTGAGAAATTTCTTTGTACTATTAATTTATGCGATATGTTGCCCTGGTTTTATTCATGAGTTTGATTAGGCTAGTACGAATGATCATGTATGGATATGAGGAGGGTGGATGAAAGTTAGCAAATGGAAAGTGAGTCTTAATTTGCAAGTGTATTGTGGGGAGCGTGGCTCGGTGGCCTTATGATTGAAATTGCATGACAGAAACGCTGTAACGGGTTGCCATGTCTTATTGTTGAATCGGATTAATCTAGTATCGCTGGCAACTCATGAATGTGAGAATTGGCTAGGTTTATGTGAGTGGTTATGGCTATGTTAGTGAGTGGCAATGATTGAAGGGTTGCATTTCATTCTTGTAAACTGCATGGTGCATTCATGATGAAAGAGGCGACCCATTCTGATGTGGGCCTCTGTGCTCACATGTAGTGGGCACGAAAGTCCTACCTCGTAGTCCCATATCGTGGTTGTATGGGAGCGAGTCGAAGAGTAGGCACCCTCCACCACGGGGTGGAAGGGGAATGAGAGGGTGCACATTGACGGGTGTGCACTCGGCCATACCGGTATGTGCTAACAGAGGAGATGAGCATGCATGATGCATCATATGCATGGAGATTGTGCAACTTGCATTGCATTGTCAATGATGGATCATGTTTTTTTTTGAGTTGATTATGATGTATGGATATGAGACTCTTCTTTTGTATGGCATATTTGCATCTGCATTGCATAATAACGATGATTTTGAGTTAAATAGAAAGGTGTCGAGTTGGATCGAGTCGTGGCCTCATCCAAAAGATTAAAGAGATATGTGTCGGGGTTTAGTAATGAAGTGAAACAGGTGAGCATGCATAATGCATTACATGGTTGTAGAAGTGTGATTGATTATTCAGATTCTGTATTCTCATGTCTATGTGATGTATTATGTATATCCTGTATTTTTTTTATGTCTGTGTGATGGATTGCGCATATTCTGTATTTCCATGTCTGTGTGATGGATTATGCATATCTTGTATTTTTATGTCTGTGTGATGGATTGCGCATATTCTGTATTTCCATGTTTGTGTGATGGATTGCGCATATTCTATATTTGTATGTCTGGTTGCAAGATATGATTTATGTTTTCAGGTTATATGTTACGCTTCTTTATCGTGGAGTTGTGAACTCTATCAAAGACGAGCGCGGGGTTGGTTTGGAGAATTTAATTTTTCACACTACGCTTTTACCCACTTCTTGTTCTTATGTAAGAATGGTTATTATGCTCTTAAGTAGGAAATTGCGATTGACTATGAAATTATTCTTTGATGTACTTCGCTGAGTTATCGACTCACGCTTGTTGGTTGTATTTTTGTAGGTACCTTGAACTGGCATGCATTGGTGGGGGTAGTAGCACAATCACGTTTGCATCACCACCGTTACTTCATGTTGGTTTATAGTTATGTTATTGCTAGCTCGAGAAAATTCTTGTAAAAAGTCGTTTGTGGTTATGTTTAATGAGTCCCTATCCTGTAATAATTATGTGGTGGGGTTGTTTAATTTCTATTGGTTGTGTGATTGGTTAACTAAGGACCTGCTAGAATGATATCATAACTGCATATGTTTTCTGTCTGCTGAGTGGATGTCCCTATTTCTAGAGAGGTCATGCCGAAATTTTGTGTGAATTTCGGTGGCTTAACTTTAAGCCGGTTTTAGGAGTTTAGAAGGTTGGTAGCATCCGTGGCGCGTTTGGCGTCGGGGTGTTACACAAATGATTTTATGAACTGTCTGTAAGTATATGTCAGTGATAATACGGTGCATCACAGATGGTTTCTAAACCATCTACAAAACACCTGTGATAGCCACAGACGGTTTGTATTAAGAACTATCTATGATAATATGCTATCACAGACAATTTGGTTAAAGAACCATCTGTGATCCACATGTTTTTCTTGCTCTCTTAGATGAACTCCCATGATTAGTATTTGTTGTTAGAAATTTTCTTCTGCTTAGATAATTCTGCAACGACATTAAATAGCACGACCAATTATAGATTTTGTAATTGAATATCCAAATATCTAAGATGCATCAAGGCAACAACTTGTCTTATCACGATCATCTTAAAATATGAACCTTTGTAACACTTTCATCTTATTTCTTATTCTAATGTTAATGAATTCTAAGGAAAAATCTAATTTCATCCACTATTTATTCTGAGAGTTGGCATGCTCTGATTTATCTTTCACTTCATCCTCATCTCCAAATAAGAATATCATAGGCAATATATTTTCACTCTGATCTTGTACAAGGATAGGATCAATTTGATGGAGGTCATCAAATATGGAGTTCATCAAATATAGTCTATCAAAATGATATTGTTCCAGTACAAGACCAGAGTGAAAATAGTTTACCTACGTTATTCTAATTCAGGATGGAGTGAAAGATAAAATAAAGCGTAACAATTTTCAAGACGAACTATGGATGGAATTAGATTTTGTCTTGAAATCCATCAACATTAGAATAGGAAAGGAGATGAAAGTTCTACAAATGTTCTTATTTTAAGATAATCCTGATCAGACAAGCTGTTACCTCAATGCATATAGTATGTTTAAATATTCAATTATAAAATCTATAACTGGTTGTGCTTTATAAATATCGTTCCAGAAATATCTATGGAGAAGAAAATTTCCAACAACAAATAATAATCATAGAAGTTCTTCTAAGAGAGGAAGAAAAACATGTGGATTATAGAGTTTTCAATTCAGAACAAATTTTCTGTCCATCTCCTGTGCAATATAATATTCCTATGATAACATTTTGGTTTCAACAAGCAAGATACTATTCAGTAATTGGATTCAAGATGAACAAATATTATGGATAATTTCAGGTAACAATACATTGAGAAGATATGATACCATAAATATCAACAAGCGTACACTAAGAAATAACATTATTTGATAGATCAAAATGAGGAGACCTTAAGGCTTTTATATGTCTGCCATCATATGTGTCACAACTTCTACAACAAAGATTTTTTGGTTCTCTATGAAGTTCTATAGCTCTAGCATAGTGCTTCTTTGTTTGACATCAATAACTAATTGACTTCTAATCATATTTCGTAATCCCTACAAAAGTAATCATGTTATTGTGAAAAGGGTGTCTTGGTATATTATCAGTAACCATATCGAATTAAATACTAGATATCTTTATATTATCTTTATAAGCTCAACTTTGGCTTCTACCAGATCTGCATTCGCCTTTGTGCTCCTTAATGTTGAGTATCTTGTTAAGAGATTTAATATCTTGCGATTTTTTATCTATGTTTTTCAATTTTTGTTTCATCTCATAAATCTGTTTGTTAACTCAGAATCTTTTTCACTTCTATTCTACTCCATTATATCAGACTTTTCTTTCTGTTGTTCTATCTCTATCTCAAGTTTTTATTTAGCATCTAATATCTTTTTTATATTATATATCTTGTTTGTAGGCTCTATTTTATGTGTACAATTTGCAGTCTTTGGGACATAAATAAATATATAATGAATCATGATAGATGTAGCAATGGGCATGGTTTTATATTTTCTATCCTTGCGCCTAATTTTTGGGGATGCTTTGGATAATTGAATTAATATTTGTAAATTGAATAATTTCAAATGAACATCCAAATTACTCTCTCAATAAGAACTTAAACATCTACATTTAACATTAAGGTTAGGTTTTAATATTGTAACAAACTTAGTCCTCTAATCATGCATGGATGCAATATGAAGGTAGTGCTTAATTTCTAGGCCAGATCGAAAAGGGGTGAAGTTAATAGACCAAGCATGTTCCACATTCCATTCTTTTCTTCCTTTTTAGTAGATAAAACAATTGACCTAGCTTGTCAAATTAAATTAATCATACAACTACACAATAGAATCACAAACGGAGAAATAATCAAATAACAAATGTAGGCTTGAGATTTTTTATATATGTACAAAATTGGTGCCACACAAAATGACTGGGGAACTAATAAATAGAGCCAAGTAATGCATCGGGTATTTGGTAGATTACGTTATGCTATATGTGTTCATGGACTGATATGTACACCTTGAGGTTTAACTTCACCATAAAGTTTAAATTGTAGTCACTGGGACATTACGTGTGTTCATGGATTGATACACCTCGAAGTAAAAAACCCACATTTATAATTGAGGTTTTAATGTTACTCAACCAACACCTTACTATAAATTCAACATCAGGAACAATATCTTTATGAAATATTTTAGAACCAGAAGCCCAAACAATCTTAGCAACAATACAATCAAATAATAAATAATGAATAATGTTCAAACCATATGACTGAGGGCTTAGGGAGTCGGCGGCGATGGGCTTAGGGGAGGAGGCGGCGACGTGCTCGAGGAAGAGGTGCGTCAAGCTTGGGGAGGAGGCCAAGGTCAGTGAAAGATTTCGTTTGGGTGAGGAGTGCGGTGGGCATAAACCCTAGAATGATATATATAATAGGGAGGTGTTATTACAGATGGTTCAATTAAAAAACCATCTGCCATAAGTTAATATCACTGATGATTCGTGGTACAAACTATTTGTGATGCATCACAGACGGTTTGTACCATGAATCGTCTATGATATTAGCTTATCATATATGGTTCTTAGTATATCCTATAACTTTGATGATTGTGCTAGCAAAATCGTCTGTGATTAGCTTAGGTGGTTTCTAAAAACCACCTGTGATGAGGCATCTTATATAGGCCTTTCTATAGTAGTGAAAGTTCTTCCATGCAAGCTGGTTTGAAAAGTTGGAGAAAGAGGGAGGAAGAAAGGAGAAGGAGGTGGCCTTGCTACCACTACGCAGTCGGTAGAATAGCAAGGTGGTGTAAGTTCAAGCTCCTTTGTGGTTTTGGTTATCGATTTTGAATTAATGTTTAATCACCATTTAATGATAAATCTAATCATTTTGAGATTAACTCTTTTATTGAACTTTATTTTTATTAGTCTCATTTGGATGAAAAATGGAAACTCTAAAGGTATGCATCGTTATAACTCTATTATTTCTATAGCATAATTTGGATTCAAGTTAGAAGGTGAACTCCACCATAGTTTAAACCTTAAGATGTGCATAATGTTTTAATTCCATATATTTATGAATACACATATTTAGGGAGAGTTCACACTTTATCTTGATGTTTCATAAGTATTGATCCCTTTCATACTACCAAATAAAATAAGGATCATTACATTGAAACAAATCCTTGAGTATATAAAAACTTGTGTAGTTATAGTATACTCATAGAAATATAGGATAAACTCCAAAGCAATTTAAATTGAATATACGCATATTGATTCAAAGTCAATTATTTATATGCACACATTTAACAGAGTTTATTCTATGCTTGATGGTCACAAGGGTATTGATCACTTTCCACCACTCCATATAATTTGGATCATTACTTAGAAACCACCAAAATGAGTATATGAAACTTGTGTAGTCGATATATACTCATGACAATTTAAATCAATTTAAATTTTATTCGGTTGTTGTTTAATCATAAAGCTCTTCATCATGTATTGATGGTATGCTTTATTGATTGAAGGACAAATGAAAGTTCTTGATTATATGAAGCATTAATTGCACTAATATACTCAACATAAATCAAATCTTTCAATCAATTGATTTGGGTTGTGGTCAATTATCAAAGGATCTTGGGTGCACCCATTATGTGTTAGTGGAGTGTGTTGATATTGAGACAACCGTGTTTATTGGACTAAGCTTTTCTATGAGTTGTGAAAGAAGGTTGAGTCTAACGGTGATGAAGATTTGGATGGCATCATGTGTTGATAGCCATCAAGTTAAGAATCGGAAAGATGGATGTCATTATGTGTTAATGGGCATCAATGAGAGATTCTGAAGAGAAGAGCAACGTAGTTTATCATGTGTTGATGAACGAGACAAAATCACGACTAGGAGAGAATATGATGAAAATCATGAAAGTTTCAAGTAGATGTGCTAGAAGGCAATGGTATAACTAGATAAGCTAAGTGTGAGTTCCTAGTCTTTTGCTAGTATCGGTGTTTGGATGAGAGACTGGATTGCTAGTTAAGTTGCCGTACTATTAAGAGGGGTTGAGTCATTTAGCTTGAGTTTCATCATACGTTGATGAACTTATTCCGGTTCGCTCTAGTTCACTCTCTTAAGTTGGTTTTTGCATGATGCTCATATTTTCATGTGTTGTAAATAAGGAAAGCTCATGCTTGCTTCTTAATGGATTTGATTCTTTGCATGGAGCTAAATATTTGCATGTGTTGGCATATAGAGGAAGCTCATGCATTAGATTCTTAGCATGTGACTAGAATTTGCTAATATATTTGGCAAATTGCTAGAGATGATGTGTTGATCATCACATGGCTAAGCATATGTTCAAATGATTGAATCTTGTTTGATTCTTTGCATTGAGTCAATATTTGCATATGTTGCAAATAGTTGGATCTCATGCATTTGATTTTTTTTGAGCATATGAGAATTTGCAAATGTGTTTTGCAAATTAAGTTGATCATGTGTTGATCATCACATGACTTATTGTTGGTTTTATTGTTGCTTTTGAAAATGTGTTTTCAAAATTATGTTCAAGTTCATTCATCTTAGAAGCATGTGAGTAATATTTGCAAATGTGTTTTGCAAAAGTCTAAGGATCATGTGTTGATTATTGCATGGCTCAAAGATGTGTTCTTGATCACTCCTTGTTGCAAGTCGTATTTTGCAAATGTGTTTTGCAAAATGAGCTTAATCGCGTAATTCTTTGAAGCATGTGTTTAGTATCTGCAAATGTGTTCTGCAAAGTGTTGTGATTATGTATTGACTACCACATGGCCAAAGAATTAATATTAATTGGTTCTTGATTTGAAAAAGAATGATTTTTGTGTGAAATCTTGTTTTTGCCTGAAGGCCGGCACTATCGACGTGTTATTCTGGTAGTACTGCCGGGCCAGCAATATAGCTTATGGGAGTTGGTACTATCACTCGGTTAGTACTACCGCCCCTTTGACGATGGTAGTTATCGGTGTACTTTGCACCGGGGTACCCTCTCCGCCGTAGAAGTAATAGGCCCAAGGAGTGGCTTTGGCCCAGATTTGGAGCAGCGGGCCCCAGCGGCGATCTGGCGATCACGCCACTCACGAAGGCGGCCCGCGTGGCCCCATGGCGATAGCTCTGGCGATCACGCCACTCACCGGCGGCCGCATGGCGTCTGGCGGGCAGCCGGGCGAAGCATGCCACGCCACGGGCGAAGCGGCTCACAGGCCCCTAGCGAGGCGATCAGCGATCACGCCACCTTTCGGCCGAGCGGCATTGTATAATACCGCAGTTGTTTTCATGGGTTTTGGCGGAGTTGTCTTTATTTCCTTGATTCGAGGATTTATTTGGTTAGCGCTAATTGGTTAAAAGTTGGATTTTATTTGTAGGAGCGGTTTTTTGGGGATTTCACCTCCCTCACCTAATCTCTCTCTCTCTCTTCAAATGTGTGGCTGAGATTTATTGGTGGCAGTTTCATTTTTCCCCCCCAGCCATTTTTCCCCAGCCAACTCCCCTGGCCGACAGCCTTGTGCTCCTGCAGCCGTGGCGCCTTGCTCTCTGGCGCCTTCCTCCCTGCGTCTCTTCTTGGCCAATGACAACAAAGCGGCAATAAGGCAATGCAAGCAAAGCAAGAACTGGATGCCCTCCTGCGCCTCAGCCCTTGGCCGACTGCTGCTCCTCCTGGTGGCTGCGCCCTGCTCTCCCCTGGCCGGCTGTTTCACCCAACTCCGGCGCCCTCCGGCCCCGCTCCGGCCAGCTCCGGCGAGCTCCCCTCCGGCGGCTGCTCCACCTCCCCCGGCTGGCATCCTTCCTCCCTTCTTCCTCCATAAAATTTCCTTGAGGTAAAACCCTAGGAATTTGGGGGTTTAATTGAGTGCATACTAGGTGTTTGATGAAATGCCTAGAAGGTTTAGGATTTGTTGAATGTGATTGTGCATATATTATCTTGATTAGGGTCGATTCATGACTACATGTATTACATCTGATGGATGTGTGGGCATCGATGATCGATCTGCATTCGAGGTGTACTAGTTGGAAGTTGTAGGAACATGTGGAACCCGAGCGATTATAGGTCGTTGTTCGAACTTGGAATGTTGGATCATCTTTGCGCTAAAGATGGTGTCATTCTTTGGGAATTTTATAGTGAATGATCTGCTGCATTATGTTTGGGTATGCAAAGGATCGGTTAAAACATCGGCATAAATGACAGTTTTGTTTTAAATTTCAATATGGACTGATGGTGTGAAGGATCATTCAATAGATTATAGTCGTGAACCTTATGCACTGTCGATGTTTGAACTCATGAAGGTGTAGCCGGTATATATGAGTTATACATGTTTGTTAAATTTTTGTAAAATATCATTTCCTATTATTAATGCTGATTTTGCCAATGAACCGAGCTTGAGGTAATTAGCATTAGATCTCATGTCTTGGCATGTTTGAAGCGGTGCAAGTGCATAGATGTGTAAGATGAAAGTTTATGATGATAGATGAGAGTGAAATTGATCGATGAGTTTGTTCTTTCTCGTGCTTCGCTTCGATAATTAATGTGCTCTGGAATTCATTTGCGTATGGTCCACTAAGTCTATCCTCGTGCAATGTGATCTATAGAAGTATATTCAGACATTTGGAAAGTGAGGTGTATGCTAGTATTTTTGGTATTCTAGGATTAGAGGGTAATGTTTAAATGTTTGCATAAACGAAAATCTTA
Organism: Guadua angustifolia; assembly: GCA_036346375.1. NCBI lineage: Eukaryota > Viridiplantae > Streptophyta > Magnoliopsida > Poales > Poaceae > Guadua > Guadua angustifolia. The sequence goes on along the minus strand of CM070512.1, from coordinate 48,139,830 downwards.
GGTCATTTAGCATGCAAAGGCCTGACCTGGTTCTATAACACTCAATACCTTATATGCAAGATTTATATTACTGCATGAATTGAAAATTCAGGTCTCACTTCCAAATTGTGGTGTGTTGCCCCTGGTTTGTCGTGCATGCATTTAAGTGGTTAAGAAGGATGTTTTGGTTTCGATTGTAGATGTGAAGATGTAGAGTTGTTTTCTTCTGTCGCTTGTACCGAGTGTGCATGAATTTGAGTTGGATAAATATTGTTTTATTTGCAGGGAAGGTTCTGTCGGGAGTGGCCTCAACCGCATGCCACTCCATTCTTCGTCGGTAAAAGGCAAGTGCATTCCCTAGATTGCGGCTAGGAGGATTAAACGATTGTTTGCTCTTAGCGTAAGTAATTGTCGATGCATACGCAAGAGGTAAGCCTTGCTTGGCTATAACTAGAAAGTGCTCCCTCTTATGAAAATGTCTATGATGATTAAAAGTTTAAGGGAATTGATGCAAGTACACCGTGTTATTGAGTGTGGATGGGTGTTCATATGTGATGCTCCTTAGTTTAATTGTTGCTCTGTTAATTAGATGAACTCTAAGTGAGACCGAGCTTTTAGTAAGGTTGATTATAGTGAGTAGTTTGTTCGAGTGATTGGGACTAATATGGGTTTGGTTCAAGCGGTTAAGTCCTTTATAAAGATAGTATCGTGAGCATTTAATCGCAAGTGTATTGTGTGAACATGGTTCGGTGGCCGTAGGATGTGGTTGCATGATAGAAACGCTGTCATGAGTTGCCATGCCTTCTTGTTGAATATGCTTGTACAAGTACCGCTAGTGACTTAGGAATGTGAGAATTGGCTATGTGTGTGTATGTGGATATGGTATGTTTGTGTATGCATTGAATGAAAAGTTGCATTTCATTCATGAAAATTGCATTTGTGCATTCATAATGGAAGAGGCGACCCATCTTGATCACGGGCCTCTGTGTTCACACGTAGTGAACACGAAAGTCCTACCTCGTAGTCCCATTCATCGAGGTGAATGGGAGCGAGACAAGAAGAGTAGGCACCTTCCATCTACGGATGGAAGGGGCGTGAGGGTGCACACCGACGGGTGGGCACCGGCGAGACTGCGATGCGTGCATGGAAATGAGCATTCATGTGCATTGCATCTTTCATAATGAGTGTTGTGGTAAATGGTGTGTCATTTGGATGGTGATTGTGGTAATTGAAGGTTGATTCGTGGACTCAACCCAAAAGGGAGATTGAATTGAATTTGATGAATTAGCGATTTCCTTGTCTTGCTAATTATGTTGTATGAATATCGTGGAGTGAAGTCGAGTTATGAACTCAAATTCAATTGATAAAAATGGTTTGAGTTGCAACAAGGGGTAGTTAAGTCGGGAGACGTTGGATTTAGAGTCAAGTAATGTTTCTTTGGCGTTGAATGGTTTTATTATCAAGTTTATTACTTGATTGCGATGAATTTTGGTTTAGTCAAGTTTTGTTTTAAATGGGTACAAATGCGTATTTTCCGGATGTTGCTTCCTTTGTATTACTTGCTCTTATGGTCAAGTTCTTGTTTTACTTACGATAAACTGGAATTGTTACGCTTGTGTACTTTGCTGAGTCTTGGACTCACGCTTGTTGTTTCTTGTTTTAGGTACCTTGAAGTGACTTCACGGGATGGGAGTAGAGCACGTGCGACTTCGGTCACCTTCAACCAATTCAATCATTTCGATTAATTCGGTTGTAACTAATGAGATAGTATTGTGTAGATCGTCGTTGTGTAGTTGGTTAAGTGCGGTTGGATATTTGATTGATTACCTAAGGACACATTAGAATGTTTCCTTCATTTGTGAGTGATTGATATATCTTATACTGTTATTATTTATTTTGCTGTTGAGTGGATGTCCTCTGTTCTAGAGAGGTCATGCCGAAATTTTGTAAATTCGGTGACTTAGCTTTAACTGGTTTAGAGAGGTTCAAGGTCGATTTCAATCTTTTAGTAATGGTAAAAGGTTTAGTGTTTCATTCGTTGAGTTATTAGTTCAATTGGATTTCTTCGTCAAGTTTTATTTCTTGGGTCTTGATGGATGACACTTTGGACCAAAGATGGTTCGGAGTGTTGTAGCGTCATTTAGGGTTTTGGTTAGCATTCGCGGTGTGTTTGGCGCGGGTGTTACACCGCGTGGCGTCTGGCGGCGATCTGGCGATCACGCCCTACTACGGGCGGCGGCAGCGTGGCGCCTGGCGAACAGCCGGCGAAACACGCCTACCGCCGAGGAGCCCACGTGGCCCCTGGCGAGCAGCCTAGCGATCACGCCCTGCTTTCGCCGGTCGGGTGGCCCGCGTGGCGGCTTGACGAGTGGGTGGGCGCTTGGACCCCCCTTGTCAGGCCACGAAGGCAACCAAAAGAATGAGGGGGAAGCTTCGCCTCGAAGTTTCCCTCCCCTGGCACTTCGTGTCAGGGCCATTAATTGTGAAGGATTCATCTTTCGACACGACGACGGCTCATCCCTGTGACGCCTCTTACCAACCCGTCGTAGGGGCGTCCTGTCCCGGGCGAACCGGGTGAGGCCTCTCACCGACATTAAATGAAGTTCGAAGGACAAGGCCACGGAGGCGTGCTTAATAAATAAGTCGTGGGTCGACGTGGAAGCCAGAATGATGGGTGTAATTAATGTGTTGTAGATAAGTATAGCGCCCTCTTCTCTCCTGCTCGGGGTGGCCCGTCTATATAAGGGCACCTTGGTGCATGAGGGAGGGGGCCGATCGGCTAAAACAGAAAGCATAGAGAAGCAAACACTGAAGAACACCCTTGTAAACACTTCCCCATTTTCTCAACAAAGAACCAGCAGGACGTAGGACTATTACCCACACCGGGGGCCTGAACCTGGGTAAACCGTCATGTCCACCAGCTTGCTGATTCCCAGAATCCATCATCGAGAGACACTAGGGTTTCCAGCCACGAAGATGCCCTCTACCGAACCATATTTTCCGTCCAGGGAGTAAGCACCCCGTTAGCGGAATCTTGTTAGGCGAAATACGCCGACAGGGGTGCGCTAGGTAGGGGGCTAGTGGTTGGCTCATCCGGCCATCTCTCCGGTGGATTTCGGTCTTCCATCTGAAATGACCTTGCACCTGGTGATGGCGGGTTCACACTCGCAGCGACAAGATGTGGCGGAGGCTAGTAGCTCCCAGAATACATCCCGGCACTCTCACCGGACGAGGCATCGCCTCACGCCGCCCCCGCAGGAGGGCGGTGGCGCCCCCACGGCGGCGGCCAAGCTTCTGGTTTGGCGTCGGCTGGCCATGGAGGCCGCCACTCTGGCCCAGAACCTGCATGCGGTCCGTCTCCTCCTGGACCACCCTCCGGTGGAACTTGCAGGAGACACCCCGGCCACCCCGTGGCTGCGGCATATTGCGGGCCTCGTGGACGCGGCTCAGCTCCATGTAGGGATGCCCGACCGGTCTAAGACCGTCGGTTCCCCTCGACCAAGGGTGCCCGTAGAGCGCACCCAAGCTTCCAGCTGCCCTAGTAGGAAGCGCTCTGGCCAAGCGGACCAGAGTAAGGGAAAGGGCGTGCAAGAAGAAGGTCCCAGCTTCGTGAGGAGCCGTGGGGACCTAAGGTCCCATCTGGAGCTCCGACGCCGGTCGCGTGGCGGTGATCTGCGTGATCGCCTGCAGCGTCGCCGCGCTCGCGATGGACGGATGGCCCCTGGGGGTGAGAATTCCTCCCATGACTCTGACCTCCAGAGCGAGGAGGAGGTCCGCTCCTCCGACTCATTGGGGAGTCGCGGTCCACCCTCCCCGGCAAGATTTCTGGGCCGGGGTCAGGGAGGACGGCAGATCCCCCCTACGGCGTCAGATGCCAGGCGTTCTCCCGACGGCTGCGCCGCGTGGTGTGGCCCGAAAGGTTTCGCCTGGCCTCCATCGAGAAGTATGACGATACCACCAACCCGGAGGAGTTTCTGCAGATCTACACCACCGTGGTGCGTGCCGCTAGCGGGTATGGAAAGGCCATGGCCAACTACTTCCTAACGGCCTTGACGGGGTCCACTCGGTCCTGGCTGTTGAACCTCCCACGAGGATCGTTGCACTCGTGGGAGGAGTTGTGTGACCTCGGTCGTCATCGCCTTTCGAAAAGGCGTTCGCGACTGCAAGATGCGAAAAAAGATGGCGACCCGCAACATCACTACCACCTCCGAACTCTTCTCCCTGGCGCATAAGTGCGCGTGGGCGGCAAAGGCTCGAGGGCCGACATCTGGCGCCACGCGAGTACGCGACGGGGATGAGGCCGGGACCTCGAGGGGCCCCAGCCATGCAAGCAGGAGGGCGCGGAAGCGCGAGGCGACCGAGACCAGGCGGGTCCTAGCCGTCGAGCGCGAGCTTGAGGATGCCCGGCCGCCGAAGTGCGACCGCCGTGACCGGCAGGATGACCGTCGCGAGTGGTGGGATGACCGCCGAGGCCGGCGTGGCGACCACCGCGGTCGGGGGAATGACCGCCGTGAGGAAAAGAAGGGCAAGCCCTTCTGCCCGATCCACCAGACCAACTCTCATGGCCTGGATGATTGCCAGGTTGTGAACAAGATGGTCGAGCGGTAGCTCAAGGAGCGCCGCCCCCGCGACGACGACCAGGACGAAGACCCCGCTTCGCTGGCCTTCCAAGAAAGCGGACATGCCGCTGCGCGTACATTCATGGTGGCTCATCCACCTATCCTCCAACGCTTCCTACAAGCGGTTGAGGAGGAGGTGTCTTGCCGTCGGCGTTCGTGGGCGTGTCGGATCTTTGAAGTGGTCGGAGGAGCCGATCACCTTCAGTTGGGCTGACCACCCTGAGAGCACCGCCGGCGCAGGTCACCTTCCGATCGTGGCTTCTCCTACGATCCGGAACGTGAGGCTCGGCCAAGTGCTGATGGACGGAGGAAGCTCCATCAACCTCCTGTCCTTCGAGGCATTCCGGGCACTCCAGGTGCCGAACCAGGGGGACATTCCGTACGGAGTTGGCCGACTTCAAAGTCGCCGATTTCGACCTCACGTACAATGCCATACTCGGCCGACCAGTTTTGGCCAAGTTTATGGCGGCAACCCATTATGGCTACATGGTGGTGAAGATGCCAGGGCCTGGTGGCCCCATAACCATCTGGGTGGACAGGCCAAAGGCTTTGTGTTGCCACAAGTACGCACTAGACCTGGCCGGAGCCACCTATGGGAAGCCGGTTGATGCCGCCTTCCCGGGAACCCGGGAAGTCCGTCTTCATTGGCGCCAGCCTCAGCGCCAAATAGGAAGACACGCTCGTCACTTTCCTCCAGTCTAATTCCGACATGTTCGCCTGGCAACCGTCCGATATGACTGGGGTCCCCAGGGAGGTGATCGAGCACCGACTGGCTACGCTCCCCGAGGTGTGCCCGGTTTGCCAAAAAATCCGGCGCCAGGCACCAGAGCGTCAGGATGCCATTCGGGAGGAAGTAGAGAAGCTGCTGCGCATAGGGAGCATTCGGGAAGTCTCTCATCCTGAGTGGCTTGCCAACCCTGTGCTTGTCAAGAAGTCCAACGGGAAGTGACGGATGTGCGTTGATTTCACCGACCTCAACAAGGCCTGCCCGATTGACCCTTACCCCTTGCCGCACATCGATCTTATCGTTGATTCCACGGCGGGATGTGAGCTGTTGTGCTTTCTAGATGCGTACTCTGGGTACCATCAGATTAGCATGGCGGCAGAAGATGAAGATAAAATTGCTTTTGTAACACCCATGGGCGTTTATTGTTATGTCAGAATGGCTTTTGGGTTAAAAAAATACTGATTCTACTTACCAGCGCGCCAAGCATATCACTTTTCGTCCACAAATAGGGCGCAACCTTGAGGTGTACGTCGACGACCTGGTCGTGAAAGTGAAAAAGAGCGAAGACCTGATTGAAGACCGGAGGAAACCTTTGCCAACCTCCGGAAGAATTGTTTGAAGCTCAACCCGAAAGTGCGTGTTCGGTGTGCCCGCCGAAAGTCATTAGGGTTCCTTGTGTCCAAAGGGCATCGAGGTCAATCGACAAGATAGCGCCATCGGCGCATGAAGCCGCCTGCTCGACTTAGCGAGTGCAATGCCCGACCGTCGCTGGCCTCCCTCGGGCGGTTTATCGTCCGATGGAGAGAGAAGCCCCTCTTTTCAAGCTCAAGAAAAAACAAACCATTTTGAATGGATGAGGAGGCTCAACAAGCGTTCAAGACTTGAGCGATACCTCTCCTCCCCGCCATCTTGGGTCACCCCTCGGCTGGTGAACCATTGTTCTCAGACATTGCTGCTACCCGGCGGTGGTGGCGCAGATCTTGGTGGCAGACGAGGAAGGCATTGAAGCGGTCTACTACATCGAGAAGGTGTTACACGGCGGAGACTAGGTACCGCATAGCGCGAAGATGTCAGACGCCATCTGGCGGCATCCAGGAAGCTGCGGCACTATTTTTAAGGGCGAGAAGTCACAGTGATCACTGCCTACCCTCTACGAGAAATCCTCCACAACCGGGAAGCAAAGGGCCGCATCACTAAATGGTCGGTGGAGCTGGTGGAATTTTGTCTCAAATTTGTACCCCGCATCGCCATCAAGAGCCAAAAGTTGGCGGAGTTCGTTGCCGATGGACTCCCGCCGCTCCTGGAGCTGAAGAAGTACCCGCGCCTTCCCCCTGGACCTTGTTTTTCTACGGTTCCTTCAGGCTCGAAGGCGCGGGGGCTGGAGTAGTCCTGGTCTCTCCGACCGATGACATCCTCCAGTACGTGGTCGCCCTCGACTTCAAGGCCACTAACAACATTGCTGAATACGAGGGCCTACTGGCGGGGCTGCGCGTCGCCTCAGCGCTAGGTGTTCGACACCTCCAGGTTAAAGGCGGTTCCCTGGTGGTCATCAACCAAGTGCGGAAGGAGTTTCAATGCTCTGATCCTACCATGGCCGCCTACTTGGCGGAGGTCAGGAAAATGAAGTGCCACTTCGAAGGACTGGGATATATCCATATCCCCTAGCACGACAATCATCTGGCGGATGAGCTTTCACAGGTCGCATCCTCAAGAGCCTTTGCTCCGGTCGGAGTCTTTGAAGAAAGACTCTCTCGACCGTCCATCGTTGCCCCCGCTCCACTCGGGGAGGACGGTCCCTCCATCGTTGCCCCCGCTCCACGCGGGGAGGACGATCCTGCCGTCGTTGCCCCCGCTCCACGCGGGGAGGACGGCCCAGCCGTTGTTGCCCCTGCTCTACGCGGGGAGGACGGCGGTGCGGCCGATGCGGCACACAGGAAAAGCTCGCCCAATCGAGTGCGGCGATCACCGTGTGATCGCCACTCTTGGCCGGGAAGGCCAGTGGATGAATCCCATCCTAGCCTTCCTGCGAGACCGAGAGGTCTCCGACGATGACGCTTCTGCTGAAAGGATAGCACGAAAGGACAGGTGCTACACCCTGGTGGATGGGGACCTATACCGCCGAAGCAGAAATGGAATTCTCCTAAAGTGCGTCACTCGGGAGGAGGGGAGCGCCCTGCTCTCTGATATCCATGGAGGCATGTGTGGGAGCCATATGTCCGGTCGGACGCTTGTCGATAAAGCGTTCCGCCAAGGGTTTTATTGGCCTACTGCCCTCCAGGATGCTTGAGAGCTGGTGAAGAGGTGTGAAGCATGCCAATTCTTCGCCAGGAAAATCCACCGACCAGCCCAAGCTCTGCAAACTATTCCGCTCTCTTGGCCGTTTGTGGTCTAGGGGCTGGATATCTTGGGTTCGTTCCCGCGGGCCATAGGGGGCTTCACCCACCTTTTTGTCGCCATCGACAAGTTCACCAAGTGGGTCGAAGCCGAAGTAATGCGTGCCATCACAGCTTCCGCTGCCATCAAGTTCATCCACGGGGTCTTCACCCGCTTTGGAGTCGCCAATCGTATCATCACCGACAACGGCACTCAATTCACCAGCGCGGCTTTCTTGGAGTTCTGCGAAGAGATGGGTACCAAGGTGTGCTTTGCTTGATGGCCCATCCCAAGAGCAATGGCTGTCGGCGTACAACGCTACCGGTATTGAGAGGCTTGAAGACTAGAGCATTTGATCGGCTTCTGGCGAAGCGCGGTGGACGGAAGAGCTCCTGGCTGTGTTGTGGTCGCTCTGAACCACACCTAGTCGGGCGACTGGTGAAACGCCCTTCTTCCTGGTCAACGGTGCCGAAGCTGTCCTCCCATCTGAGCTATCGTTCGGATCGCCGTGTGTCTCGGCGTTCAGCGAGGAAGGACAAGAAGACCACCGTGGGGAAGACGTCAACCTTCTGGAGGAGGTGTGCGACTGGGCAGCCTTGCGCGCTGCCCGATACCAGCAAAGCCTCAGGCGATACCATGCCGCCCGGGTCTCCGAGTGAACACTGGCAGTTGGCGACTTGGTTTTGCGTAGAGTCCAGACGCATGTCGGGCTCCACAAACTGTCTCCCCGATGGGAGGGCCCCTTTAAGGTGGTCTCAGTATCTCGACCCGGGGCGGTCCGGTTGGCTACTGAGGATGGTCAAGAGCTGGCCAACTCCTTCAATGTGGAGTTCTTGCGAAAAGTTTTATCCCTAAAAAGCTGTAATTTCCCAGTGGTTCTCTTTGACTGGCTGCGTGGATGAACTTTCCCCCGGCTGGTCGGTGGCTACTGTTTGTTAGCAAAGTTGTTTATCTTAAGAGCTTTTGCTTTATTTCCTTTGTTTGTCCCCTAGAGGGAAAGCTTGCGCGGAAATGTCATGTGTCTTGATGGTTTGGCCGCTCTTTGCTGATCCGTGGTGACACCCAGCCCTCGTGTCGTGCCCGGACGGACTACCAGGAGCGCGAACCTGGCACGGTGGCTCAAACGCGGCCTGCACACCTCGGTTCAGCTCAACGAAGCACCGACGGCTGTCTCCGCGAGCACCGCATAAGCCCAATACCCCTCCTGGGAACTTGCTCCCGTATCACGCAGAGCCGTGGGCTAATTCCGAATCACAGGAGCCTAAGTTTCCATGCAAGGGACCACGACATACCCGCGTAGGACCTTACGTCCCTTAATATGTTTTCTGCATGTTTTGTGCAATGCCTACTTGTGCTTTCAGTGGCCATGCGCAACCGCGGATGAAGTGCTAAGCGCACCAGAACTCGAGCGATCGAGGTAACCCGTGGCGGCTAAGCGGCAAAGGGCGATCACGCCCTGCCCACCGGGCGAGTAGCCCACGTGGCCCCCAGGCAAACACGCAAGCGATCAAGCCCTGCTCGCCTAGCGATAAGCCCACGTGAAGGTTTGGCGGGAAGTTAGGCGACCATGCTCTGCCCGCCTGGCGAGCAGGTGGGTGACCACACCCTACTCACCAAAGCATTGGCCTTCGTGACGGGTCAAGGAGCTGGTTGCCCAATGGCCTATGGCAAAGATAAGTTGTTTGCTTTAACAGTACCAACTTATTTTTCACACTTGTACTCTAATGGGTTGAAGTATGTGTGGTTATCACTGGCTCTTATAACCTAATGGCTCCTTGCTGATAAACAGAAATACCTAGCGTTTGTATCGCAAGGACGCGTGACTAGGAGTGCGAGTGTGGCACGGTGACTCAAACACGGCTCGTACACCCGGGTTAACTCCGTGCAGTCCCGTTGGTTGTCTCCGCGAGCACCACAAGCCCGATACCGCTCCTGTAAGTTCACCTCCTTGTTGCGCAACGCTGTGGTCAGGTTCCAAGAGATCACAGGAATATAAGTTCCAAAAGGACGGGACTCAGTGACACCCTTACGCAGAAACTTAAGACTTTGTTTGTCTACTTTCTGCATAATTCCTGTTCGCGATATTGCAATCACTCAAAGAATGCCTAAGTATCGATCTAACCTGAGTGCTTAGGTTCGCATTGCGACAGGGCTGAGGGCTAGACGCCCAAAGATTGAGTTGAAGCAAACATACCTAAAATATGAACAGATGAACATGTCCAGGTGAAACCATAATATGCCAACTTCATTACAATTGCTAATATTGTTCTGGCATATAAAAACAGGAACAAAGAAGGAAACAAAAAAAGGCGGCCCAGGCCATCAGTCACCGTTGACGACTTCGATGCCCCGTCGTCGTCTCCGGCCTCCGGCTCCGCTACCGCCGCACCTAAGTCCGGGGCTTCCGCCGTCATCATGCTGACGACGCAAGGGGCTGATCTTCCGAGACACAAAGTCTCGGACTACCAGCGCCCCAATCAAGCCGGCGCCCCGCAACCGATCGATGCGGGCCACCATTGCCAGGAGCTCCGCCGTCTCCTCGACGGGTGAGCTCCAGCTCTCGCGGGCTACCGCTCGTGCGCAGGGTACTTCAAGAAGGTCGACCCCGCTATCGTCGCCGACGTAAAGCCAGTCACCCCGCCAGTTCTTCCAGTTGAAGCATGGAAGAAAAGGAATGTATCGGGGGGCTGACCCATCGTGAAGGCGGAAGTGGCAGCTTCCTGCAACCCCACTGTCGGGGGTGATACGGCAGATGAAAAAGTAGCGAAAGAGGGGGAGATTAGGCATTACCGCCACGAACATCTCGCAGAGGTAAGCAAAGGTGGAGAGGAGGACGATGGATTTGGGGGAGAGATGAAGATGGTGAATCTCGTAGAAATGAAGGACGGTGAGGAAAAACTCCGAGAATGGTGGCACTAAGCCTGTCATAAGCCCCCAGGTGAGGACAATAATCTCCCCTGGCTCGCAGTTTGGCACGGCGGTCCCCTGGAGAGGGTGATGGGAATCCCCGGGTGCCATCCCAGTGGCGAAGTCCATCTGACGTTGGCCGGTAGTGGAAGGAAGAAGGGATTGCGCCATTGTGGCAGAGGCGGAGTTCTTCAGGCAAAGAAGGCGAAAGGGCAAAGAGCAAAGTGTGAAGGAATCTAGAAGGCGTGAACTGTTGCGTGGGGGTGTGCACATATATAGACCCCCCGCGAGGACGGTTCGCGTCTAGGCGAAAGGCACGGTGTTTCGGGTCCCAAGAAAAATCGGCGGAAGTGGGAAGGACCGAGGCGGTTGCAGGCGCAGAAGTGGTGGGCCCATCCAAGAACGCACTGGCATTAAATAAGGTCTGAAAAGCAACTGGCGCGTGTTCCGGGACGGCCTCGAATTTTCCCTCCCCTGGCACCTCGTGTCAGGGCCATTAATTGTGAAGGATTCAGCTTTCAACACAACAACGGCTCATCCTTCTAACGCCTCTTACCAACCCGTCGTAGGGGCGTCCTGTCCCGGGTGGACCGGGCGAGGCCTCTCACCGACATTAAATGAAGTTCGAAGGACAAGGCCACGGAGGTGTGTTAATAAATGAGTCGTGGGTCGGCGTGGGCCGGAATGATGGGTGTAATTAATGTGTTGTTGATAAGTATAAGCGCCTCTTCTCTCACCTTACTGGTGGCCCATCTATATAAGGGTGCCTTGGTGCATGAGGAGGGGCCGATCGGCTAAAAGCAGAAAAGCATAGAGAAGCGCATAATCAAGAACACCCTTGTAAACACTTCCCATTTTCTCAACAAAGAACCAAAGCGGGGCGTGGGCTATTACCCACACCGGGCCCGAACACAGGTAAACTGTCATGTCCACCGACTTGCGATTCCGGAATCCATCATCGAGAGACACTAGGGTTTCGGCCACGAAGATGCCCTCTACCGAACCATATTTTCCATCCAGGGAGTAAGCACCCCGTTAGCGGAATCTTGTCAGGCGAAATGCGCCGACAGTAGTTATTTTCCAGTGGGCATGTCTTTATGCTCATCCCTTGTCGGCACTACCAGGCTCAAGGAGCAGTACTGCGAAGCCCTGGGGCCGGTACTACCGCTTGGTTGATAATACCGCTTCTACATGTGCGGTAGCACCAGACCATTGTGCAATGGCTAGTTTTTGTATTGTTTTCGACTATTGGGGTCGTCGCTGGTACTACCGACCCTATATAGGCGGTACTGCTGATTTTTGTCTGATTTGGCCCCCAATGACTAGTTTTCTTTGGAAAGGCTATAAAAGGAGCCTTAGGGGCCGGCATGTGTGCTTGTTGTGGTTTTACTGTGTTTATTGAGTATTTTGGAGTTGTGTATGTGTTGCATTCTTCAATTTGGTTCTTAAGCTAAGAGTGATTTTAATTTGCATGTGTTGAAATTAGAAGTGGGTTGAGTGCTCCTTGTGTATATGTTGCACTTAGAGGAGAGCCTTGTGCATATGTTGCCCTTGGTGGTCACCATAGTGCATGTGTTGCACTTGGTGAGGTTCAAGTTAGGAGGTTTGCCCTGTTATTCTTGGTGTTTACCAACACCTAGATGGCATAGCGACGTCGTACACAGTGACCTTCTCAAAAGAGATTGTGAGAAGGCCCGACAACTTTGTGTAGGCTGGAGCTTGCCAACTCGAAGGGGGAAAGAGTTACCACAAGTGAATTGATGTGGGTGCTCAATTCATAGAGCCGGTCTAATTTGTTTGGGCAAACCTCAACGTGAACTAGGGAGACCAACATGTCTCCGAATACTATGGTAAAAAGTATCGTGTCTCTTGTGATTTGCGTTCTATTCTTTATTTATATTCAAGTAATTTATACTTGCAGAATTAAATTGATTGATTGCTTATTTTTAGGATTACAAATTATTGTTAGAGACTTAGATAGTTAGTGCATTTAGTGAGCTTAGTTGATTTAGGCTTTAACTGTTAAAACCTTAGATTTACGCTTCCGCATATTATGTAGGTTTTGACATAGGTGTTGATACGTTCACTACCTTGAAAAAGGCAATTTGTGGCGGTTCTGTAACACCCCGGAGCCCATACGCGCCACGGATGCTATCAACCCACTAACTATTAAGACCGGCTTAGAAACTAAGCCACCGAAATTTACAAAATTTCGGTATGACCTCTCTAGAACAGAGGACATCCACTCAGCAGACAAACGAATAGCAGCAATTATAATATCATTCTAGCAGGTCCTTAGTTAAGCAATCACACATCCAATAGAATTTAGAAAATCTCCTTACGATGAACCATAAATTACAAACACATTAATTACATTCAGATCTGATGAATTGGTTAAATAAATTGTTGGAGACCGCGATGCGTGCACGTGTTACTACTCCCAACCCGATGAATCAGCTTCAAAGTACCTAGAACGAGAAGCAAACAAGAGTGAGTCCAAGACTCGACAAAGTGCAACAAGTAGGAAAAGTAAGGCATCGAGGCTAAAATGCAACTATTAGAAGACATCAAGTAGCGTTCCTTAAATTGACATCCGTAAATAAAGGAAGCAGTTGAATTCATAAAAGGTCCAACATATAAGAGCACGATTAATTCATCTTTTAAATAACCATTACTAATCGAAACATCCAAAGAACAGGAGTAGTAGCAGCTCCACTTACCTCAACCAACTCGACAATGTAACAAAACCTTACCCATGCCTCGAAATTCAATTCGGATGAGCCCATGACTCAACTCTCAACCTTGTTCTTTCCATTCTCATCAATCAATATTTATCAATCGCAATACACAATGTAATGAAATGCTTTTATGCTCTCATTCCCATAATATCTCATACATATATGCAATACTATATAGTGCAACACAACCATTCATTTCATTCACATAATATTTCATGCATATTTGAAATGCCATATAATGCAACATATCCATGCATTTCATTCACATAACATTTCATGCATATTTGCAATGCCATATAATGCAACACATCCATGCATTTCACTCACATAACATTTCATGCATATTTGCAATGCCATATAATGCAACACATCCATGCATTTCATTCACATAACATTTCATGCATATTTGCAATGCCATATAATGCAACACATCCATGCATTTCATTCACATAACATTTCATGCATATGATGCAATATGCATGCCTCATCTCTTCTTTAGCACATACTCTGGGGTATGGCCGAGTGCACACCGTCGGTGTGCACCCTCTCATTCCCCTTCCACCCGTGGTGGAGGGTGCCTACTCTTACAAACTCGCTCCCATACACCCACGTGATACGGGACAACGAGTAGGACTTTCGTGCTCACTACATGTGAGCACAGAGGCCCTGTCGTAATGGGTCGCCCCTTCCATCATGAATGTACAAATGCAATTAACATAAACCAATTCGCAACCTATATTCATCTCTCACATTTAAGTAGCCATAGCCGATACATAAACGTCAACCACTTCTCACATCCATAAATTACCATTCTCAACATTCAAATCACCTTCTCAACACTTGGATCCATATTCTCAACAAATCTTATCTACATGGTCAATCATCATTCTAACTCGCACCAAAGACATAATCAATTTTCAAGATAACAAATCAACTATTCCTATTAATCCAACCTCACAACTTCATTATTCACATTCACATATCATAGTAGTAAGTAATCTTATGAACGTGTGATATAGCAATATGTCAATTTGGCGATTATACGGTGTCCAACAAACAACCCACAAAGTATTCACTCCAAAGATGCACTTTTTCATAAACGCATATATGCAAAAGGCATTCTCAACTTTCATATCCATAAGGTCACATATATTATAAACACTCACATAGACGGCACAATCGCATATCATGACCACAATTTGAGCTATTTTCAGAATTCAAATCTTATATCTTTTATATTCCCTTTAGCCTAATCATACTAGGGAGCATCATCCAGGAATATATAAGATGAAACCCATGGCATATTGACAAGGCATATGGTTCAACAATCGACACACATAACAAACAAACATTGATGCACTTGCATATAATCTCGGTTTGAACGATAGCATAAGCAATTAACCATTCCCATTCATCACATCGCAAGCAAAATCAAACATGAAAATATTAAAATAACACATGGATAATTATATGCTTGCGAAACCAATTGGCCACCTAAGCCACAGCCGAAGACAATACACTTGCCTTCAATCTTCTCGAGACAAGGTTGCCACACCCGGGGTCACACCACCTGCACATAGTTATAGCCCACTCAAAACACGCCCAAAATCATCACAAGACTCATAGCTAAGTGGGATTCGCAACCCACTCCTAAAACCCGAGAACAGAAATCTGCCACCCGGGACAGCACTTGGTAAAACGGGCATAACTTTCAAACAGCTGAACGAACCTTAGCGATTCCAGACTTCATTGAAAGGTAATTTGATTATCTACAACTTTTTCTACAGCCGACCAACCGGGAAAAGCACCGATTATTCCCAGATTTGCGACGAACAGCAGACAGCCGCAAAAATACTTCGCTCTGGACAGCACGCGGTAAAATAACCATAACTTTCAAACGGCTGAACGAAACTTGTTGATTTCGGTCTCTATTGAAATGTAATTCAATTATCTACAACTTTCGTTATAGTCAAACCCCCAGGAAATGCTGGTAGAATTTTCAAACAGCAGCTCTAACAAGGGACGAAAATCTGCTCGAACCAGAAATTTCAAATCACCCTAGTCTCTCCATTTCCCCAACTAAATGCATCACAAAATAAGAATCCTAGCTGGGCATTTGCTCAAACACCTTACATGCAAGCATTTCACCCCAAAAATTCTAGGGTTTTTACCTCAAATCCTTACACATGGAGGAAAAGGAGGTGGGGGACATCTTGCCTTGACCCGGGGAGGAGGAGTTCGCGGAGACCTGCGGAGCTGGGCGGTGGCTGGCGGAGGCTGGCGGGCAGGCGCGAGGAGGGCTATGGCCGGGGAGAGGAAGCACCGGTGCTTGCTTCTTTGCTGCCCAAATTGCTCTTCTTCTTCTTTGCTTCTTTGCTGCCTGCCACTCCTTCTTCTTCTTCTTTGGCTTGGAAAGGTGGCGCAGAGAGGAGGAAGCCAAGGAATGGCTCGACAGGGAGGAAGGCCAAGAAAGCATGGCGCCGGGAAGAAACAACGCCAAGGAAAATAGCTAGCTCGGCCAGAAATGAAGAAATGGGGAAGAGCAATGTGGGCCTCAAATCCATCTCACCACACAAATAAGAAAGAGAGAGATTAGGTGAGGAGGTGAAATCCCCAAAAGCCCTCCTACAAACAAAAATCCAACTTTTAATTATTAGCGAACCAAACTATTAAATTCTTGGCGAAAACGACGATTGTCGGGATAGACAACTTGCCGCAAAACTAAGTGACACGGAGAAAACACCCATCCCGACAAGCATTTCACGGAAAACTCAAAACCTTTAATAAAGCTGAGGCGAACAAAACTTTTCTCCGAATAAATCCTCGAATCAAGAAAATGAAGATAATTCCGCCAAAAGCCCAGGAAGACGATTTTTTTGGGTATTACACTCTTCCCCTTTTACAGAATTCGACCTCGAATTACAACACCCTAAGAACTCCAGCAAGAACAACAGGAACCGATTGACAAAGCGAAAACATCCAAAAGAACAAAGTTGTGAACTTCCCATGCACGGGACTCCAAAACTCGAGTCACCTCCTTTCCACTTGAGAATTCACATCTCCCACACGCAGACACTATTAGACCCAAGCAGACAGCCGAAATTCCCAAATCATACCACCAACCAACGACTCATGACAATACAATTAACACAAGCCACAACACTCTATTAAACACATCACTGAATTCTATTCGGTTGAATAGTTGGGGTTTTAAACCCAAACTCCCAAAGAACAAAGGAAACCTTGATTCACATTTCTCCTCAATAATTAACCTTTATAGCCACACAACCATTAACAACTTCTGACCAAATCCAGATATACCACTATTTCTAACCAATTAACGCCGGGATCCTCTAGGAATCAAAACACAACTTTTATCTTTTCAACAAGATCAAAAATCATTCTTTACTATTGGATTGATTAGCCCCAGAGGGCAACAATCAAATTCTCCCATAACACAAACTCGAACTTGACCTTCTTTCAAACTTGTCTCATACAACGAGACAATCACTCAACGAAAAGGTTTGCAACCGAACCATCCATTCCCGACTGACCCACATTGAGTCTAACCCATAAACCGAGGGTTCCGACAACTTACGGAAATAAAACATTTAGCGAGTGACTCCACCCAAAAGAATTTGAATCGACATCACAAGGCTCCATCATAATCCACCTTTAACTACTTGAGATCAACGCTTAGCTCATGCTAGGATCGCAAATCAACACCAAACTACACTTAGTTCTTTTCTTATGAGGGTTTCGCCCTCACAATCTTTCACTCACATAATCAAACCTAAGAGTATAAATCCTTACTATACTCAACACGATACCACGAACAGTCATAATCTTTAACTCCAGCTAGAATGCAGAAGAGATACAATTCTCTTTAAACCAATAAACCACACACATTACCTTGGAGAAGGTTTAACAAAAACCCATGATCGCTCTATTTCCTCTCCTAAGCCAAATCGCAAAGGCAAATTCAAATCTCGAACATCTCGAGAACCACTTTTATCATTTTCAAATCAATGCGATCAAATTTACATCGGGGAGTACTCAAAATAAAAGAGACTCCGCGCAACCCTTTGACAGAAGCTCTCAATAACCAAAAACAACTTAACATGCTGTCATCAAAGCAAAACTGCGTATAACACCAAAATCAACACTTGGGAAGAGGAAATCGATTCTTAAACCCGACATCTGAACCCACAATCAACACACAATCTCTTAAACAAAAGAGGGGAAACTCATTCCCAATAGAGACCACTTCACTAGCCGACATCACCTAATTAACGAGTTCCTCAACCAAACTTGTTATTTCTTCTTTGACACAATCATTTATAACCGTACGAAAACATCATTTCCAGATCTCCATTTATATCCATGGATCATCATGACCCACAAACTACTTCTTGCCATCTATCCAATTAGGGTCGATTACCTTAATCCCAACAACACAAACATATACTAATCCTCTACGGGAAGATCTTCAATCACCCACAACTTACTCTAACTGTCGGGTTTTTTTTTCTTTCCAGAAAAGCCAACGAAAACTTCCAAAGAAGCTCAACTCTCAAAAGACTTAGAAAATGACAGGGCTCAAGCCATGTCATCCAACAAAACTCCAAACCAATTATCAAACTCCAAAATTCCACTAAGGAAAGGAGTTACACAAATCAATTCACGGAAAGGAAAAGCGAATCGATCGAATAACACTTTTCCCTTTAAAGCCCCAAATCTAGAACTTCAACTGGGAGAACGACAACACGAAGAAATCCATGTCTTTCTCCGCAAAGCAACCAAAAAGGGGCAACACAAAACTCTCTTCTTTGCCTTAAATCCAAGAAGACCAAGGAAAACAAAATTCAAATACGCACTCCAACAACTCTCCGATTTATGACAGAAACACAAGAACTCTCCTTCGGTGCTGGCTCTAAACAGCCGCACCATCAACCACAGCCACACGACAAGGCCGAACCCTTCGGCACAAAGAGTCCCACCGGACTACACTAATCAATCTACCACTTCATATACATAGCCATAAATAATACCATAATCTTAACAAGACTAACATATAACATATTAACAAGTAACAATATAGCATAAATCTCAAAAGAACATTGTAAAACAATACAACGATATCCCATCCCTTTCCTACTGTGCATCAGAGTGTGTCAAATTTTTTAGATTAATTCATCATTCTACATCAAGTTTTACAGGTATTGCCCTAGGGCCACAGTTTAAAGATTCAACCTGAACCATGTTTCTACCTTCACACAGCAATTTTTTTTAATTCATTCTAGAATTAATCACTACATTCAAACACCACGGACCTGAAGCCCGCTCTGATACCAAGCTAATAACACCGGAGCCCATACGCCACGGATGCTACCAACCCACTAACTATTAAGACCGGCTTAGAAACTAAGCCACGAAATTACAAAATTTCGGCATGACCTCTCTAGAACAGAGGACATCCACTCAACAGACAAGCGAATAGCATCAATTATAATATCATTCTAGCAGGTCCTTAGTTAAGCAATCACACATCCAACAAAATTTAGGAAATCTCCTTACGATGAACCATAAATTACAAACACATTAATTACATTCAGATCGATGAATTGGTTAAATAAATTGTTGGAGACCGCAGATGCGTGCAGTGTTACTACTCCCAACCCGATGAATCGACCTTCAAAGTACCTAGAACAGAAGCAAACAAGCGTGAGTCCAAGACTCAGCAAAGTGCAGCAAGTAGGAAAAGTAAGGCATCTGGCTAAAATGCAACTATTAGAAGACATCAAGTAGCAGTTCTTTAAATTGACATCCGTAAATAAAGGAAACAGTTGAATTCATAAAAGGTCCAACATATAAGAGCACGATTAATTCATCTTTTAAATAACCATTACTTAACTGAAACATCCAGCAACAGGAGTAGTAGCAGCTCCACTTACCTCAACCAACTCGACAATGTAACAAAACCTTACCCATGCCTCGAATTCAATTCTGGATGAGCCCATGACTCAACTCTCAACCTGTTCTTTCCATTCTCATCAATCAACATTTATCAATCGCAATACACAATGTAATGAAATGCTTTTATGCTCTCATTCCCATAATATCTCATACATATATGCAATACTATATAGTGCAACACAACCATTCATTTCATTCACATAATATTTCATGCATATTTGAAATGCCATGTAATGCAACATATCCATGCATTTCATTCACATAACATTTCATGCATATTTGCAATGCCATATAATGCAACACATCCATGCATTTCACTCACATAACATTTCATGCATATTTGCAATGCCATATAATGCAACACATCCATGCATTTCATTCACATAACATTTCATGTATATTTGCAATGCCATATAATGCAACACATCCATGCATTTCATTCACATAACATTTCATGCATATGATGCAATATGCATGCCTCATCTCTTCTTTAGCACATACTAGGTATGGCCGAGTGCACACCGTCGGTGTGCACCCTCTCATCCCCTTCCACCCGTGGTGGAGGGTGCCTACTTTCTTGACTCGCCCCATACACCCACGTATACGGGACTACGAGGTAGGAATTTCGTGCTCACTACAAGTGAGCACAGAGGTCCACTGTCGTAATGGGTCGCCCCTTCCATCATGAATGCACAAATGCAATTAACATAAACCAATTCGCAACCTATATTCATCTCTCACATTTGCGTAGCCATAGCCAGATACACAAACGTCAACCACTTCTCACATCCATAAATTACCATTCTCAACATTCAAATCACCTTCTCAACACTTGGATCCATATTCTCAACAAACCTTATCTACATGGTCAATCTGTCATTCTCACTCGCACCAAAGACATAATCAATTTTCAAGATAACAAATCAACTATTCCTATTAATCCAACCTCACAACTTCATTATTCACATTCACATATCATAGTAGTAAGTAATCTTATGAACGTGTGATATAGCAATATGTCAATTTGGCGATTATATGGGGTCCAACAAACAACCCACAAAGTATTCACTCCAAAGATGCACTTTTTCATAAACGCATATATGCAAAAGGCATTCTCAACTTTCATATCCATAAGGTCACATATATCATAAACACTCACATAGACGCCACAATCGCATATCATGACCACAATTTGAGCTATTTTCATAATTCAAATCTTATATCTTTTATATTCCCTTTAGCCTAATCATACTAGGGAGCATCATCCAGGAATATATAAAATGAAACCCATGGCATATTGACAAGGCATATGGTTCATCAATCGACACACATAACAAACAAACATTGATGCACTTGCATATAATCTCGGTTTGAACGATAGCATAAGCAATTAACCATTCCCATTCATCACATCGCAAGCAAAATCAAACATGAAAATATTAAAATAACATATGGATAATTATATGCTTGCAAAACCAATTGGCCACCTAAGCCACAGCCGAAGACAATACACTTGCCTTCAATCTTCTCGAGACAAGGTTGCCACACCCGGGGTCACACCACCTGCACATAGTTATAGCCCACTCAAAACACGCCCAAAATCATCACAAGACTCATAGCTAAGTGGGATTCGCAACCCACTCCTAAAACCCGAGAACAGAAATCTGCCACCCAGGACAGCACTTGGTAAAACGGGCATAACTTTCAAACAGCTGAACGAAACTTAGCTATTCCAGACTTCATTGAAAGGTAATTTGATTATCTACAACTTTTTCTACAGCCGACCGACCGGGAAAAGCACCGATTATTCCCAGATTTGCGACGAACAGCAGACAGCCGCAAAAACACTTCGCTCTGGACAGCACACGGTAAAATAACCATAACTTTCAAACGGCTGAACGAAACTTGTTGATTTCGGTCTCTATTGAAAGTTAATTCAATTATCTACAACTTTTGTTATAGACAAACCCACAGGAAACGCTGGTAGAATTTTCAAACAGCAGCTCTAACAAGGGACGAAAATCTGCTTGAACCAGAAATTTCAAATCACCCTAGTCTCTCCATTTCCCCAACTAAATGCATCACAAAATAAGAATCCTAGCTGGGCATTTGCTCAAACACCTTACATGCAAGCATTTCACCCCAAAAATTCTAGGGTTTTTACCTCAAATCCTTACACATGGAGGAAAAGGAGGTGGGGACATGCTGCCTTGACCCGGGGGAGGAGGAGTTCGCCGGAGACCTGCCGGAGCTGGGCGGTGGCTGGCCGGAGCAGGGCGCATGGAGGGCTATGGCCAGGGAGAGGAAGCACCGGCGCTCCTTGTTGCTGCCCACGGCTGCTCTTTGCTGCTGCTCCTTGCTGCTGCTGGTGGCTTGGAAAGGTGGCGCAGAGAGGGAGGAAGCCAAGGAATGGCTCGGCAGGAGGAAGGCCAAGAAAGCATGGCGCCAGGAAGAGCAACGCCAAGGAAAATAGCTAGCTCAGCCAGGAAATGAAGAAATGGGGAAGAGCAATGTGGGCCTCAAATCCATCTCAGCCACACAAATAAGAAAGAGAGAGATTAGGTGAGGGAGGTGAAATCCCCAAAAGCCCCTCCTACAAACAAAAATCCAACTTTTAATTATTAGCGCGAACCAAACTATTAAATTCTTGGCGCGAAACGACGATTGTCAGGATAGACAACTTGCCGCAAAACTAAGTGACACGGAGAAAACACCCATCCCGACAAGCATTTCACGGAAAACTCAAAACCTTTAATAAACTGCGAGGCGAACAAAACTTTTCTCCAGAATAAATCCTCGAATCAAGAAAATGAAGATAATTCCGGCCAAAAGCCCAGGAAGACGATTTTTTGGGTATTACAGGTTCATAACTACCATCAGTGGCGGTTTTTGAACCGCCACTGATTTAGTGCCACTGATAATCGAAGATTATTAGTGGCGGTTTTGGAACCGTCACTGATAATATTATTAGTGGTGGTTTGTGGCTAGAACCGCCACTGATAATATTATCAGTGGCGGTTCTATCCCAAAAACTACCACTGATAATGTGATTATCAGTGGCGGTTCTAGCCAAAAACCACCACTGATAATATTATCAGTGGCGGTTCTAAACACAAATCGCCACAGATAACTCTTCGGCGGTTCTATCCACAACCCGCCACAAACATCCTTATATCAGTGACGGTTTTTCAATAAAACTGCCACAGATACTCATATCAATGGTAGTTTTTGGATAGAACCGCCACTGATAATATAAGTATGAGTAACGGTTTTAGTTAAAAACCGCCACTAATAACTCCAGAAAACAAAATAAAAAATGGGCACTTCGGGCTAGCCTCAGTCAGCGCTAGCCATGCCCTCTGAAATAGCACTAGGTAGATACATCCATAATATACTTTGCAGTCCTTACATATTTGCAATGAAAGAAAGTCTGCCTTCATTTATTAGTTGTATATTGCTACTAGAATCTAGTCATGCTTCGAAGTTAGCAAGAACAAAGTGTATTCTCAATCAATGGACGAAGCAAAAGTTCATTAAGGTAGGAAAAGGCTACATCTTTGGGTCTCTTACCTATATTAGAAAGGCTATATCAACTACTAATGTTGTGACAACATCAAACAGCAGGACCAAAACAACATTGCTACTGTAGAAGAGCCAATGTCAACATCCACTTGCACAAGGAACAACAGATGAACAAGACACATTCCCTTGTTCAGAAACAAAAAAATGATGAAATTTCATCCATAATTAATGTTCTAAACCAAAATGTCCAAAACTGTGCTACCTATCCTATATATTGTTGTAAAGAAGACTTGAAAATTTTCAAGTATAGATGAACAAGAAAAAAAGTTCATTCTCGGGAAAAAAGTTCGAAAATCTATAAATAGGTAAACAAAGGTTACAAAGAAATCTAAAGAATGCCAACTTACCTGTACGTTGGTAACAAAGGTAGAGATCCCTTTCTTAGAAGCAACCTACAAAATCGTTAAAAAAGGATCATTGAAAATATGGAACAAGATGGGATTTCATTCTATTATGCTTTAGATAGAAGTGAGCATGCATTCTAAATTGATTCTATTCAAATTAGGGCTTGAGATTACACAAGAAACAACTAAATTGTTTACATGCTCATTTCACTAACTGGTTTAAGAATGAGTGTAGCACAACTCAATAGGCATAGTATTGTGATTTATAGAAGCTCTTTTCTCGCATATATGCAAGTATTATTTAGAGTTATCAATATGCAAATCATATTGATAACCATATGAAAATCCTAAAAGTATGTCTCCAACAGATAGTATGAAACAAATGCAGGGAATAGTGTGCAAGCTATTGTACCTAATTGGACCGGATAGAAGATAGCAATGTAATGTTTCTGCTCCAGTTCACAAGTAATGGTATATCTTGTAGAATTTAACTCCTAAGTGAGGAGCATCAGCCTGAGGATAACACAAGAATGATTAGGAAGCTACAACTATAATTTCCAAAGCTATTGCAGAACAAGGTGGAATTCTAGTGCAACATAGACAAAATTACAACAATACGATAAAATTTACTCTCCAGTCTGATTGATGAGCATCAGCTTGATAATAACACAAGAATGATTAGGAAGCCGTGATTGTAACACAAGAATGATTAGGAAGTCAAATTTCTGATATCTATGCACTTCCAAAAAAATTGTCAACAAAGAGGCTAAATAGCTACACACTTTGTAATTAGCTTCTTGATCTTCAAAGCCTGCAAAGCACAAGGGAAAAAATCTAAGATGCATAAATACATGATAGAATTGATATTCATCAATCAACAAATTAAGATATATTATTAACAAACACAAGTTTTGATTTATTCAATCTGTATAGTCAAAACAACACCACTGCTCTCGATATTAACTACATAAAGCTACTCCTAAGATAACTTTGTATACTATCCAGCAAAAGAAATGCAACTGTGTTGTCAACCAAAAAGCATGGAGCATACAGGAAAACCTCTTGTTCCTTTAATTTTTTAAAAGAGGCTTGATGGTTTTTAGCTGGTGTTACAGATTGCAGGAATCACATCACATGGCCAAGAAATCATATTGTAAAAGTATTCTGTACATACTCTGTTCTGCAGCAATAAACGAAGCTAAAACTTCTCTTACAAATGACCCAAGGTTGAAAAATTCTGCATGCATACACCACATAGTAGACGAGGGCAAAGTATAGATTGAAATTACATAAAATTTTTTTGCTAGACTACTTGGGTACACATTGAGTATTGAAGTAGCTGAAACACCTATGCTAAACTGGGAAAAAAACTAAACCTAAAAATGGGAAATAAATATTCTACCTTAGTTTGTTTTCCATTATGCAATGTTGATAAGCATCCGTTCACAATTTTGACTGTTCCCCTCTATATGGAAGAACTCAACTCATTGAACATAAGAAATATTTTCATATGGCACCAGCGTTCCATTATGTAATCGTTCCCTCTATATTTTCATATGATCTGCTCCATTATGCAATGTTGATATGCAATGTTGATAAGCATCCGTTCACAATTTTGTATAGATGATTACCTGAGAACGTTAACCAAGTATCTCTCACAAACAATTCGTCAAACATATGGCGCTCAGCAAACAAAAGCGACCGTCTTGATCGAGCGAACAGAGAGCACACAAAGACACGTAAATTTGGCTGAGCTTCGGCAAACTTTAGGCGCTATTATATAGTAAATATACATATATCATACACATTGTTCATACACATTGTAGTAGACACACAAAGTAGCATAAGATTAACCATAATGAAACATCAATTTACACTTTGTAATGAGACAAAATTTAAATAATGAAAGACTAAACTAGTTTTCTAAACTACAAGCCTACTAGTCTTCGCTATTAGTTGATGACACACGATGTGTAAAATGAGTATGGATGACTGGATCGTTGTTGTCTTTGTCATGAAACTCGCCTTTTGGGTTGATGATTTCCTTCATGATGAAGTAGGCGAGTCCACTGAATGGCTTGGATTTCAATAGGAAGCAGTCCTCCCGTAGGCAACTTGAGGCGCTATAAATAGGAAAAATAAATCTCAAAGTATATAGAAATTGAGTGGTGTGAATCAATGTGTGATGTAAGCTTGACAAACCTCTATGTCATTGTTTATTATTGTAGAACCTAAGATTTCGTGCATGTATTAGCAAATGAAGTATCCACATAAATTTATGCCTTGCGGCTGCTTGTGACACTGTAAAATTGAATAAACTAAAATATCATGGAAGGAGTTATTTACTATGAAATGCGATATAAAAATATTGCTTGCGTGCATACCAGAAATTTAGTACGGATTGAAAGGGATTTGTGGTATGGGCGATATTTTGAGCTCTTTTTACAATATCTTTTGAACGCATTATTCATTACAATTATCATGCCTTCGTATTTTTTTCTATCTTTATCCAACGAGTCCTTGATCAGCATCTTGCTCTTCTCTGGAGTAATTACTATGAGAATCCAGTGGAAGCTACATACACGTGTATGATGCCAGTCATTAGTCCTAAGATCAAAGTAAAGAACAAAAACAACGAGTAATTTAACTAGCTAGTGAAAAACTAACTTACTTAAAATTGTATGGTAAAAGTATAAACTCCTTGTTTTGTATCTTGATCAAAGTGTTATATACGTATTCCTCGACCTCCTTTGGTACTCTTGTGATTTCCTCCTGGCAGACCGTTCCCAGGTCGAGGAATCCAACTGGTCCCTGGGTTCTTTTTAGTTCAATTATCTCGTATCTAGATAAGGAAAAAGTTAGACATGACATTTATCGGTATTACATAAATGTAGACCATGATTTATATATTAGACACTTACAATGACCAGCATCTCAAAAAAGATATGTCTAGGGCATCATGATAGAACAAGTTGTGCAAGTTATCGAATTCTATCATGAAGCAGCTAACTCCGTCATGATGAAAATGTTCCTCTCGAAAAAGGGCAGCAATAATCTTCAAGAGTACCTCTTGGTTGGATCGCTCAATATACCAGGCATGTAATCGCCGCATCATGGGCAATAGGCTATTTAACTTTGAATAGGTGACTAACAGCTTCCCTAGCTCGAATGGCAATCTTTCTTGGTTTTCTTGTACTTCAATCTTCGCCTTGCCCTTACTTTTTGCTAGCACAACATCATACTCTATTCTGGCCTCACCTGATCTAGCTGATATAGCTTGTTTAATGTGCCATTTCTTCGGATCAGGGGTTGGAATTAATTTGTCCTATGAAGTACTCACACTAGCCATGTTCTTTGGTGCTTCATCTTCCTTCATTGCCATTTGACGCTAAGATGCTGGTGCCGGTAGCGCAAGTTCTAATGCAAGAGAGGCAGGAACTACATGCTCTAAGACGATGTCTCGCTTGCGCCACTGGATGAATGAATGGACGGCACTTCCTAGATTTGTAATCTCGTCATTGCAGGGAATTTCCAGTGCGATGTCGGCAAATTGTGGATGTACCATGTCCACCTGGACCTTTGCATAACCTGGCGCTATGGGGGAGTTGTGCAGAACACCCCCTTGTTGGCATGGGTAAGCTATTCCTGTACTAGCTTGCAAGGATATGTTCATGACAGGCACATTGAGCTGGCAAGGTGTAGGGTCTTCTATGTCGTCCACAGGATAATGGGTATCATCTAGTTCTCCCAATGGCATGGACACGCAATGCTCTGACGATTTGTAGAAATTTGAGAAGCGTTGTGGACTTCTGATGGCGCATGGCTTCTTGTACTTGTTGTTGAACTTGTTCTTGTATGGTGCCTTGTAGTTCTTGAAGAACCTTTTCCTTCATTCTTTCCAATTCTTTTTTGGCACGCTCTTCTTTGGCTCTCTTCCAACTCCTATAAGAGTCTCCGTGCTCTGAGAATCCCATCTTCCAGGGAACCTTGACCCCAACACCTCTTGTTCGACCAGAGTGCTCTTTGTTTCCCAGGGCCGCTATTAGTTCGTTTTTCTCCCTATCTGGGTGGAAATTTCCTTGGCTTGACTCGGCGTGCAGCTGCTAAACTCTTTGTGACATTTCTTCATCATCGCTGCTTCTGAATGATAGAGCCCCACCAGTCGTGATAGATGCCCTTGCTAGCACGTAATGCTTGACTCGGTCCGATAGTCCAGTCAAGGGACTTGCGCCTGTCAATCGGACCGCATCTAATTCATGCCTCTCCCATTGAGGAATTTTACCGGCGTACCCACTCGTACCTAGTCTGTGGGGGTGAGTAGTCATCCTTGTGATGTTTCTGTGGTCCTCACTGAACTTCTTTACCGCTTCATCTTGCTTCATCGCCACAAACTCATCCCAATATGGCTCTAATTTTGGGTAGTCTTCGATGGCTGACCGGTTTTTCATCACATAGTTTGTATTCAACCTCGACTTGAAGTTCCTCCATGCCGCATCCATGGTCATCAATGCATCGGAACGCACGAGCTCTTCGGCTCCTTCGGGGAATTCAAACGTTTCTTTCAGCTCTGTCCATAGATCCTCTTTGGTGGCGCAGGGCACTTTGTGCCAATCCAAATAGGTGATTGGCACTTTATCCCTTACGATGTACCCGCATGCTAACCTGTATTTTGATGCTGACTTCTGTGGCGCAACAGGGGCCCCAGCATCTGACACCTCCGAGATGATATACCGGCCTTCAGGCTTCTTAGTTTTTCCTCGGCCTCGACGTCTTGCAGTGGGAGCATCATCTGCAGTAGCGGTGGAGACCTCGGCAACTTCAGTGACTGGGTCGATGTTAAGATACCGGCTCGGGCTCGGGTTGGAAATCTCCTCCATTACAGGATCAGGATTGGGGGTCCATAAGAACTACATTTCGACAAGAAATGTTGATGTGGGTCAGAAATCATAAGTGAGATGGAAAGAATTATAAGTTCATATCTAACCAATCGACTTGAAAGAATATTCATACATAGGTTGAGGCAATCACCACATACAAGACAAACACAGTACACCACATATAATGTTGGCTTGCATTATGCATTATGCCAATATAATGCTGTCTGCCACCTTTTCAAGTAGGCACTATAGTACAAGGAACTCTATCTCCATAGCGGTCATGTCGTGCAAGGAAGAAGAAGATTGATGCATGTTGTCAAGATGGCAACAAGCAAAGGGAGGAGAGAGGTTAGAAGGCAGGGCAAGAAAAGGATGATTAGAGAGGTCAGAAGGCAGGGCAAGAACAGGAGGCAGGCTAGGACAACAGGGAATGATTTAGCCCATAGTCTAGGAGCTCATAATCAATGATATAAACATATGCATTGTCATGAATATCAAAGAGGGCATAATAACTAGCATATAGCACAAATTGATTATTATAAGTTGTTCTCAGATGTCGAGTTGCCTTTAAAGGCCTTCCTCGCCACTAGGGCAAGATATAGACATGTTTGTGACAACTTTACCTTAAATTAACAGATTCAATATATATAAGCACGCCAGCAAAAGGATCTAACCAAGTATTGCAGCAAATGAAAAATTAATTTGTTGTCACAAATAGTTTATCTTAACCCAAATCCTCGCAGAACAATTGATCCCACTTGCAAGGTCCCCAACCCAATTACTGGCCCCTTTGCAATACACATGCAAGGTCCCCAAGTCGCAAGATTGGCCCCTTTTGCAAATCACCGACAGAGAGCAATCACAGAAGAAGATGAAATAAGTACATACTAGCATGCAAGATGAAATAACAAGTGTAACTTCGGAAGGCAATTAGCTATGTTCAGTTTTAACAGATAACAGACAACAATGTATATCAACAATAAGTTAATGTAACATAGGACCATAACTATATTTCAGTACTGATGACACTATAAGAATGAGATTCTTCTAGGTAGTAGGTCAATTCCATCCTGTCTTCCAAGAGTATTGTTGTTTCAAGAAATTATCAGTATGACAAGCAAGACAAAGTTGGATACCTATGCACCTCGATTTTCATTTTGACCATGCAGTTTACAAGCATACAATCCCATAATTTTAACAATAAAGAGTTGTTTTAACAATTTCACTGTTGAAATGTCTAGAACAGATTGATGTCAAGCATAATGTAAGCAGACTTATCAACAAAACCTGAATCGATGAAGTTCAAAGCTAGCGGCTAAACAACACTCTTGACCAAGCAAACAAAGATTGCCTATTCAAGTGATTGCGTCTATTACAGACTAGTGAATATCAATGAACAAATATCTAGCAATTGAATCTACACTGAATATGTAATGTCGCAGATGAAAATTCTTTGTCGCAGATGTTTTTTTTCGATCACGGTGGATTTTTTCCCCACCCCTTTTCTTTTTCCCCCTTCCCCCTTTTCCCCACCCGAGTGCTTCTCCTCCTCCCTTGGCTGGTGCATGCCCTCCCCTTGCCTGTGCCTCCTCCCTCCCAAAGGCCAGCACCTCCTCCTCCATTCCTGGTCCTCCAAGATGCGCCCTCCCTGGTTCTCCTCCAAGCCGGCGCCTCCTTCCCTCCCCTTTGCGAGCTGCAGCAACACCTTCCCTCTTCTTCTTCCTCATGTGCAAGGAGGTGAGGATTTCTTGGATTGGGATTGTGCATGCTACTCTAATGGAGGATTATTGCTGATTAGAGTGTTCTAGGGTTGAAGATTTTGGGGTTTTTGGAGGGAAATAGTGGTCTAAGGTTTGGAGGGAAAATTTTCAGTTTCGGGTTGTACTGTTCCTGTTGTTTGGGCTGTGTTTTGAACTGGTTAAAGGCATTTCCTAAATATTTGGCTATAGAGGAGGTTTTAGCTCGTCATTTCCCCTTTAATCTGAGACCAAGAACACTAAATTTCGTTTAGCTAATCAAAAGATATGATCATTTTAGTGCTGGCTGTCCTGATTGTGCTCATGTTGATAGCTGAAATGTTAAACTGCTGTTTAGAGCTAGATGCAGGCCGAATTAGAATTTTTGATTGTCTAGAGAAAATTAGACAATTTTCTATAGATTAATAAAATATCTTTGTTTGCTTGATTTGGATTCAAGAATTAATAGTTATGCTATTTTGAAGTATGCTGTCCTGAAATCTGAACCTGCTGAAGGTTCAGATTTCAGTCTGAAATTCAGAGTGCTATTTGAGGACTTTAAATATATTTTCTGAATGAATGGCTGTATAATAAATATAGATTATCCTCTTGTGGTCATTTGGAGCCCAATAATGTAAATGTTTACTTAGCCAATTGAAAGTTATACTCATTTATATGCCTGCTGTTCAGAACTAGAGTTAATGCATGTAACCTCTGTTCATTTCTGATCTAGGAATTATTGAAGCATCTCCTATATAAATGGCTTTACGATAATTGTATATTGTCCTCTTGTGGTCAATTAGAGCACAAGAAATTAATTTTTGATTTAGCCATTCAAAAGTTATGCTTGTTTTAATATTGACTGTCCAGAACAAGTGAATGTGCATGTCACCTCTGTTCATTTCAAATCTGGGAATTATTGGTGTATTTTCTAATTAAATGGCTATATTATAGTTGTAGATTATCCTCTTGTGATTAATTAGAAACTGGGTTCACTCAATTTGGATCAACTAAGTAAAAGTTATGCATTTTTTAATGGCTGCTGTCCTTTGTGGCAGTAGTTTGGTTTTACGGTAAGAATTGAAATTGAGATGGATTACTTGTGAAAGGATTAATTGGGCTAATTGAGAAAATTCAAAGCGGGGTTAAGCATAGGAGTGAAAGTGTTAATGTTATTTATCGTTTGAACCGTGATTTATATTGTTTAAGATGAATGCATTTATATGTTATTGCAGGAAGTGTGATCTCGGGGGTGGCCACAACTTCTTACCACTCTATTCTGAGTGGGTAAAGGCAAGTGTATCATGTAGGTTAAATGCTAGAAAGTTTTGTGACATATTGTGCTTTGTGATTTTGATTATGTTGATAATTATGAGTTTGATTATGCTAATGCAAATGCTAAGTTCATGGATATATGAATATGTCAATGTGTATGACTGTGATTGTGGTTCTGATTAGGATGATGAAAATGCTAAGCTTATGTATATAAGAATATGTCATATGTGTGTTAATGTTTAGGAATAAGATTATAGTGAGGTGAAAGTTAAAATACAATGCCACTTGCAATTTATCCATTTCATTCACATTTATGCATTCATAATGGAAGAGGCGACCCCTACTGATGTGGGCCTCTGTGCTCACACGTAGTGAATACGAAAGTCCTACCTCGTAGTCCCATCCGCATGGTCGGATAGGAGCGAGACAGTAAGAGTAAGCCCCTCCACATGATGGAAGGGAATGAGAAGGTGCACACCGACGGGTGCGCACTCGGCAATACCGGTATGTGCAAAGAAAGGTGCATTCATGAGCATGCATGTTGCATTGCATTGCTAATGATAATTATTGTGTTAATTGGAAATATGTGGATTCAAGATAGAGTCATGGACTCCTCCCAAGAGGCTTAAGAAGGTATGTGTGTGAAATAAGCAATGAGGTAAAGGAGGTAAATGGTGTTAATATAATTGTTTTATGCACTTGCTGAGTTGTATAAGAATTATAATCATGTTGTGGATTTAAATGCGTTAATTGGTTATGAAATTATTATTTGATATACTTTGCTGAGTCTTGGACTCACGCTTTTTTTGTTTAATGTTTTAGGTACTCTGAGGACGTCTTGCCGGGATGGGACTTAGCTTCACCTTCACTCACTTTCATGCAATGATAAAGGATTAGTTTGGAATAATATTTCACAATGGTAACTAGTGGGGAATCATTGTGCTATTGTGTTGTAGTTTTGATTATTGTAAGCCACGTCGTGTAGTTAAGTTTAATAGTTACTAATTGTTGATATTAGTTTTCTTGCTTGTGTTGTTAATTGTTCTCTTGTCTACTGAGTGGATGTCCGAGTTTTAGCAGAGGTGCTGCTGAAATTTTTAGTTAAGTTTGGCAAACCTACTAGTATATTAGCTTGCGTTGCTAGCATTTCAGGGTGATTGGTAATGTTGGTGCTTGAGGGTGTAACATTCAGGGTACGTAGGGTGCCGGAGTGTTACAGAATATATATAGATTCTGAATCAATGTAGAAACTAAATACACAGACAGGCAAAAGATAAATGACAACTGAATACACTGATTATGTCCAGACTAACAGATAAATAAGACTACTGATTGAACCAATAATCTCTTGAGCAAAATGGTTTATCTATTCTACTGAACACAACAGCGGCAATAACACTGACAGAAGCAAGCCGACTAGCCAACAAGATGTTCGTACAACAGGATGGCACACAATTTTGTGAGGGTAGGAATGCACTAACCGATGGGGGGACGGCAGCTTGGAGTGGCAGCGGCATTGGCGAGAAGACGAGGTCGAGGACGGCACGAAGTCGATCGAGGTCAAGGACGGCGCCCGCGGCTTGGAGTCGAGGTCGAGGACGGTGGGTTGGAGTGGCGTCGGCGTCGGCGAGAAGACGAGGTTGAGGACAATGCGAAGTCTAGGTCGAGGACGGCGTTTGGAGTGGCGGTGGCGCGGTGCGGGAGAGGAAGAGGTGAGAGCTAGGGTAGAGTGAGCGGGAGAAACATTTTGGAAGAAAGGTGATGGCGGGTTTAGGTCTATATGTAGAGGGACAATATCTATGGCAGTTTTAAGTAAAAACCGCTGCAGATAACACCCATATAAATATCTAGCCTATATAAATGTTATCAGTGGCAGTTTTTATTAAAAACCGCCACAGATACTGTCCCTCTTAGCCATTTAAAGGGCTATCAAATCACAGTAAAATATTTTTAAGATTAGTAGTCATTTATAAATTCTTTTTATAGTTTCTACATTTCAACCATAATATTAAAAATTATATATTCTTTAGAATATTATTTTCTAACCATCGAAAAACAACAGTGTAGGCCTACAAAAGGATGGCTATGCATCGCCACAGACCGAACTATATATGCTGGGGACTAGGGTACATGACTCAGGATTATGAAGAAAAGGAGTGCGACGCCGAAGAAGACGGCGGATATGCCTAAGAAAGCAACCAAGTCTACCATACGGCATGACGAAGAGGAGACAACAGCCACGGCCTTCTTCATCGAACCTGACACACTGGAGTGTGTGATTTGTTACATGCCATATGAAGCACAAGTGTACGTGGTAAGTATCTAGCAGGCTGCCGAGCTGGCGGAGCCCGCGGCGGATGGTGCTCGACAGCGGCCACCATGCCTGGGGCATGCGACCTCTTCTTCTTCTTGATCTTCTTCTCCACAGAGCCCGAGTGCTTTTTGCTCGAGAAGCCCTCCAGGCCCGATTGAGGCGGCAGCTTGCCTTCATCCAGCATCTTTTTCCATTGGACCGCTTCGTCGGCGTTCGCATAGTGGTCGGCCATGCGGAACAGCTCGTTGGCCGAAAGGTCGGGGTGGATCTCCAGGTCTTGCGTGAAGCGAACGTCGCGGACTCCGAACTTGAAGGCCCGGACGACCGCCTTGTCCGAGATGCTCGGAATGGAGTTCCTCACCTTAATGAACCTTTGGACGAAGTGCCGTAAAGATTCTTTATCGGTCTGGATCAACCGCTCGAGGTCGCGCTCGTTGCCCGGGCGAGTGTAGCAGCTCTGGAAATTTGCTCGGAGGGCCTCGTAGAGCTGTCCCCATGAGCGGATCGACCCTTCCTTTTGAATGAAGAGCCACATTCTAGCGGAGCCATCAAGGACCATGGGGAGGTAGTTAGCCATGACCCCCTCATCCCCCCTAGCCGCCAGAATGGCGGTGGAGTAGATCGACAGGAACTCGTCCGGGTTCTGGGTTTCGTTGAACCGCTCGATGTGGCCGGGCTTGAACTTGCTCGGCCACGAGACGTCGCGGAGGGATGCCGAAAAGGCTCGGCATCCGAACGACGGGCCGTCGCGGTGACCTTTCCGAGCACGACGAACGTGAAGGCCGGCGTCTCGATGGTCCTTTACGCGCGGGGTGAGACGAGAGAACACATCTCCACGCTGGCGCGACGAAGGCAACCCCGAGGTGGAACACTCGGTAAGCTCGTAAGCAGACGGAGCGTGCCCCCGAGCCCGCGAGGCCGTTCGGGAACCGCTCCGAACGCCCTCACGGTACCGATCTTGCATCCCGTGGCCCTCCCGAGCAGGACTTCGGGAGACACCGCGACGGGGCGAATAGGGGAATGGCGCTTATGGTCCCGGGAAATGCTCCGGTCTTTCTCGCCGAGGCCTGAAGCCCTATGTCGGCGCGAGCTTTCAGATTTTCACCACGACAGCCCCATGGCCGCCAGTCCGCTGGTGGAGAAATTCGGGCGTGCTGGCGCCGCCATAGCACGCGGCTCTCGGCACTCACGGGAACGGCGGGGCGACCTCGGGTGACTATCGCGCACGTGCTCCGGGGATCGATGCTCACTGGGATCCTCGCTGGCCGGCTCTCCAGTCCTGGCGTCTACCTTCCCACTGGCTTGGCGACGGACGGTCGTCGTGGTCTCCGCGAGGGACAGCTACGGGCGGTTCTCGTCGACGCTAGCGGGCGGCGATGAGAAGTCTCTGAGCGGACCTCGTGAATCTCTTCCCTTCCGCCATATTGATCTTTGCGGGAGCACGGACCGTGAGGCGACATCGTGGTGTCATTGCGCGACGCGGCCTACCGGCTGCACTTAGGACGGTCAGGGACGTCCGGACCGTTGCGGATGCCACCAGGTTCCTCCTCATCAACGAGAGTATCATGCCGCGAGCGGAGGAAACACTCTCACACTGTAGCTACCGGGGAAAGACTCCCGGTTTTGGTGTGGCCCTCCGGATCAGCCACACCAGCCACGCCATCGCTGGCGTAGTACACGTCATCGTCCTCCACGTCGTCGAAGACACAGAGGTCTTGATTATCTTGAGAATTCGGCATCCTCAGGGATTCTCCGCGAAAGGACTCAGTCGATCACCATGGACGACGCCAGCTATCGACGATTCAGGAACCGGTTCCCTGCCGAGCTTACTTATTGAATGAGGGATCAACCTAGGGCCCCTTTTCCGCGGAGGGTATAGCGTTCGAGGGCCTGCCGAGCTATGGATCGGGGTGACACAATGAGCGAAGGTCCTTTTTTGAGTGCAGTTCGGGCCTCTCGCGGGGGAGATAACAACCCTACGTCCAGTGATTGCACTAGCTTTCAAAGATGGATTACAAGATGCTTGCTCGGGGGCCCTGAGAGGTTCTAAGGACAATCCTCCAGGCCACCAGCAACCAATCGCTATGTATGAGGAAAAATAAAAAGGAGTCGAACCCAAAACTTTACGTGCGACGAGGTATTTATAGACGATTACAGTGTTACAACATTTATTACGGAGTGACGCGCCACTGTTCCCGGACGTGGGTGAAACTGTTTCTTTGCTTTTCGCCATACCGCGATGTGGGCACAGTGGGCTCAGATCGTGGCCATACAGTCCTCCAAGCCACCAAGCGATTAATGCCACATTGCCTTCGTGGACCGTGTCCGGCTTTTTGGTGAGGCCCGAGGTCCCTTTCTTGGACCCAGTCATTTGGTCGCGCACCCCCGAGCTAGCATGCTCGGGGGCGGGCTTGGTCGAGAACGGGGTAGCTCCGGAGGTCAGCCTACCCGAGGGCCTTCCTTGGGGCACCGCCCAAGGGTGAGCATGGTCGGTAGCTGACCGGGGTACGATGGTCGTTATGGGAAATATCGAATCCCCAACACCAATAATTGTAATTAAATAAATTTGATATACACTAGATAAAAATTGGCTAACAATAGCTACTAATGGAGCAAGATGTATATGCACGCACTAATAGTAAGAAATTAATGGTAATTAAAAACAAATCTTATTTACTTCATTTTCATATATACTCATACCTAGCCAAAATTAAATTTAACCTCCGAATGAACTACATAATATACTCATCATTTCAAAATACAAGCCAATTTCAAGATCACCCATCTACCATATTAATTAAAATTTATTTTTGTTAATAGCCAATAATCATAATTAATTAAATTGCATATATACTTGATCATATTAATCATCTGAAAAAGTAGACAACTTTATCTAATGGAGCAAGATAATAAATTCATCATCCACAAAATGCTAGGTAAATAAAAACAAACTAAATCTAAACCTTAATTAAACTAGCTCTAAGCATTAAATTGCAACGACACCAGTACAAATGAAGATAGGAGAACGAATCACACACCTTGGAACAATTACAGGAAGTAGAAGTGCAAAAATCTTTGCAAAACGAAATATGAAATCAGCTAGTCCTTATTTTGACTCGGGGAGGAAGATGACTATGGCGTGGCTGCAGAGGGTACTTATAAGAGTATTATTTGTGGCATTTTTAATTAAAACCGCCACAGATAATAATATCAGTAGCGGTTTTAACAAAAAAACCGTCACAAATACTAATATTATCAGCAGCAGTTTTCCCTAAAACCGCCACAAATTATCAGTAGCAGTCTATGGCGTTTCCATCCAAAAACCGCCACAAATAGTCCCAAGATTATTTGTGACGGTTCCAAACAAAAACTGCCATAAATAATCAGTTATTTGTGACAGTTTCAAAAGAATCGCCACAAATAAGACGTCATCTATGTACTGTTTTGTGGTAGTGGTTAGTCATAATCGAAGAGAACTTTAAAACCATCTATTTACCTCTCTAATTGGTATCCTTGACATTACAGGTGGAGGCAGCGCAACCCGCGCGCCCATGGCCCGGCCTGTCGACGTGATATGTAGCAAGGCTGGGGCACGTACGGCTGCTCGGTGGCATAGCTGGGCAAGCACAAAGCGATAAGAACCCCAAGCTTGGCTGTACCGACCAAGTGGTGCAGCCTGGCCAGGAGCAGCTGGGGGTGACACAGAGCCAGCCATGGCTCCCAAAGTGCGGTAATTAAGGTGGAAAAATATACTGTACAATCACACAGGTCGGTAAAATCACAGTACAACTCAACTAGAAAAAGTTTCAAAAAATTCTGAAAAAAATCATGGATGTACATCTCAGCTTACCCCATCTACATATAAAATTTCATGATCAAATTCGTCCTGTGCTAAGAGTTACAAAAAAGACAAACTGTGCAATCACACAGGCCGGTGAAATCACGGTGCAACTCAACTAGAAAAAGTTTTAAAAAATTCTGAAAAAAATCATGGATGTACATCTCAGCTTACCTCATCTACATATAAAATTTCATGATCAAATTCGTCCTGTGCTAAGAGTTACAAAAAAAGACAAACTTGATCATGAATAACTTCTAGCACAGGACGAATTTGATCATGAAATTTTATATGTAGATGGGGTAAGCTGAGATGTACATCCATGATTTTTTTCAAAAATTTTTGAAACTTTTTCTAGTTGGGTTGCACCGTGGTTTCACCAATTCTCTGATTGCACAGGATATGTTCCCAATTAAGGTAGTGGTCTGGTAGTGGTTGACATGGTTGGCGGGGGGATGACATGATATCCTAACTTATTTTTTTTCCGAATTCGGAACCGGATACGGGCTAGCTTAGCCGGATACGGATTTGGATTCGGCTTATTCGAGATACGGGCTAGCTTAGCCGGATACGGATACGGATTCGGATTTAGGTTATTCGGAATACGGATATGGAATGGATATGTGACGGATTCGGATTGAAAACGGATAAAGATATATGGATAATGCGTGCATATATAGAGAAATATATATTGAATTAAAATCATATCAGTACATGACTACAGTAACAAATTATATATCAAGCAAACTTAACAAACATCGTAGAAAGAATGTGCTACTTAAGAATTAATAGAACCAACTAATTGTTAATGTAAATGGGCTGACATGGAAAAAAATATGGTGAAAATGGGCTGGGCCTTATTGATATCCGAATATCCGATCCGAATATCCAACCCGAATATCCAACCCGATATCCGAATAGGAAAAATCCTGATATCAGAATAGAAAAAATCCGAATATCCGGATCCCGTCCCGTATTTACCGGATATTGGATGCTCCAAATCCGATCCTGAATCCGGATTCAAGTATCCAGATATGGTCCTAGATCCGATCGGATGGTAAAATCTGGTCCCGGATCGAATGGGAGATATCTGACCCGTTTTCAACCCTAATCACGACAAAGGAAGGGGTAGAGAGAAGGCAACGCAAGGCAAAGGCAGGGACAGCGTCATCGCACGGCAGGTAGGCTAGGGCAATGCAGCTGATAGGTACCTGGGTGGTGTGGCACGGTCCACGTACCCGGGGTGGCTCGGCATGGCACCTAGCCAAGGCCTAGCTAGCTAGGTGCGGTGGTCGATGGTTGGGGCAGAACGATGCCGGGCGAGGCTGGAGGAGCGGGGGCAGCTAGCCAAGCGCTAATTAAGGTGTGCGGCACATGGCTAGAGTAGTGGGGCGGACTGGTTGGATATAGCATTGCGGGAGGAGGCATCCAGCAACATGCGACGCAGGCTCGATTGGCGCGACGTCCAGCCAAGCACGACGCGGGGGCCGGGCGAAGTCCTAGGCGCGCGTGCATGGAGGCCAAGGTGGCCCAACGACTGTGGCTTGGTGACGACACGGTAGTGCAGCCGACACGTGGCTTGGTAGGTCAAGGCTGGTGATCGGCGGTGTGGCACCGTGGCAACATCACAGGCTGGGGTGCCCTAGCAGAGCGTGGCTGCAAGGGGCAGTGGCTCGGCACGGTCATAGGGGTTTAGAGTCTGTTTGGGGAGCTGTGGCTGGGCTGAAAACTGGTTTTAGTTTGCTAGGCTGTAAAGCAGATGTAGCTGGCGGTTATGGCTTTTCTTGTTATGTTGTTGGGCAATCTAACTGTTGCAGCTATAGCTTTTGAGAATAACCCAGAGTGGGAGGTAACAACATAGTGAAGTGTGATATCCGAATGGGGAGAGACGTGAAGGCGATGAGGCGGGGTGGCGGAGGTCGAGAAGGCAATGCGACAGAGGTGGAAGGTGGTCAAGCGAAGCCACAGTTGAAAAGCTCATCCTCAGCAGCTGCAGCTTTTAGGGATGCTTCTGCTGTGACTTAACTTCCTAGCTGCTTTGCAGCCATACTATTTGGAGGAGCTGGACCCGCCGACGAAGGTGGGCTAGAGCGGTGAGGCAGCACCCAGAGGAGCGGCACACCGAGGCAGCACAACAGCTACTAGGGAGACACAAGCGGCGATTCCCGACGACTGAGGCAGAACGGCTGGCCAAGGTGTAGGCAGTTGACACGTCCGACTCTTGAACAGAGAAAGGAAAGGAGGAGGCTAAAAATAACAGTCAAGTTAGTAAAAAAAATATTTCACTATATATATTTCACTGTTGTTATTTTTATTCAAATTTTTGCTCGCTATTCTTTTTTTAAAAAAAGGCATTAAAAAACATGCCATGGCAGGGCATAATGCCGTGGCAGGGTGTAATGCCGTGGCAGGGTGTAATGCCGTGGAATTAATCGAATGAAGTACAACCCTGGCGCTGCAGGGATTTGCCACGCTTCCCTGCCTCGGCAAGACAATGCAGCGCCACCGCGCCACGGAATTTAGTTGTCACTCCTCCGGTTCACAAAAAATTTACAAGAGACTATTTTTACAAATACATCGGCTAGGGAGCTAAACATGAAAAAAAAAATTAAAATCAAAACTGGCAAATACATCAAAAGTTCATTATCTTCACCCACCGTACTTTGCTAAAGGTTACCATCTCCGTCTCTGCTGTGTTCTTTAATTTGAGCTAACCTAGAGACATGCTGACCAGCCAGCTTGTTAATTATCAGTACACTCGTTAGCTAAACACGCTTCATGTCAATCTCTTTAAGGGCAGTCCCAATGCATGCACCACAAACACTAGCAAAACAGTGTCTAGAGAAGAGAGAAAGAGCAATAAGCCAATGCATAGTTTCCCAACTCATGATTTCTATGAGTAGTGTCTAGAGGAGAGAGATCAATAAACCAATGCATGCACCACAAACACACCTTGGTCAG
Source organism: Guadua angustifolia (assembly GCA_036346375.1). Classification (NCBI taxonomy): domain Eukaryota; kingdom Viridiplantae; phylum Streptophyta; class Magnoliopsida; order Poales; family Poaceae; genus Guadua; species Guadua angustifolia. Next base: position 48,099,584 of record CM070512.1, on the reverse strand, counting down.
CGCCCAGAAACGTCCAATGCAGATTTTGCTAGTTTCTTGCGTCTTGGTGCTTTCATGCCGACCAGTTTCTTGCATGAGACCACGGTTTCTTCGTTTTCCTTCTCTCCTTCTTTAATTCCACATCAGATTTTTTCTTAGATGGCAGCGTAATTAATTCTATGAACACTAGCTGAGGTGGAGGGTTGGGACTGCCCTAATTAATTAGACCACGTAGTCTGTATGCAGTCGAGGGGAATGGATATATACACACGTGAGAGTAGAATAGCCTATTCTACTCTCTAGCCATCTAATATGTACCGACCGAGTCACTTATTATAGCACTAAACACAAGGAATTGTCAAAATGACTATCTGCTATGTGGCAAAACACAAACCATATCCTAACCATAACTAGTAAATGAGTAATAAATGCTAGTTCTTGTCTGTACATGAATATTTCTTTTTTGATTTAGCCATAACTTTCAAATGAGAATTATTTTGGTCTTTAAAATTTTTAGGATTGTAGAATCTCACATCCTGTACATATGGTAATTTTTTAAAATTTTTTTAAAATATGTACATATGTTTTTCATGAACTTTAGAAAATATTGGATATATTGTGTTTTACTATTCAAACTAGGGGTGTAAACGGAGCGAATAATTTCCGACCAATCCGAGTCCGAATTCATTTAAAACCCGATTCAAATCCGAAAAAATGATATCCGGTTATATCCGGATTCGATCCGGATTCGAATCCGCCTATCCAAAAAAAATATGGGTTAAGATATGGAAAGAGAAGTATCCGATTCGTATGTGATCCGTACCCGTATATCCGAGATATCCAAAAAATATCAGTGTAAATTAGTGAAATAGATATGCGATAACAGATCCGATAAATATAAACATTATACATCATATAAGTTCATATGTTGATTGAAATTATATTTGGTTGCATATTATTCTTATGTAAGGAAGACACCTATTATTGAATTTGAAACACTTATATGTCTTGAAGGTTCTATTAAAGTTTTGTGTATGATTGATCGATCCTAATATGCATGACATATATGGTTTCTGCTTTCACGCATTATCCAACTAACTATTTGTGACCGAGACTAACCGTATCCGGAGCGTTCTATATTTGCTTCGTATTCGTGATAGAAGTAATCCGTATTCGTATTCGAATCCGGCACTGTTCGTATCTGATTTTATATCCGAGAAAAAATTTGGAATAGGATACGGAATGAGTGAAATCCGTTCGTATTCGATCTATTTGCACCCCTAATTCAAACAAATGACATGTTACGAGTTCTTATACCAGATGTTACCATATTGAAACAAAGTGTCACACAACAGTTTCACAAAGGATATAGTAATACATTGAGTAATGGGCAATAAAATGTTGTTTTCTTGATAGTAAAGGATAGTATATCATGTTGTTTGGCGCTTTGTCATTTTCATATCTCACAAATGCGATTGAGTTTGGTATTCAAATTTTAGAGGTTGTAGAATCTCACCTCCTCTACTTGCGGTATTTTTTTTGATAATTTCTCATAGTAAAATGATATTTTTTTGATAGTAAAAGACAACATATACTGTTGTTTTGCATATTGTCAATTGAGCTCGGTCTTTAAATTTTACAGAGTAGTAGAAACTCACCTCTCCTATGTGTGATAATATTTTGAGAATTTTTCAAATATTTTATTATAGATCTAACAAATAGAACTATATATATTCATGAAAACCATATGTACACATTTTCAAAAATTCTCAAAAATTACCATACATAGGGGAGGTGAGATTCTAAAAGCATATAAAATTTGAAGACCAAGATAACATCTGTTGAAAGATATGAAAAAGACAAATTCGGTTGACTAATGATTTTTCAGTGTTTAGTGCTTTGTCAATTTCATATTATTCAAATGCGATTGAGTTTGATCTTCAAATTTTGCAGGTTTGTAGAAGCTCACCTTCCCTACATATGGTAATTTTTTGAAAACTTGTACATATAATTTTCATACATTTTACACTATAAGGCTGCTTTATACAGTATATAATAACACATTGAGTAATTGGTAGTAAAATGTTGTTTTCTTGACAGTAAAAGATAAGATATTGTGTTGTTTGGCGCTTTGTTATTTTTATATTTCTCAAATATAATTATGTTTGGTTTTTAAATTTTACATAGTTGTAGAATTTCACCTCTCCTATGTGTGGTATTTTTTGAGAATTTTTCATAGTAAAATGATAATTTTTTGATAGCAAAACACAACATATACTATTGTTTAGCACTTTGTCAATTTCATATATTTTAAATATGAATTAATTTCATTTTTAAATTTTACAGGGCTATAGAAGCTCACCTCCCCGACAAACAGAACTAAACTCTTATTCATGAAAAATCATATTTACACATTTTCAAAAATTCTTAAAAAATTACCATAGATAGGGAATGTGAGATTTTACAACCAAATTAAATTTGAAGACCAAAATCAGTATTAGATGATAGATTTTTCACTATGAAAAAGAAAATTTTGATTAACTAGTGATTTTTCACTGTTTAGTACTTTGTCAATTTCATATCTTTCAAATGTGATTGAGTTTGGTCTTCAAATTTTGCAAGGTTGTAGAATCTCACCTTCCCTAGATATAAATTTTTTTTGAGATTTTTGAAAAACTTGTACATATGATTTTTCATGTATTTTACATTATAAGGCTGCTTTATACTGGATATAGTAACACATTTAGTAATAGACGGTAAAATGTTGTTTTTATAGTAAAAGATAGTATATCCTGCTATTTAGTACTTTGTTACTTTTATATCTCAAATACGATTGATTTTGGTTTTCAAGTTTTATAGAGTTATAGAATCTCACCTCCCTTATGTATGATAATTGTTTGAGAATTTTTTAATAAAATATTTTTTTAGGAAAAACTGACATATCCTCGCTATTTATCACTTTGTCAATTTCATATCTTTTAAATACTATTGAGTTTAGTCTTTAAATTATATAGGATTATAGAAGCTCACCTCCCTACATGTGGTAATTTTTAAGAATTGTTTAAATATTTTCTTGTGAGGTCTCACAAAGAACTAAATTTTTATTCATAAAAACTATATGTACGTATTTTAAAAATTCTTAAAAATTACCATATGTAAGGAAGGTGAGATTATACAAGCCTCTATAAAATTTGAAGATTAAAATCAATATTATCTGAAAGATATGAAAAAGACAAATTTGGTTGACTGGTGACTTTTCACTGTTTAATGCTTTGTCAATTTCATATCCTTTCAAATGCGATTGAGCTTAATCTTCAAAATTTGTAGTGTTGTAGAAGCTCACTTTCCATACATATGGTAATTTTTAAGATTTTTTGAAAACTAGTACATATTATTTTCATATATTTTACACTATAAGACTGCTTTATATATGGTATATTAACACATTAAGTAATAGACAGTAAAATATTGTTTTCTTGATAGTAAAAGATAGTATATCATGTTGTTTAGCACTTTGTCATTTTATATATCTCAAATGCAATTGGGTTTGGTATTAAAATTTTACATGATTATAGAATCTCATATCCCCTATGTGTGGTAATTTTTTAAGAATTTTTCACAGTAAAATGATATTTTTTGACAGTAAAAGACATCATATCATGTTGTTTAGAAATTTGTCAATTTCATATCTTTCAAATGTGATTGAGTTTGGTCTTCAAATTTTCTGAGTTGTAAGCTCACCTCCCCTACATGTGATAATTTTTGAGAATTTTCAAACATTTTACTTGTAGGTCGACAAACAAAACTAAATTCTTATTTATGAAACTATATGTACACATTTTCAAAAATTCTCAAAAAATTAACATTATATGGGAGGTGAGATTCTACAACCATGTTAAATTTGAATACCAAAATCATCCTCATTTGAATGTAATGGGCAAATCAACAAAAGAAAGAATCATGTACAAACAAGAAGTAGTATTTATTAGTCATTTATTGTTTGTTGTATGGGGAGACGCATCGATTGGTTTACGTGAATAGTTTGAACATGTTTATGCCTTGGTTTTGCGTGACGTCGACTTATGATCGGGTTATGACCAGCGTGAGTGAGGGGGTTTATGGCTCACGCATAGAATAGGTAGCACTTAGTAATTCGAGAATAAGCCATATATATATATATATATATATATATATATATATATATATATATATATATATATATATATATATATATATATATATATATACATATACATTTGAAAACCATAAAATGATGGAGCAATATTAAATTTAGCAAATCATGACCCAATAGATTGGCCAAATATTATAAGCATTTGGGAAGGTTTGATAGTTCAAAAATATAAGCAAAATCAACATAGTATAGAAAATAGGGTAGAGAATATGATCACATATTTGGAAACATTTCTAGGAGAATCAGTAGAAGTCTTATGGGAACAATGGGTAGAAGGTAATCCCAATGAATACGAGTTACTAAAAAGAGTAGGAAATAATCCTAATAATTTTGCAAATACAATCTCAAACATTATAATAGCGGAAGAACCAAGAGTTAGGATATACTACACTACAAAATGAAAGGTTGAGAGAAATTGAAAAATTAACAATAACTAGTTGGAAAAACATAAAGCAATTTTCACAACATTATTATACAATGCAACTACAACTAAGCAAGGTTACATTAAAGGAGATGTTGAAAGGTATTTTAATAAATTACCAGACCCATTAGGAAGTATAATAATTAAAGAATATAAAAAAGAAACTGAAGGAGCAGTTATAAATATATCTCAAACTATAACATTTGTTTTCAAGCAATTAAGAAAAATCTGCACAAGTATACAAGTTCAAAGGTCAGTGAAATATTTTGATTATAATTTCTGCAATAAAATAGTGCAAATCCCTTTGACATTTGGAGAGGAAAAGGTAAAAAGAAGAAAGTTTTATAAATCACCAAATATGAGCAGAAATCCCATAAGGACAAAAAAGATATTTCCTTAGAAGGTTAGATAATAAAGCTCCATGTTTATATAAGTGAAATGTAAGAAGATATGACTCTAGGAAAAATTATGATAAAACAAGTAATTCACCTGGCCACTTAAGCAAAACATGCCCAAATAAAGATCACAAGATATATTCTAACAAATATGAAGAACAAGAAAGAGTCCTAGTAATAGATAGTGTCAATGAAAATATATCGGTATGCGATAATAAAATTAAAGATGATGAATCCACATGCTCAATCATAGAAATAGATGAAATAGAAAATATTGAAGAAGAAGTTGAGTCGAGTGATGATGAAATAGACTTAATCAATGTCTTGGCAGGACTAAAAATTGAGATGATGGATCAAACAAATTGTGAACATGATTGGGTTAGAGGGAAAGGAGATTACAATATAAAATATGCATATTGTAAATATTACCTAACCAAGAAAATAGAGCCACATGTAAAGTATGTTTTAAAAACAAGTATGCTTAGAATGTTTAAAAACACATTGACAAAAAATGGAAAGAGGTAGAATTAGAATCGATGAAAAATTCTAGCTAGTAGAGTAAGGGCATTAGAAAATAGAGTTAACAAACTAGAATAAGATATTGAAGAAATAAAAAAGATAGAAACAAGTGAGTTGCGAGATAAAAGAAAGGAAGATAATACCTAATTCAAAGAACAAACATTAACATTAAGAGATGATAAGAACCAACAAATACTTCAATTAAGAGAAGCAATAACTAGTTTTGGAAATAAATACATTATCAATTTACCATTTAAAGAAATATTAGGAATAAGAATACCAGTCAAAATAAAATTAAAACCACAAGGTAATAGCATTAGTAGATACTGGTTGCACAAAGAAGAAAATACATGACAAACATTTTACAAGATGCCCTGAAATAGTCTATACAATAGACAGTGATAAAGTAGAAATTTCAACTGATATGTCAGGAATAAGAAAGGTTCACAATTAGTTAGCATATAATCTTGAACTATATATAAATGGCACTAAGTATATAATAGATGAAATTACAATAAAGATTTATCGATGATTAATGACGAAATGATCATAGAGCTAAGAGTTTTACAACAATCAGTCCAAACTATAGTTATACATGAACAATGTATTGCATTTATCCTGTATCAAGATGATATTCCATACATATTAGAGGTGCGAAAGCATGGTGGAACAACATATAACGCTACTTCCGCTGCGATCACAAATCACTACTACACAAAAGCTCATCACAGACGGTTCGAAAACCTCATCACAGATGGTTTTGTGAACCGTTTGTAAGCAAGTGTCAGTGATGATAAAGAGTCATTGTAGACGGTTTTCCAACTGTTTATGAAAAATATCATCTCAGACGGTTCTAATTTAGAACCGTCTGTGATGTGGCATCATTTCAGACGGTTCCACTTACGAACCGTCTGTGATATTGTATCATCTCAGATCCACTTACGAACCATCTGTGATGATGAACTTATCCCAGAGACGGTTTTAAGGATGAACCGTCTGTGAAGAGGCATATATCACGAGCGGTTCTAATTTGAAATCTATGCGTGATGATGCCCTCATCACGAGCGGTGCCGCGGTGGAACCGTCGTGATTTGTGTTTATTCACGATTTGTTCTTCGTTAGAACCGTCTATGATATTGATTTTCTATTTTTTACTAAATTTTAATATATTGGCTAGCCTTAGGAATTGCTAGCCATACCCTCTGAAATAAAAGACAGTACACAACATGACCAGCATATTATTATGACATAAATTTAAAAAATGTACTCCAATCACATGTTACACAACATACAATGCATCCATTTCATAAATCAACTCAGATCGCACATTACAACTTATATACAGCACATACATTTCAGAAATCAACTCACATATGTACTAACCAATTGGATTCGGAAGTAGAAATGACAAATTCACAGCAAAAGGTTCACAAATTAATCTGAATGCACGGTAAGTAACAAATTCACAACTCATGATTTGTTGAGCCCTAAGAAGCATCTGCCCTTTGGATTTAAGACCTCACGCAGCGACAGAAGGCCGAAGCGTCCTCGAATAGTTAGCGGTGGGTCTATTTCAACATGTGATTCAATGTATTGCCAAACACAATGAGAAGAGTAAAGTCTCGCGTGTATATGAATTAATAAGTGGAGATAATTGTTGCAAGATTGACAGAACTGTATAACATTAGTCTGCTGGGAACCAACAAGGAGTGTCATGTTATGGCAAACATAGATCCACATAGGTCAGTACCCTTTGGCTGCTGGTAGCACTACCAAAACATAATAGGTTAATTAGTTCTGAAGGTATTATTATAGAGTGTGAAGGATTATTGCATACTATCAGATACCGAAAACTTAAAAGTATGCGTTAAAGTGGCTGAGCCCTTCTTGTGTGGCCCTCCCCTCGAACGATGTGTCGAGAAAATTTCTAACAGACTTCAAATCGTGGGTGCCGCCCTTTTTGGAATCAAGGTAACTTACTCGGTTCTGTCTCGGTATAATTACGAGTAGAACCTAGTGATACCTACACAGGTATGTCATCATGATCACTGAACCTAACTTGGAGGTGTGATATATAATAGAAATCAACGAGTATAGCATCTAGACGAAGCACTTACCCCGGGTTGTAGGGTAAAAGTATGATTTTTTGTTGAATAAGTTAGCGGTACTTTTCCATGTACTTGTAGACGACCTCTTTATTTTCATCCATGGTTTGCTTGGACACCATGTGTGGGTCAGCGAAACCCACCGGTTGTTCTCTTGTTGCTACTTCTAGGATCATATATCTACATATACAAATCAAGGATGATATATATATGACATTTATCGGTGCGTCAGAAATATAGATGGTGATTAAAATACACACAAGCACACACACACACACACACACATATATATATATATATGTATATATATATATATAGCGAAATATTTGGTGAAAACCACCAATTCCATGAAAACTCCGTGGAAACCACCTGTAGAAGTTTTGAAAAATTCTCAAAAAATTACCATATGTAGGGGAGTTGAACCTCTACAACCCTGTGATTCGATTCACAAACAACACACCCTCCCAATTCATCTGAAACTGTTTTTTCTCTTTTCTCCGCTTTTTCTTCCCCTCAATCTTTCCCTCCATGTAAAACTTTCGGATGCAGCATCCTACGCCATGTACTTCTCTTTTTCCCCTATCTAATATAAATCACAACCATATTGTCTTAAAAAACACACCCTCCCAACCCCAACATTATTATAAGCATTACTGTTACTGAACTTTTGTTGTTATTTAACCAAAGCAGTCAAGCCGGCCAGCTGAACTGAAATAGTATAAGTCATAACTGGGAATAGAGCACATCAAAGGACGGCAAGGTCGACGTGACCTAACCAGGACCCGCGGGGCGCCGCGGCCCGGGGGGGCATGCCCGCAGTGCAAGTGCCAAGTGTCCAACTGTCCTTTGATTCCTGCAACCTTTCTGTGTCACGTGTCAAGTCAACAATGCATTTGTTTTCTCTCTCGGGTAGTAGATTGGCCGCACAGTTCAAGTGTGCAAGTGTCCTTTGATTCCTGCAACCTTTTTCTATGTCACGTGTCAAGTCAACAATGCGCTTGTTTTATCTCTCGGGTAGTAGATTGGCCCTTTTTTCAATGTTTCTATCTCAATGTGGCTGGTCTTTCGTGTGTCGAAATGCACATAAAAGATGCAGCAGTTTCCCCCCTAAAAAAGAGACTTGCATGAACAGACTTGCTCTCTACATTGCGCTCTGGTAGACTCTAGAGTCAAGAGAGCCTATTCTAGCGGTTAAGTAGGGATTTTTTTTTAAAAAAAACTCCTGTATATAAGGAGTGTTCATAAGAAAAACTCACATACATGTCAAAGTTCGTCTAAAAACCGTATACAAGTTATATGTGGTTGTAAATATTCTTTACGATCAATTTACTTGTTGAATCTCCTACATGGCGCTTATGCGACAAACCTTGTAAACTGGTCTGTGTACTATGAACAAGGAAGACATGTCAACACAAGGTAGTACACATATATAAGGCGAACACAGGAAAGTAAAAAAGCAACACATAGATGGACCTAGAAGAAGGATGATCAGGGACGACCATCGATGTTGCGTCTATGTGGGCGGGTTATTTTAGTCTTGATGGATTCGGATCAAGGTTTCAAATTTCGTTTTTGGATTATATTTGAAGGCGACCAAAATTCAAAATTTTGGTTAGATTTCAGAATTTTAGGCGAAATTCAAAAAAGCAAAATTCAAATCCAAAATTTTCTAAAAAATTATATTTCAGACGGTCTTTATTAGAACAGACGATTCTTTATTAGAACTGTCCGTGATATAATATTTTAGAAAAAATTTAAATTTTTTTATGCCACCGAGATTTAGAATCTCAACCCTAGCCGAGATTTTTGAAATCCATGCGAGATTTTGAACCTTGAATCGGACATGATTCCCCAGCGAGATATAGCCTGCACGTTAGCAGTTATTGGGGAAAGAAGATTCGCAGCCATATATAACTTGTGAGTGGGTTTTTGATAAATCTCTCACTTATAGGTGGATTTTTACAAAAAAAAAATCTGTAATTTAAGTTGCAAGGTAAAATTATTTGGTTCCATGAGTTTTGCAAATTAAAGAGAAGGTTTAAAAGGACTAAATTGATTTGTAGCATTTACATGTTAGGTGAAAGTGGCTATCCGCTCAATGGAACAACGACAACTCCACGGTTGACGTGTCTTGCCACGTAGGTGTGCCAAGTCATCACCTGTTCCACCACTCTAGGCGTGGGCAGCAACAGAGGACCATTTCATTAGTAAGAAATGTGCATTTATCAGGAAAAATATGTAGTTTCCACATCATTCGGCCAATAAGGTAGCTTATCTGTTGCCGCCATGAGATTTTTGGACCGACAACTTTACATCTCTAAGGAGGATGCAAGGGTCAAACGCATGATGAACTATGGTATGCCAGCCGATTTGACCGACATCAGCAAGGATATATGAATCGGTCATGATCATGATAGCAAGATAACCTTGATGAAAATCAATTCTAAATGACATCAAAAAGAAGCAATATCGGAATAGAAACAACTCTTGAAATATGGAGTAAACCGATGAAGATCAATACAACGATATGAAGTAATATTGATCAACAATAAATTACATGGGGATAGATTGGATATACTAACTAGAAGCTACTCCTAAGGTATTAGAAAAGTAAATATACATAAAAAGTAAATTTGAGATTGTTGTGGATAATTTTTATCTTTAGCCTCTGGGTTTTAATTATGTCTGTAGCCCTCCTACATTCACCTTCTTGCCGTTCATGTCATGGAGTTCTTGCACAGGCAGACTGCATGGGCAGACTTTGTGTGGCATGTGTCAACGATGGAAAGGGTTCATGTGCAGTCTCTATGGGACTGCAACTTAAACAGTCCTCGTAGATTAGGATTGTCCGATCGAGTGAACGAACGGTTCGGATCATCCAACAATGTGTGCTACAGTGCGATGCTATAGTATTGCTTCATTGAAAAATTCGTACATTGTTTTTGCTGCAGTATTCTCGAAAGATGTAGACCATCGCTTTTTAATCCAACGGTCCATATACAATTGCTTTAGTTATAGTCCCGAGGTAGTACTGCACCCTCAATGATATGCATGCATGAAGATTCGGAATGCCCTTGTGCATGATAGTTTCATGACACCATATTGATCAGCCTGGACCTGAACGCACCAAATATATGCATCTGCATGGAAGGGATCTCCTAATCTTCAACGTTTTCAATCGGCTTCGCATGAATGCATCTAAAGCATTGTTGTTAAAATTCTTTTATAATATTATAGTGGTACATGGAGTCCTATGCATCAACTATTATATAGTTTTGGTAAGTGGAGGGGATGTATCATGTAGTATACACTATTCGAACCGACAAGTAGGGGTACAAACGGAGCGGATAATTTCCGACCGATCCGAGCCCGAATTCGTTTAAAATTCGATTCAAATCCGAAAAAACGATATCCGGTTATATCCGGATTCGATCCGGATTCGAATCCGCCTATCCGAAAAAATATGGGTTAAGATATGGGAAGAGAAGTATCCGATTCGTATCCGATCCGTATCCATATATCAGAAAAATATCAGTGTAAATTAGTGAAATAGATATCCGATAACAGATCCGATAAACATAAACATTATACATTATATGTTCATATGTTGATTGAAATTATACTTGGTTGCATATTATTCTTATGTAGGGAAGACACTTATTATTGAATTTGAAACACTTATACATCTTAAAGGTTCTAGTAAAATTTTGTGTATGGTTGATTGATCCTAATATGCATGACATATATGGTTTCTGATTTCACGCATTATCCGACTAACTATTCGTGATTGAGACTAACCGTATCCTAACGATCTATATTCACTACAGAAACAAGAATAGTGTCCTCACGAAACATTTTTATCGCTTTAAAAAGGCCGGCGACACAAAAGTATGCCTCTGTCGACGGTTTTAACGCAACCCGAGCGATATATATACACCAAGCGAGCTGTCTCGGCGCTACATCAAACCCGCTAATATAGACCACGAGCTGTGTCCTCGGCCTCATTAAACCCGCCGACCACGTGCACTCCACCTCAAACAGGAGTATCGGCCGCGATGGAAATTGAATTTCAGATCCCGCCAACACAAGTGTGTCCTCGGCCTCATTAAACCCGCCGACACGTGCACTACCAAACAGGAGTATCGGCGCGATGAAAATTGAATTTAAGATTCCGCCAACACAAGCTGTGTCCTCGGCCTCATTAAATCCGCCGACACAGTGCACTCCGCCATGTGGGACCAACTCAGGATGCTCAAAGCCCACCAAAGGGCACGAAGACTTTTTGTCGTTGGGAGAGAAACAAATTACGATAAAGTTAATCTATGTCGACCAGATTTCGAGTCTACCGACGACATAGGTGAATATTTGTCGACTGCTTTCATTTTAGCCGACGACAATAGTAATTCCGATTAATTCGTAAAATCTATTTGAAAATGTTTTTGTTGTTTTTAAAATTAAGAAAAATTAAATAGAGCTTTTAGAATAGTTGTTAGGTAACATACATCTATATGACATGTAACTTTTATTATTTAATTAATTGGTATGTTACGGTAGCTATGTGTATGTCTCCGTGACGTACTCGCCGAGTACTTTGAGTAGAACCTTGTGACGATCCAACGCAGACCAATTGAAAGAGTGAGGAATGACCGGAATAGGTCAGGCGTGTTGTAAAACCTTTAAGTGACCGTAGAAATGTCTCATTCGACCCGTCAGAGGCTACAAAAATATCGAAGAACGACGTCGGTGGTGATGACTCACATTCTCCTTGAGTTTTCGTAAGAATTTGTTGTGACGATGAAATGCCAAAGTAAAGAAGAGCGAGCAATTAATTTGGAATAGGTTGTGCATGTTCTAAAACCTTAAACCGGCCTTAAAAATCTCGGTAAAGAAGAGCGAGCAATCAGTTGCACTTGTACTACGTAATGGGAGCTACTGTCGGTGGTATTGTCTTGGCCGTCGACACAAGTTCCACCTGTTTCGTCGGTTCGATCACAGCCCGACAAAAGTGATAATTGTTTCGTCGGTTCTCTCTCAGCCGCCGACACAAGTACGACCTGTGACCCAAAGATTCAACAAAGGAGCCCATGAGTGTAATCAGTTGCACTTGTTGTACGTAATGGGACCTAGTGTCGGTGGTATTATCGCGTCACGACAAACAAGTTCCACACGTAAATCGGCTAGATCTTAACCGCCGACAAAAGTGCTAACTCTTTAGCTTGTTCTTTCTCACCGCCGACACAAGCACGCACTGTGTCCCAATGTCGGCGGTGGGCCCATGAGTGCTGTCTGTGTCGGCGGCTAAATTGTGGCCGACGACACAGGGCTTCCGTTATCAACCAAAGTCGCTAAGTCGATCTACTCATCGTCTCTCTCACTGGCCATTTCTGCGCCGCTCTGCGATTTATAGCTCCACTGCTCGCCGCCGCCCCGTCCGTCTGCCGCCTCCATGCCTCGCCACCCGCCGGGCCCACGCCGCTGCCAAACGCCGTTTCCTCTGCCCCGCCGGCGCGCGCTGTATCCCGACCGCGCCCTCCACGGCCGGCTTCCGCCTCCAGCCGCTGACGGCCATCCCGCCCGTGAAAGCCATCGGCCGCCATTTCCACGCCGCGGCAAAAGGCCCATGCATTCTCGTCAAATGATCAAATCAATTAAATGCCACGAGCGATGTCATTTCTTCGCTGTGGAATGTAATGTTCATGTTAGTGTAGTTTTACTCGCTTGCAATGTAACATCTTCTTGAGTTATTAGTTAGTCGGTATGGACACAATAATACTTGCGTATACATTATTATGCTGGAGGAGTCCAGGACATTGTGGAATGTAATGTTCATGTTAGTGTAGTTTTACTTAGCTTATTGTGGTGCTTGCTTCTCTAGTGAATAGTGATGAAATAGTTCACCACAGAATGGTAGATTAGGCCTTCTGATCTGTCATTGGAATGTTTCTCTTGTTATCCCTAATTACTTGAATTCAGGAAAGATTGGATGTAATGAGCTTTATACATTCTATTATGCAATGCATTCAGGTCTCGTGATCATTTAGAAGTGCTCCCAATATATAACTAAGGTCATTTTTTTCCATTTGGATCCTCGACGGTTGTCAAGGATTTGCAAATGCATCCTTTGTGTGCATTGATACTCTCATGATAGTTTGACCGGTGTTGCTCTATTGCAATTCTAACATCTTCAAACTTGTATTTTGTTAATACAATTCTAACATCTTCAAACTTGTATTTTGGATAGCTTTCTTGTGGCTCATCATCAATTACTGCAATTAAAGGAGCGCTTAGAGAAAGAAGTCTTCGGAGGTACTTCTTTTTCTTCGTAAACAAATTAGGATTGACATCATCCTGCTTTTGTATTCCATCTGCTTTCTAAATAGATGCCATTTTAGAATTTGTGCAGTCAAGTTTTTAAAATTTTAAAATAGATGCTATATGTGGTTGTTATTATATTAAATCTTGTCTTTTGTCTCACGAGTGGGTGTCCTAGTTTTAGGGAGGTGTCAACAAATTTCTAATAATTTAGGAGAATGACAACTATAGACGCATACAAATCCGTAATTAGGCTTTTGGTGGTTCAACATTTAGCATTTATAACGCCAACCGAGCGAGTTAAACCTGTTGGGGCGCCGCATATTTTCGTAAGGAGCTCGAGACGGTGATTCGTTGGGTTTCATTACGAAAAGTGTTGCGCCTCGAGCTGTCCACGCGGACATTTACGGGATGTCTTGCTTGAGTACAGTGGTCGTGACACGAGGGTGTACGGCCGAGTTGGGATTCCGACGGTATTTCCTTGTCGCTCTCCTAGTACATAACATAAGTGGTATCGCCGTACCCGTCGCTGCACTTTCGGAGAACAACGGGTTATGTTTGCCGAATTCGACCGAAAGCACCTCTCGTGCCATCAGACCACGATTAAGCCCACATCGATGGTGGGTAAGCCCTCCTATTTAGCAAGGCTTAAACTGCCTAAATCTGAAATTTGGATGCATGCATTGACGTTATGTAGTGGCGATCTTTGGATGGAAGATCGGCGTGGATGTACGATGGTTGGATGAAGTCCGGGAGACACACAGACGAGTGGATCGAGAAGGCTAGAGCATTCGTGGATGATGATTTCCGAAGATTCCCCGACCCTAATGCAGTGATCGTGTGGTGTCCTTGCGCTGCGTGCTCGAACACCGAGAAGAGGACCAAGAAGGATATTATCCATCACCTATGTAGGCATGGCTTCAAACCAAATTACTTTGTATGGGTAGCTCATGGCGAGAGGAAGCGTCCGTGGCAGTGTGTGGCCTTGTGGATTTTGAAGAGGGCTATGACGGTCGGTTGATAGATTAGACGAGCTCACGGATGATGTGACTCTGCCTTCGATCTCTCCCCGAGGAAGAGTCCGAGCCACTTGCCGAACAATTCGAGAAGCCTTGATTCTCGCTAAGTTGCCGCCGCATGAGCATACCAATGTGATCAGTACTCTCGGCGTTGTCGCGTCCTAATGGCGGTGAAGACCAAGTACAACCCGTCACCAATTGCTTCAACGACCTTTGCAAACCGCCGGATAGCCTCCTTAAGTGGACACAAGATGACTCGAATCTTTACGAGTCGAAGAAGCTTCTTCGCGTGTTAGGCATGCCGTGCGAGAGGATAGACTATTGCCCAAAGTTCTCATGCTTTATTGGAAGACCGATTCTCGGTGACTCACGGTAAGCATTGTAATGAGAGTCGACGAGGAAGTTAAATGTACAGAACGTGGAATGAGATGAGCGGCGGTGGCGGAAAACATTCCGCTTTCTTTCCGATCACTCAACGCTCTGCGATCAGACATGTCCAAGGCCACGGCGAGACACATGAGGTGGCACAAAGAGGGCAAGCGTGAAAGGAGGGCGTGATGATTCATCCGTCGATCTGCGAAGCTTGGAGGCACTTTGACCAACAACACTCAATTTATGGCGGAGCCTAGGAATGTGCGTATAGGCCTCTCGATCGACGGGTTCACGCCATTCAATATGATGGCGCACCCGTACTCGTCTTGGGCGGTGTTAGCAATCCCGCATAACTTGCCGCCTCAACTCGCTTGAAAGAAGAGTACATGTTTCTTTCGTTATAATACCCGGGCCTAAGTCTCCGGAAAAACTTAGATCTATTCATGCAACCTCTGCGTAGAAGAGCCGACCGACACGTGGACTAAAGGAGTCTTTACACATGATAGCTACAAGGGAAGAACTTTAGGATGCGTCGCATACACGTGGTCAATACACGATTTTCCCGCGTATGGCATGTTCTCGGGGTGGAGCACGCATGGAAAGTTGTCATACCCTATATGCCTGTGTAACACTGATGCTTTCACACTGAAAAATGGGGGTAAGTCCTGTTGGTTCGACTGTCACCGTTGTTTCCTGGAGCCGAAGCACCCATTTAGGAATCAAAAAAAGGCATTTCGCAAAGGCAAGATCGTGAAGAAGGGCCACCGAACGTTTAAGTGCGTGATATCATCGATCGCATGACGATCTAGCGGATATCGGGTATGTGAAAGACTATGGTGAGGAGCACCATTGGACTCATAAGTCAGACATCTACAACCTTCCTTATGCAAAAGACACGAAGCTACCTCACAACATCGACGGATGCATCAAGAGAAAAATATGTGCGAGTCGATCGTGAACACAAACCGACATCCTACGAAAACTAAAGATAACAAGAAAGCACGCCTAGACTGCACTCTGATATGTGATCGGCCAGACATGAACCTCGATGAGAATGGGAGGAAACCTAGGGCAAAATTCTGCCTTACACGTGGGCAAATAAAGCAGATTCTTGATTGGATTAAAGAAAAGGTTAAATTCCCAGATGGTTATGCGGTGAACCTTCGACATGCCTTTAGTATAGAGCAATGCAAGTTAAATGGGATGAATGCCCACGACTACAAAGTCTTCATAGAGCGTCTGCTTCGGTAGTGTGGCGTGGATATGTTGACGATGATATATGGATCACTTTGGCGAGCTTAGCTTCTTCTATCGAGAGCTCTGCGCAAAAGAGATATCCGTGATCGAGGATGGAGGAATTGGAGAAGGACATTGTCGTGCTTGTGACAAAGCTCGAGAAGATTTATGTCCTGGTTTTTCAATTGCATGCAACATCTAATGGTTCATCGCCATATGAAGCAAAAGTTGGGGGCGGCGCAGCTTTAGGTGGATGTATCTTTGTTGGCGCATGATGAAAAGTCTTAGAGCGAAGGTGAAGAACAAAGCACGAGTCAAAGGCAAGATTGCGAAGCTTGGTGATTCAGAGATAGCCTACTTCACGGACAAATACTGCGACAAAAAACAAGGTTCATGTGCCACAACCAAGGTATAAGAAGGCATGTCGCGAAGTACTTCCAACTTGAGGTGTTCCATGACCAAGTCGGATGCAATGTCGGCAAAAGCACCACACGTGACTTGGACGCAGCGGAAAAGGATTTGATTCGCTTGTATGTGTACGACAACATGGATGAAATGAAGGTGTACATCGAGTAAGTCAATAAATGTCTCAAATAAGTCATAACACGTTACTTATGAAATAAATGTCTGAAATAAATATTAAATCTTGTAGTCAATTTATTCAAGAAGAGGGGAAGGATCGTGAACCTTCTGCCAACAAATTGACAATCAAACGGCGAGGCCGTGGACAAGGCCGTCCAAACTTTCTAACCTGGTTTCATTACCACATAACCTTCTTCCTCTTATACAAGTTCACTTAATTTACAAATGTGTGGCATTTATTACTTAATGAATTTTGCCTCGAATGCTTGTGCAAGGTCAAAGACACCGCAAAGATGCACAACGATCTCCGACAAATGTCACGTGGATGCAAACCAGTAGAATTAAGGTCCATGGATGCTATGATTGCCATGGATATCGATTTCGATCCGGCGATCGAGTCAGCTCGCCCCAATGCAACTACGGTGAGCAATGGCGTCGTGAGTTATGTCACCGATGACTCGTGGTCCGACATATAGAGTACTATGGGATCATCGAGGATATTGTAGAAATTTCAGATGAAGGCAACAAAGATCTCTCGCCAGTGCTTTTTCAAGTTGCGATGGTTCCATCCAACTAGTGGGGTGCGGCGACTCCAAAACTAGGACTAGTGGAGATCAATCATAAGAAGTCAGATCAAAAGCCCGACGTGTTCATTACGCCTTAACAGTCGAAATGGTGTTCTATCTGCCAGACGCCCACCCGATTACAAAAGTTGGTGGATTGTACATAAATGTCTTCCACAGTAGATTGCCCGATCTCACGGAAGACGACTACGATTCTCACCCGGATGTGGAGGTATTCCAAGAACAAGAATTACCAGAGAGTGCGTCGATATTGGTGATGGGCTAGATAATATTTTGGGATCGATATACCCATCTCATGTAGAAGGAGAAGAAGAGGAGGAAAGGGTAGAGGAAGAGGAAGAGGAAGAGGAAGCCAAGATTTTAAGCTATTTAATTTTATAGGTTTAATTTTATATACTTTATGTCATTTAATTTTATATACATTTATATTTTATTCGCTTCAATTAATATCAATGTACTTTATGTCATTTAATTTTATATACATTTATATTTTATTCGCTTTCAATTAATATCAATGTACTTTATGTCATTTAATTTAATTTGTGCAGATGGCTCGATTAAGAAGTTGGCTTCAAAATTGAAGAAGGTCTTGGGAAGGGGGCATGAGGAGGCTGTGCTGCAAGGCAGCACACCCAAGACGACGCTTCCCGGAGGAGGAGGAGGTGGCTACCACCGACTCCCGTGAGGAGGAGGAGGAGGTGGAGGAGGAGGATGACGATGAGCTTGTTGGGGTTCTTGGCATCGTGCACTTGAGGAGGGGGATGAGGACGGGACGAGGACTGGAGTCCATGGGAGTCTGTTGGTACCGAGTCGGGGTACCTCGCCTCAAGCTCATGGATCCAAGAAGAGTCGAGGCGGAATAAATTGCCAAAAGCCCCACTGATTCAAATTTACGGGATCTTGATAGTTGTTTCTAGCGGGCGAAGGTATGTGCTACAAATTTTCGATGTCTTTTATTGCTAACCACAAACTTGCTAACTACTTGTTATGAATTCTTCATGCAAAGGGCTTGGTTTGCCTCAACAAGGGTAAGGCGGGGCCGGGCCACTTGCTAGGGGTGATCTTGAAGCAGCTCTACCCCGGGCTAGATGGAGCGACTACTCGCTCGTGGAGGACGACCAAGGAGGCACTGTCGCGGATCATTGCATAGCCGAGTTCTGGGTAAGTTGTCATTTCTATTAATATTTTCGTGTTTATAGCTTCACATGTTTGTTTCTGCTTTCAGTAGGTATCGGCTGGCCTCGACGCATCCCAGACGACTATCATGCTTGTCGCCTGCGCTCGACACAATGGCGGCAAAGACGGTCAGGGACGCCATCAGGTTATGCCGCCGGGACGCGGTGATGAAGAACTACAAGAGCACGGGGATGAAGATCTCGAGGGCACATGCCTTGCAGCAGTACCTCGAGGCGAAGGAGTACCTGCCTTGGCGTCCCGGACCGATGGACAAGTGTCCACACGCTGGAGGGATCTCTGCAAGATGTGGGCATCGAAGGAGTGGATCGAGAGGTCCAAGAGGAACAGGGGAATCGAGAAGCCAACCCGAGATCGTGTGACCTACCTAGGTGGACGAGGCATGGGTCACGTCATGTAGCGATATCGTAAGTATACTAAGTACAACTCTCGCATTCTTGTCAATTCAGTTTTTCATTTCATATTTGAAATTGAACTGCAGGAGTTTCATACGGGACTTGAGTCCGACGAGTTCACCGTGTGGACGCAGGCACACACGCCCCGTGTCCGGCCTGACGGAATGCAACCACCGATGGCCCCGGCTGCCCAGGAGAAGATTGTAAGTGACTTTCTTTTCGCCGCTTTGCTCTCTCGCAATCTGCGGCCGAGCTAATCCACTTCATATCTTATTTGTTTCGCAGATACATACAAGTTGCAGCCATGAAGGAGAAGCACGGTGCCGATGTGACCCCTTGACCATGCTTGGTCGACCCTCCGGTCATCTACGACCCGATTCGGTGGGAGGAGTCACGCGAGCTCAGCTTCATGGACTCGGTGGTGGCGCCCGACTTCGTCTGAGGGCCAAGTCAGACACGCCGATAACAAAGCCGCCTCTTCCGCCAAAGGCATCACCGAAGCCCAGCGAAGATGATCGCAGAGTTGCAAAGAGCAGAGGCAAAGGATGAGCAATGGAGGCAAAGGAGCAAGAGGAGGATAGGAGGCGATCTGAGGCCCTCCAGAGTCGAAACCTCTGGATGTACAACTATTTCGTGTAATTAAGATTGTATATGTAGCTACGTTGTACTTACACGCTTCATATGCTAACATATCATATCCACAATCGGTAGGGCGGACCCTTGCCAACCGCATATGCCACCTCTGCCGTCGTTCACGCAGACGCGACACCGGGGGTAATGCATTTTGTTCCAGCCGAACTATTCATACAAGTACACAAATGCACAAAAGTTTTGAACATTGTGGTTTCTCTAATCTTGCAGTGTCCGCCTCACCAGGCTCGCACTCTGCGATTTAATGCTCCACGTGGAGGTGATTCCAAAGGGCACAAGATCTACTGCAGATCAATTAAATCGACGACGTGTTTGCCGATCCTTTGCCGGTTCGCAATCTTAGTTATTTGTTTTGTTGGTAGAATAGTATGTCATGTTCTACATAGACATGTTGATTGTGAATGTGATGTACTCTTTTGGTTTGTGAGCTAAATTTGGGACTTATTGATGCATTTTGCTATACGTGTCGATGGTGATCATTTGTGCATTGTATTGGTGAATGCGAATGTGGTAATGTGCGTGAAATTATATGTTGTGATTGTTACGGGCAATTGGGGATATAAAACTCTGGGAATGGGGTTTTTGCAGGTTAAAATTGGATTTTTAAAATTCCCAAGATTTTTTTTATTTTTACAACCTCGTGTCCTCGGCTCTAACCATGCCGACGACACAAGATAGCCCTGTGTTCGGCACCGTAAGGGTCCGTGTCGTTGGCTATAGCCCAGCCGATGACACAGATGTCCACTGTCTCCCTCGGCTCTAACCATGCCGACGACACAAGATAGCCCTGTTTCGGCACCGAAGGGGTGCAGTAATCGCTCGGCTATAGCCGGGCCGAGGACACGATGTCCACTCAATGTCGGCAAGCATTAATGGGCCGAGGACACAAGTGTCCCCTCTGTATCGGTAGCTTTAAGTTGGCCGAAGCGACACAAGTGTCCCATCCAGTCGGCTGACTGAGTTAAGTCGACGACAAATGTCTGGTGTCGGGCCGGCCCGGATGGCATCTGTGGTCGTCGGGATTTATTGTGGCCGTCGACATAGGTTGGTTGTGTCGTCGACTGCGGTCGTGGGACTTGTGTCGTCGGGAGGCCGGCGATGAGCCCCTGTGTCGGCGGTTTTGGCATCTCGTGTCGTTGGTAAAAGCTGAGGACACTGAGCAAGATCCCTGTAGTGATTCGCTCCGTATTCGCGACCGAAGTAATCCGTATTCGTATTCGAATCCGGCACTATCTATATCCGATTCTATATCTGAGAAAAAATTTGGAATAGGATACGGAATAAGTGAAATCCGTCCGTATCTGATCCGTTTGCACCCCTACCGACAAGTGAGAACATCAAGTTCCTTCATTTGTCTTGCTCTAGTGTAATAACAAACTGTTCCGTGGTATATCAACTATTGAAAGACGTACAAATAGTTTACCTCTAAATGAAAGGTATACATAAGGTCACAACGTAGGTAGTTTGCTCGGTGGTTAAATTAAAAAAAACTGCAGGAGTGCTCAATACTAACTACTATTTCATAGAAATTTTTATTAAATAATCCTTTTTGAAAAATGTATTGTTAATAACCCTTTGCCATCTTTATTTTCAATTTTTACCTTTAGCCACACCACCACTCATTGTTTGGTAAGACAACACTACTACGCCAATCACATGGTGTGGTCAACTATTATCACTCCACTACTAGTGATGTGACTGTGTTGCTTGACTACGCCACCACCAATGTCATGTGAAGAAGGGTTATGTAGCTAGACTTATATGAGGGCCCGAATTAGTACCAAAGAGTCACCATATTTTTCACAACTATCCAGGAATTCAATTGCGGATCGAAATTGTAACTCACCTATTTACAACAATGGAAGAATGTAGATAGAGTAAGTTATGGCCTATTAGCTAAAATTATAAAGAGCATTATAGGCCATTAGCCCAAAGATTAACTTACAAAGTAACAATTGAAACCAACAGGAAAGACTTGAGTGTAATCGTGACCCTAATACGTCAACTTGCCGAAACTTGCAACGTAAAAGTAACCGTACGACAGGTCTTCATCTCTATGCTTTGAATATGTTCAACAAGCAATGGTTGAGTACAAAAATCATACTACGCAAAACTTTTAAACAAAGATATATAGTAGGCAAGGCCATGTCAAATGAATGGCTATCCTACCAGGTTTTCCAGTTTTGCATAAAGTAAACTTTCATTTGCAATATTGAATAATAGCTTGCAATCGGAAATTTGTAAGAGCATTTGACATTTCATAAGCAAGTAATAATAGAGCATAAGTATCATAGAAAACAAGTGTCGTGTAACTCGATAAGGTCCTCTTGTCAGCCAAATTGATGAGGACATCACCAGTATGGATATGACCAGCGTGACCGCTGCCCCTTCTTCCTCTCCGACCGCTCCAACGACTACCGACGCCGCTCCATCTTCGTCACCTACGATCAACATTGCGGCATCTTCATCACCGAGAGGCCTCAATCCACATGCTCTGCCCATCGAGACTTCTTCAGTGGACCGGCACCTCAATCCCACACCCCAAGGATGGCCCTTGCCTCCAGGATGGCCCAAGTCAAAGCCCAATTTGTCGCCGAGTCCGGTTCGGCCATCCAGGAGCAGCAGTACTTCAAACGGACATAACTTGGGCTCCCGGACTCCGTTTTCAGCGTACGACCACTCGTTTGAAAGGTATCGAGATAATATTTCTAACGGATCTGGTCCCAAGGCCAAATTCTTTCTGGAGCGACGGAAATCACTGAACAATCAAGCAGTCCGATTCTGCCGGTGTTGCGCCACCTTATTTGGGCCGTGGGCCTTGTAATTTGTTGGAGGGACGTGGAGACCAGGTTGAGGACGTGGGAGCAAACCCTAGCACGCCCTCCACCTTGGCCGCCACCCCTTTAGCCATCCTTTCTTTCCTATATAATACCCCACCGTCAGACGTTGTCATTTAGGTTTTGTTGTGTTTGGTAGACCCTGTGTGCGCCCCTCCTCGTGTTTGCGCGTGTCGACTAGACCGCCTCGAGCCGAGAAATAGAACCTCAACTTGTTTCGTTTGGTTTCAATACTATCTATTCAGATTGCTTCATGCTTTGTTCTTGCGGGTTCTCGATTTCTTGCAGAACAATTGATCGCTTGGATCTTGTATCTGTGTGGATTGGCAATGCGATTGTGAAGCTCCCAACCTGCTGGTAGGAAGCCCTAGATCGGTGCCATCAACACCCCCAAATCGACGTATCATCATCTCACCGAAAGATCGGGAACACCCGTCCCCATCAAGTGGTATCAGAGCTCAAGGTTGCTCGGTGAGATCTTCCTTCAATTTCGTCTCCTACCTAGAGTCCAGAAAATTGCCCCACAAAAATTTAGTAGATTGGTTCCTCTGTCCAAGCTAATTTGTGCCCTAACTTTTACTACTTGTTCTTGGTTTGTTGAATCGCTTGGTTGCATAGTCGTGTCTTTGCCGGTTTTAGAGTCTAGTCCCTTAGAGTTTGAGTTCGAGTCACGTTTTGTCACAATTGCATTCAAATTGGAGTCGGTCTCCGTTAGTAGATTAGATTGCATTCAGATCAGGACTCTCGGTTGTTGTTGAAGATTAGATTGGGTCGCGAATTCCTCTGATCTGTTTCCCAATCCGAGTGGTTTTCGGCGATCACCAAAGTAGGGAGAGTACCCCCCCTTCAGAAGACTGCTCGCCCATCGCGTGCGCTGGTCGCCGAGTGCTCGCCCATCGCGTGCACTAGTCGCCGAGTGCTCGCCCATCGTCTGCACTAGTCGCCGAGTGCTCGCCCATCGTCTGCACTGGTCGCCGAGTGCTCGCCCATCGCTTGCACTGGTCGCCGAGTGCTCGCCCATCGCCTGCACTGGTCACCCGAGTGCTCGCCCTCTGCAAAAACTGGTCACCCGACTGCTCGCCGACTGCAAAAACTGGTCGCCCGACTGTTCGTGGACTATTTCCTCTCCGAGCACACCAAATCAGAGAGAAAAAAAAGGCAAGTGCAATCTTCAAAAGCCGCACTAGATCATTTCCAAACCAAAGTTCAGAGAGAGAGAGAGAGAGTATCTTTTAATTACCTTTATACCCCTGGTCAAAAAAAAAAGGTGTGTGTCGTGAGTGTTGTTGGAGTCCTTTTGGAGTCTGTTATTCAGTTTTGGGGCTCCCACAAAAAAAAAATCAAAAAAAAAAGAAAAGAAAAGAGGAGCCCTAGCTGCTTGCTTTGTGTTGAGGTCGTTCTCATTATGCTTACGTGGCATCGTTGGTGATTAGGCTCGCGTCTAGTACCGGTCTAGCCTAGGACCAAAGATTACCTTCGATTTTGAACGACTTTTCACTACTTTGGTTCGATGGTACTAGTTCCTCCTTTGCTACATACTATTGCTCGTCCGAGCTCCACCATCTTCTAACCACACGGGTTCCGAATTTGCAATCGCTTGCCACATTGAGGACTTGTAAGAACTTGGTAGAAGCTTGAGCGCGTGTGAGGCTTGCCACTTTGTAACATCCCAATTTTCGATTTTCTAAATATTAAATATTATTTTATTGCAATTTATGACTTGTTGTGAATTTTCTGGATTTAATTGGATTTTCTAGGATTTATTTGGATTATCTTAAAAGTGTATTGCCTTCTGTTGAAAACTAATTATAAAAGGGGAAATTTAAAAATAAAGACTGCCAAAAATATTTTATTTAAGATTAGAAGGTCTCGAAGTATTTTTGGAAAATTTCTTTTTCGAGATTGAATCAGATTAGGAAGTGAATTGATCAATACGGATGGATTAGCGCTTCGCTGCATGCGTCTGCCGGAGACCAGGCGTGCGTGAAGAAATCTCTTCCGTTTCTCCAACACGCGCTCGACATGAACTCGACGCAGGCGCCAAAGCCATCGAGGAGGCAAACTATCGTTCGGGCGGGAGAGTAACACGCAGCCGCATCCAACGTCCACGCTAGTACCGGAAGCAAACAAGAAACGAAGCATCGGGCGGGAGGAACAAATGCCGTAGCTGACTTGAGCTCTAGCACTGCGCCGAATTAGGCAGGACACGGACTCCTCTCTAGCGCGCCGGCCGAAGCCATCAGGAAATCGGAAAGCCGTGATTCGCGCGGGAAAGAGTTGCTGCGCTGTGGGCCCTGCGCGTGGCCGAAATTGGCAAGAGCCGTGTACGAGCAGGAAGTGCGGGCGCCTCCGGTCCTATTTAAAGCGGCGCATGGCCTCGTCGAAGGTACCAAGCAACCAGAGAAAAATCGCTAGAACCGAGCGGTAGGAAAATCAAGGGCGATCGAGGAGTCGCGCCGTGTCTGAGGAGAAATCGTGAGCGTGTCGCGCCGTCGATCGAAAGAAAATCGCGAAGGATAGCAGCGCGCCGGCATTGTCGGAGGAATTGAGCGGCAAGGAATCAGGAGCATCAAACGAGTCGTGCTGTCGGGGAAAATTACGAAGGGTAGCGGGCGTCGCTAGGAGATTTCCGGACGCGCTGCCGAGGTCGTCGTCGTCGTCTTCGGTGAATTCAAGCCGCCGTCGCTTCATCGCCGAACGGAATTTCACCACCGCCGGATCGTAATCAAGTCGCTGGGTTCGCCCACGCTATCATGAATCGGTAAGCGCCTCCGATTAAATATCGCCGTTGGATTTAAGTCGGATGGTTGATACTAGGCCACATAGTAGATTTACCCGTAACCGTTAGATTGAGTTCATCACTCTAGATTTCGCCACGTTTTGTCCGTGTAGGCAGGCGAGAAAATCCGTATTTTCCTTACGAAATAATTCGAAAATAAGAATTTCTAATTTCTAATTAACTAAACTTCCAATGTTATAACTTTTGCATATGAACTCCGATTTGGGTAATTCAATTTCGAAAAGTTTGTAAGATTGAGATCTTTCCAATGGTGGATTTTATTTGAATTTTTGAGTTCATTTGCTATTTGTTCTTGGTGTTTATTTGCTATTTCTCTCGATTCGCGTAGACGTTGAGTTGAGCGAGGTGTCGGAAGAAGGATTATTATTTCAAGAGCAATCTTCGGAGCAATACCAGGAACTTAACCAAGGCAAGTTGTGCTTTGATCATGTTGCACCCATAAACTAGGATTGCATGCTATTTTGATTTATCTTATCACTTGTTATTTTATGTGTATAAATGATTTCAACATAAGTTTGGGATTAGCTATCGTACCCTTTGAATTATACCCTACCTTGCTAGTTGTATGCCATGATCCACTTGTCACCCTAGGTTGGTTTACTATAGTTGGTTAATAATGAAATCAACATGGAGGATTAGATCGAGTTAGAATTGCTTAGCCATGCCACGTCATCACATGTACTTGAATCTTTGATAAATAATCTTGACTAATGGAATATGGAACAATGTTATGAATTTGTGTGTCATGTGTGATCACACAATGAGATTGAGTTGTGGTGGCAAGGGATGTCACGCAACGATATTGAATTGTTGATGGCACGTGGTGCTTGGTAATCAACCTGGGGTGGTTATGATTTTGGGTGAGGAGCAAGTGGCAAGGGGGATGCAGGGTGGGCCCGATGGGCAAAGGGTATGTGTATGTCTTGCTTTGATCAAACCATAAGGACACCTTGCGAGCCTTTAACCCGAGTCAATCATGCAACCACATGTTTGTTATGGGGCAAGCCTAGCGATTAATTTGCAATGTCTTAGCTTGAGTACTATCGTGGTGGAGTGGTTCATCCTTTTAAATGAACCCAGATGGCGCAAGAGGGGGCCCTGCTAGGTTTTCGGACCCTTCGATGTTGAAACCTTAGCGGTAGTACCGAGTTAAGATAGAGCATTGTAAAGGCTTTGTCATGATTCTCTGCCGGCATACCAAAGGAAGTATGCTAATGGCCAGGCATAAAAGAGATTATCATGTCGTGTGGGTAAAGTGCATAACCTCTGCAGAGTGTACAATCTATTCGGATAGCCGTGCTCACGGTATTGAGCAAGCTCGGGGATTACAGTCAAGGGTTTAGACGTTTTCGAGATAAAACTTGGGATGGATGGCAGGTTGCCATGGAAAACTGAATCTTGACTTAGGACTGGAAACTTGGTTTACTTGAGAAATGCTGAATCTATCTATTACTGTTATTTGTTTTACTATCATTTCAATCTATATATTGTACTTGTTTTCAAATACTGCTTAGTTGCAAATGAACCACTTAGCCTTCCTTTGGAATAAGCCTTGCATATAGCTATGATAGAATTGCATTCTGTGCACAACTTGTTGAGTACGTGTTGGTGTACTCACCCTTGCCTACAAAAATCATCAGTGCTGAAGAAGGAGTACTATGAAGAGACGAATGTTTAGGGTGCGAGCCTCGTCAGTTGCCTGTGGTATACTGGGGGGTTATCTACGTCTTCATTCCGTCAGTAGCTCAATTTGTTGTTCAAATTTATGAGGCATTGCTAAGTAAGTTGACCATAAGGTCATACCACTGCTAAATATTTAGTATATTATGTCTTTATCTTATTTACGTTGTGTATGATTATGATATTCACTAATGTTGAGCCTGTGTGCACTAGCGTGATCCTGGACTAGTGCAGTATACACAGAGGGTCCGGATTTGCATATTCGGGTCCCGACACACTTCGTACCACCTAGTAGTTGATAGGAAAATATATACTTGTGTATTTTCTTGTTTTCTACTAACAATGACAGGTCATATCACCAGACGCCATGAGAAGAAGTGTATTGCAATTGCTCCATCTCCTTCTAGTGATGGATATGAGGAATATGATGAGTTCGATGCTTTTATTGATTTGAAACATTTACAACAAGGTAAGATGAAGGTAAAGGAATACTATGGAGAATTTAAAACCTTGTTAAAACTTAGTGGGATAAATGAATGTGATGAGGTAATTGAAAATAGATTTTTTAATGGATTAAATAAAGAGATTCGGGATATTCTCATTGATGACACATATAATTCTCTTTCACAATTGTTTAAATGTGCCATTAGAGCTGAAAATGTGGTACTCGAATCATTGAAAGAATTTTAGCTTCATTAGAGACACCACATTGTTCTCCTCTTGTAGCTAACACTTCGCAGAAGGTAAGCATTGCCGAGAGAAGAAGAATGAAGACAAGGAAAAGGAGAAAGATGAAAGCATCGTTGCCACATGTGCAAATGAAGGTCAAACCATTGAAATCACACCTACATCAACTGAAGAGGACGTACGAGGTAATAAAAAAGGTGATGCACTTGCACATGGTGAGGATATTTATGAGCTAAATTTGTCCACTACTCATGCTATTAAAGAGCAACCATTAGTGGAACTCATAGGTGATTTTCCTTTTTCACAAGAAGATATGCTTGCTATTTCTTGTGATAAAGAAGAGTTGTGCGGTAATGTTTCACTTATATCAACTTCACAACTAGTGAATGAACATGGAACTTTTACTTGTGCTGATAATAGACATGTTCTTCACATCGCTAGTGGAAAAGATGAGCTTGAATTGATGTCTTCTTTAGATACTTTAGGTTACATTGAATTTAAAACTCTATGTGATCTAAATAGTTTAAAGGAGAAACTTGCTCTTCATTGCAATTTGCCATGCTTACAGAGAAATACTCTTCATGTTATTGGCCAGTGTAATGAGAAAGGAGATTATGTGGTTCATCGTGTTTACATTTGTTCTTTCCCCATTACTTTGACGACAAAGGATGTGTCTGCTGCTTCGCCTGTTGCTTCGCCCGTTGTTTCCACTAACCTTTCACAGGAGCATGTCAAGGAGTCGAGGACGACTCCAATTCAAGAAGGGGAGGATGATGAGGACATCACCAGTATGGATATGACCAGCGTGACCGCTGCCCCTTCTTCCTCTCCGGCCGCTCCAACGACTACCGACGTCGCTCCATCTTCGTCACCTACGATCGACATTGCGGCATCTTCATCACCGAGAGGCCTCAATCCACATGCTCTGCCCATCGAGACTTCTTCAGTGGACCGGCACCTCAATCCCACACCCCAAGGATGGCCCTTGCCTCCAGGATGGCCCAAGTCAAAGCCCAATTTGTCGCCGAGTCCGGTTCGGCCATCCAGGAGCAGCAGTACTTCAAACGGACATAACTTGGGCTCTCGGACTCCGTTTTCAGCGTACGACCACTCGTTTGAAAGGTATCGAGATAATCTTTCTAACGGATCTAGTCCCAAGGCCAAATTCTTTCTGGAGCGACGGGAAATCACTGAACAATCAAGCAGTCCGATTCTGCCAGGTGCTGCGCCACCTTATTTGGGCCGTGGGCCTTGTAATTTGTTGGAGGGACGTAGACCCAGGTTGAGGACGTGGGAGCAAACCCTAGCACGCCCTCCACCTTGGCCGCCACCCCTTTAGCCATCCTTTCTTTCCCTATATAATACCCCAGCCGTCGTACGTTGTCATTTAGGTTTTGTTGTGTTTGGTAGACCCGTGTGCGTCCCTCCTCGTGTTTGCGCGTGTCGACTAGACCGCCCGAGCCGAGAAACAGAACCTTCAACTTGTTTCGTTTGGTTTCAATACTATCTATTCAGATTGCTTCATGCTTTGTTCTTGCGGTTCTCGATTTCTTGCAGGAACAATTGATCGCTTGGATCTTGTATCCGTGTGGATTGGCAATGCGATTGTGAAGCTCCCAACCTCTTTGGTAGGAAGCCCTAGATCGGTGCCATCAACACCCCCAAATCAACGTATCATCATCTCATCAAAGATCGGGAACACCCGTCCCCATCACAAATCATGCATGGAGTCCTTATCCATACATTCCTAGACCCTTTTTTATAACAAAAACACAAAACTACGTATTGTGGGATATAACCAAGCGATGTCCTTGTCCAGAGACATGGTTATTCGAATAGATTACACTTTGCAGAAGTTGTATTGCTTTACCCACACGACATGGTCATCTCTTAATGTCGACCATGACACGCTTTCTTTGGCATATGACTAAGAGATCATGACAAAGCTTTTATATTGTCAGTTATAACAATCTCCGCCCTATGATCTGCATCTCGAGGTGTGGAGCACTCTTTGACCTTAATAGCCCACAGTTGTGTTGGTAAGCTTTTGAGTCCACACAAAAGCCCTACGAACATGGACATCCTGTCACATGCCCACACTAGCCCAATTTCCACATATCACTACAACCTACGACTAAATTGCTAGAACATGGCAACTTATTACACTAGGGCCTTCACATAAAGACATGAGTGGTTGTATGAACATACTTAGTTATTGCGCAATAAATCGGTCCTTAATGACCCAGGTGAGGCTACCTTAATCCCACACCTTGTGCAACTACACAATCTCTACCACCACTCACCCAAGTCTAAAACATGTTTTATTTTCATTTGTACTCAAATTATCAAAGGTACCTCATCTGAACCATGTCACGGGTATTTCCCATTTGAGCATTTTGATCATTCTCCAAGCTAATTGATCTAATATTGGTATAAGCATGGCTAAGCATCTAGTGATCATTGTTACTGGACAATTCTACTTTTAATACTTAATGGTGAAGATATCGATTTGTTAAGGTACGGTGAATGCAGCAATTGAATACGTAGCAATTTTTACTAAATTTGCAAGCATGCATAATAATTTTAAACACAACATATATAGCAATGGGGTGCTTGCTTTGCTTGTTGAATACTTGGTCTTGCTCTGGTTGATCAGAGGACCAATTACATCATCTAGTCCTGGACCTCTCATATGGTTCTACAATTCATGCGTACACTCCAATGTTAACATGGCATATAAGCAAACAAATATGAAGCTACTATTCTTTAGGTACAAACAACATATATACAAGCATTATACAATAAGTCATGACTCTGAGAATGATGTATATGAGAATGATGATATGAAAAGGATATGAGCGCTAACTTCCAACTCCTACGACAACCACTCAAAAGAACATGACCTTCCATGCAAGTCATACCCTCATTAGATGTGGTAATCTACTAGGGATATACCAATTTGGCATCCATGTCTTACTACACAATTATCCACCTTGGTTGCTCACTATGCACAATATCATGAATTATTGATTATAGGATCATCGAATTAATTTGTATCCTCATTGACTGAACTCATGATATTTCACTTATACAGTCCAACAAGTAACTGTACAAAACTTGATGAATTAATTGCATATAGTTGTGATCAATCCCAACAATCATAATTTACTAGACTAATTATACTAGTGCATCCGATCTAGTTGTACCAATCCATATTAGCAATCCATAATCATATGTATTAAAATTCCACCAACCTAGGTGTATGTAAACCACCAATTTAGATATATCTCACAGATCAAATACACACCATATAATAGCTCACTGATCACTCATACATGTTCTCACTCTATTGGATTAATTATGTATGTCCATGATTAGATGGTAATCCAGGCGGTATGGGCAGTACACCTCCCATGAGACCAACCCGAAACCCAAATTCATACCGAACCCGAACCCAAATCTCTCACGGTTACATACCCACGCCCATACTCGAACCCGATGGGTACCGAACCCGAATCTGCAATTCGAACCCAAATTAAATTCACCTCACAATCAAATTTTCAACCATCAATTGTCAATCAATTCATTTGTAATTTCTATGTTTAAAGGAAAATATATGGTGTATATAATCATGAAAGTTACGCATCTTACATCTCGAATGATGCTTGAAAATCTTGAATTAACCTTCCATTATTTTTAATTTATATTAATTAATTCGGTACCCATGGTACCTACGGTGCTGAAACCAACCAACTCGAACCCGAACCCAAACCCGAACCCGAAATTTGAAACCCATGGTCTGAAATCAAACCCATACCGAACCCATCGGATCGGGTACCCACGGGTACCCGAACCCACGGATAATTTTGCCATCCCTATCCATGATTGATACATAATCATACATTTGTTAATCCAATGTGAAGACCTCCTCCAATGGTACAAGTATCATATTTTAGTACATATGATTTGTCCTCTAATTTACATGATGCTCCAATTCAATTGTATATGGTCAAATAATTAATCATTGAGTCCTCACATATTTAGCAAATATGATTCATCTAACTATCATTTAAGATATCCAATACAAATTGCACATTCGCTGCTCAAATAGCACATAATCACCAATTAAATATGCGGGTACTAATTTCACAAAACTAACCTTGTATGTAAGCACTAATTTAGTCGTGTACACACTACTAGGATCAATTAACTATAATTAAGTACATCCTAAATTGAGAGAAAAAGTTTCACAGATGCAACATAAATGCGTAGGCCGATCACCAATTTATACATCTAGTAAATCCATCTATCGATAATCTTGCAACCACTGAAGTAAATCTTCTAAATTAAGCAATCCAACATCCACCGACTAACAAACAATATCTCACTCTGTTGATCGAATTACTCATGTAAAGTACAAAGCACTACATGCTAATACCATCGAACAATTAAGATCTAATAGTTAGCTATACCGGTCATAAGTCCTCAAAACAATTTTTACTACATGCATGTATGAATGTGCCATAGTAAAGATTTAGATGCAACATGCACAACTAAAATTGATGCATATGAAAGTGCAGATGACGATAACAATTAACCCTAATTGTCGAGAATGAGAGGGAAAATCCACTAGAGACAATCTTCAATCACATACGCACAAAAATCAGGTTCGCCATTGAAAATCCAGCTCCGCCCCCTTTCTCTCTTTTTTTTTTCTTCTTTCCATCTTTTCTCTTTTCTTTTCTCTTATTCCTTTCTGTTTCTTTCCTTTTCACCATTTCTTTTTTCTTTTTTCCTAGCTGCACCCCTCTGAAGGGCTAGAAATGATGATCAGAGGGGGGGGGGGGTTAATGATCACACAGCAATTTCCCTCTAAATAATCCACCAAAATCTCCAAAGACCTCAGAAGAGTGGAAGAAGAAAAATCTTTTGAAAATCAGCTTAGGGGCGGCACTACTGTGCTATAGAGACTGGTAGTGGAGGGATAAACAGTAACTCCAATACTAATGGTATTGTAGCGCTGTGCCACGCTACAATAAAAATAGGGATGAATAGTGAATCAGCCCGAGTTCAAGATCAAAAATCTGTATAACTTTTGATCTAATGATCCAAACACTCTGAATCTTTATATGCACCTTCCAAAGGATGTCAGGAACCTATTCCAACTTCAATTGCAAGGATTGACATCAAAGTTCTAAATTTTTTAAAAATACCGAAGATTGCACTAAAACTAGGTCAAAACCCAAAATTTCACCCTGAGCTTGCTCGTAGGGATTTAATGATCAAGATGATCTCCTACATGTCATAGCAAGTAAGAACTCTAAAGAGATTGATTTGAAATGTACAAGATCAAGATCTACCTCAAATCCTTCCTTCTCAAGCCAAAACCCAGTTAGTTCATAAATCTCTTGATGATCATGAGAGATCTTGTCTAAATGATTGGGTGATGATCTTCAGAGAATACATCCATCAATCACTCATTCTTGGTAATATAAGATCAAGAGAAAAAGAAACCAACAAGAAACATCAAGAATCAAGAAGGAGGAAAGCCAAGAACAAAAGCCAAATCTTGAGCAAGAAATTGATATTTATTTCAGAGCATGATGATAGATTACAAAGCCTCTCACCTGAGGACAAAACTTCCAAGGAGCACACATACCACATAAGAACACAAAATCTTGTAGGAAATATAAAACTCATAGTGACTAAGTCTAAGATTTTAAGTCCTCACCTCCCGCTACATTCCTTGTATAGTGGAGGCAACCCTAACTTTAAATCTGACACTATAATTGGATACCATACACACTTACATGGGCTAACCCAAAACAAAACACTCTTAACAGGTTTTTCACTCGCACAAGTATGTTTCTCAAAGCGGCCATTACATTAATGCTAAGGGCCTGTTTGGTTCCCTATCTAAGTGGGCCATAACTCAAGTTAGACAGGCTATATGTAGTTAGGTAGGTGTTTGGTTGCTTACCCAGCTGAGGCTCGCCACAAGACTTAGGCGCGGCGTGGTTTCACTTGCCAGCGTTTTTTTTGCCAAAGGTGGGGCGGGCAAATCGAGCGCCACAGTTGCCTAAAGCGCCAGAGCTGAGTCATGGCCACAATCCAAACGCGTGCCACAAAATTCTTAGACCTGCTTACCGCTAGGCATGGTAGGGAACCAAATACCTGCTAACTTCAGTCAACTAAGTCGTGCCACACCTGTGGCAGCCTACTAACCTTAGGCGTGGCTCGCTTAGGCAGGGAACCAAACAGGCCCTAAATCCCCTCCATGAGCCCAAGTTTAGTCCAACTCCACTTTGGCGTGACTTAAACCACTTAGACCACCGCCACAGTTGGTAATTTATCCAATATCGGCCTTCCTTCTCCTCAAAGCATTGCCCATGTTTCGCGCTTTCCAAGTGGCTCCAATGACTTGCCGCCAATCCTCTCATGTGCCCGGACTACCTCGAACCATTCTCGCTTGCAAATGGGTCCAAGTCACATGGTATGCCACGTGCCCTTGCCTGCTCCACCATGGCAGCATCAACTTTCTTGAATATTCTAGACCTCAACTCCTCCCTAAGCCTAGTCCTAATCCATGCCATTGCCCATGCCCATCACATGTGCTTCATGTGCTAGTTCCCTATATTCCCGACTTACAACCACTTCCCGATCTTAATCATCTTCCGATGTCCCTTAACCGCTCTACACCTTAACTCTCCTAGCCTAGGCCCGATCTTACCCTCGCATCACCATGACCTAGCCCCGAGTCCTACAACCAATATAGACAAGCAAACCATCACATAGTACTATTCAAAATAACATGCATTAATCAACAATTAATGCAAACATTAGGCACAAGTAGTTAGAAACCTAGCACTACCGCCTCCCAGGGTTGGTAGTACCGCAAGCTCGGTACTACCGCTCTAGGTTGGCCGGCAGTACAATTCTGGCAAAAACCCCAGATAAACCCTCTCTGTAAAATAACTATTGTCACTAGAGACCAATAATATCACACCCTAGTTCTACTGCTCCTAGATGGCCGATAGTGCCACCTTTGTCTAACCCTAGAGAAAACACCTCTGTAAAAAGACTACCACACCCTCGACCAGTAGCTCTCGCAGGTCGGCACTACCTCCAATCTAGGCCGGTAGTACCGTCTAGCCGGCAGTACCGCTCCTACAAGGGCTGTAGTGCAGCCATTGACCTCACAGTCCTTAAATTACTTCAAATTCAAAGTAGAATTCAAAACAAATTCAAATTCAAGCACAACATGCTCAAACACAGTCAATAACTCATCACCAACAAGGTTAGACCTCCACATGGCCTTTTAATCTCTCCCTTGATAAGTATATTGATAAACAACACAAAAGGCACATATTTGAGTTTGAAAGCAAAAGAAGATAGCAATTTGATTGCAAAGTCTTACTTGGTCTAAGAGAAAGAGAAAGCATAATCATGGCCAAGCTGGCAAGAAGGATTGTAGAGTAAACCAAAAGAAAGAACAAGTTTTTCACAAAAGCTCTAGAAATCCAAGAAAAATTCACAAAAGCTCAAATGTGCTTATGATCATAAGAAAGAGCAATTTTTCACCATGATCATAAGAACCAAGATGCTTTCATAGTTCTCCCACTTTAACGATGCTTTTTTTGCATTTTCTCCCCCTTTTGGCAATATAAGCATCAAGATAGCATTTCCTCCCACTTTTTACATGTATGAATGAAATGCATCCTAAAAGAGCTTTGAAAATTATCCAAGTGACCACATAGATAAAGTATGACACCAAGATACTCAAGTTCATATTATGCTAATTTAAAACATGTCCAAGTGCAAATTGTAATATTCTTGTTAGCAAGCATAATAAGACTGTCAAGCATAATCTCCAAACTAGAAACTTAGCCAAACAATGGATCAAATGGATGATATAGAGTTCAACCTAGTCAACACTTTAAGGAAGCTATAAATGCATAAAAGATTATCCGTGCTTAGTCATCTTTTTAATGCAAATTTTTTATTTTAAAAACTCTAACATACATAGTCGGGTGCAAATATTTGACATTATTTGTGTTCTTTACCCACTTTTTTATTTGCATTTTTCAAGTGTGATTGACTGAAGCCATCATTGATCATCTCACAAAGGACTCTTAGATGAATGGTCTTGGCCATACACGATACAATCCAAGTTCATCCTAAGTGCAATGCGAAGCAGTCTCATGAATGTAAAGTGTTGAGATCAATTTACACATACAAGTCAATTTTTGATCATTTTAGCACTTAGATTCATGAGCATATGGACTCTAGTATGGATCAATCTAGCTTCACCCAAGCTCCTATAGGGACTCTAGTAGAAATTCAAGACTTCACAAATCATGGTATATACACCTAGTGAGGAAACATAGCAAGTAAAAGTTATAAGTTTCATCAAGTTTTCATGAAAGTTCACTTTTCATTTTTAGCAAACATAGTATGATTAAGCAAAATGAACTTAGACGTATCTAAGCTAGCAATAATCTTCGAAAAGTAGTAAGATACATATCTTGAATAACAACTTATTTGCATAGTAGACAAAGCTCATTAAAACAGAAAATGAAGTCTATATGAAATGCATGAACAGCTTCTCAAACCCCTCTTCAACAAGTGAATCAATTTTAAGCATAATTTCTGGTTCAAGTTGAGTTATTAGCATAATTAAGTTCATAAAACTTCCAAATGAACTCAACAAAAACAAAAAACACAGAATGAAAAAAAGAAGTTGAGAAACTACAAGCTAGGTGGCTATAAAGCATAGAAAAGATAATAGAGAACACTATAGCTCAGACTAGCTCTTATCTTTTCCAATGACTAGCATAGGAAAACTAACCCTAAAACCCAAATTTTGGAGTACACACAAACTCTGTCTACCCAAGGGACCAACACCTACTAGACCTATAAGAATGTGAGGAACTCAACTTAAAGAGAAGAGACTTTGCTTGATTTTGAACACCCACTTGGTCTCAATGACATTATGACTAGATGAGGGCTCAACAAGTTGCCAGACTTTATTCCTCTCAAAACTCTCAAGTTCCTTATGCATAGCATTGATCCAAGATTCATCTGTTACTGGATGAGAAACATCCTTTGGCTCAAAAGTAGCAACGAAGGCAAAGTGAAGACCAAAAAGAGAAACTCCTAACTTTGAGCGCTACACGCTCAAATAGATCATCGATCAAACAAGTAGCCTCTGCCTTATGAACAAAAGAGGTTGGATTAGAGCCACTAGCTGCAGGAGTCCAAAGGTAAGGGCTGGTCTCCCTAAGGTATGAAGATAGAAACAGGAGGCATCTCAAGTGTAGAGGGGGTTGGATCAGGTGGAACACTATCATCTTCATCATCCTCATTCTCTATAAAGATGGTCTTGTAGAGGGAAGAAGAGCCTCATATATCAGGTCTAGCTGCTAGACAAGATACTATCAAGAAAACATGACTCGAATTTATCTATGTTTCCGGATTTCAAAATGAAACACTTGCAACCAAACACATGAAAATGAAAAACACTGGGCTTTCGCCCATATCTCAACTCATAAGAAGTACAGTGCAAATGTGCTCTTAAGAATACTCGATTAGACATATGATAAGTAGTAGCTATAGCCTCAGTCCAAAACTTTCTAGGAGTACCGTACTCATCTAGCATCGTCTTGGCCATCTCGACTAAGGTCCTGTTCTTCCTCTCCACTACGCCATTCTGAAGGGTGTATGGAGAAGATAACTGATGCTCAATACCGACTCCTCATAGAAGCTATAAAAGTAGGAATTCTTGAACTCTATGCCATTGTCACTGCGTATAGCTCACAAGGCACCAGGGAAGTCAATAGACATCCTACGAACCAAACCCCTAAACTGGGTAAAAGATTCATCTTTCAAACCATGAAAACTACCCAAGAATATCTCATAAAAATATCGACAATGACAAGAACATACCACTTTCCACCCACTGATTGTGCTCTAATTGGACCAATAGTGTCCATATGTAAAATATGTTCTAGTACATCAATCATCACAACAATGACTAGAGGATGAGAAGTAGCAACCATCTTGCCATGTCAGCGAGGAGAGCAAACCAGGTCTTTGACCATCTTGAGTTTGGGCAAACCACAAATGAGATCATGGCTGCTAATTCGAGCCAAATGATCAAAACCAATGTGACCAAGTCTCCTATGCTAGAAGGAAAGATCACGAGACTTAGAAGCAACTTGGCAACAAAGAGAATCACTAGAAGAATCAGCAAACATAGTATAAAAGATTCTCTCAAACCTAAAAATCTCACAAACTAGCCATCCAGAAGAATCGAGAATTCTATAGGTATTTCGCTTAAAGCTTACCTCAAAATTGTCATCGATAAGCTAAGAAATTGAAAGCAAACTATACTACAACTTACTAATCAAGGCAACATCTTTAAAAAGAAATTTTCATTAATACGTATCGAGACTTTAGCGATGACATGGCCTGAAGAAGCATCTCCAAAGGTGATTAGCTCATCACCTGGGGCACGAGTTAAGGAAGAGAATCAACAGGAATCTCTTGTCATGTGGCAAGATCAGCCATAATCTACAAGCTAAACATTTCCCTTCCCAGTCCGAAGATCCGAGATTACAAAAAGCGAGAGGTCGATGACTCAGTACTGGGGTAAATAAGTGAAGATCTAGGAACCCAATACTGAATCACACGATGAGCAGAAGTGCCAGTCATAGGAACAAAAGACTAAACTCTAGAATCTCTTCATGGCTCAACTCTCACAAATCTAGAAGCAACACCAGCCGAAGATCTAGGGGCTAGAGCTGGGTTGGGTAGCCATCATGCAAAGGCCAGATCATCCTAGTAATGTTGCCCAAATCTTCTACCAAGGATGAAGAAAATCACGCTGCTGATATTTACCTCAATGAAAAAATGAGGAATTTCAAAAGAACGGTGGAAAGACTGACCACGAGTAGCTTTAGGATGAAAACCAAAAGGAATAGCTTGAAAACCAAGTCCTAGATACTGCCTAAAAATAAGAGAAACTCTACCATATCTAGAAGTCGTGGGTGCCTTAGGAGCACTCTGAGTCTGAGAATGATCCTGATACCCCTAAGAGCTCGACATGCAATCTTGGCATGCATAAAGTAGAAATCTACCAAATATACATCCTTCTAATAGAAGTTGCAAGTATACTTTGCCTTACTAAAGGCAGAAGCCACAAGGGGAGCAACCTTCTAGTTAGAGATCCCATAAACAACTTTAGTAGACCTAAACACAGTGGTGCTCACCCTAAGAGTTATCACAATCTCTCCACGCTTGGAGCCATACACAATGGTGGGAGGATGCACCCTAGCGTGCTCCAATTAGTCAAATACTAGACCCTGATTAAATATACTAATCTTGGACTGGTCTAAGATAAGATTAAGCTTTTTTTCCTCCAACAAACTTCTCAAGTATGCTCATAAGGTACTGGCACTCCTAGAAGAGAAAGAGGCATAGGAAGAGTAAGGGAGGGTGATGAGGAAGAGCCAGACAAAGAACAAATAGCACGTGCATTTTTCTCCCTAAGCACGGCAACCTCAATCTTGAGGGCCTCATAAGAAACGCACTCGGCATTCATAATCCTAGTGGACTAGGCATCTAGTTTCTTCTTAAGCTCGGCATGGACTCTACCGAAATCCCCTCAATCTCCTCACATCTAGCACAAGCAACTTGTGATTTAGCTAATAGGCCCTTAGTAAGTTCATCACACTTGATATTTAAGGTATCATTGTCAAGTTTTAGTTGCCTACAACCCTCACTTGAACTAACTGTGTCCTTAGAAGAAAATTATTCAAGTTCATCATTTCTAACAGAAAACTTCCTGAGGTGAGCAGTCATGGTATCAATCTCAGCTAACAACTTTGGACAATTGTCACAAGAAGTACATATAGGAGCATGAAGAAGACTAGCATCAACAAAAATAGCATCCAGTACTCAAGCTAGCATTTTTTACTCTAAGAACTTCAATCAAAGAAAGCATACTATCATGCAAGGTCCTTAGGATCTTGTCGAATATCTAAGCATGGGGTATGAGTATGTGTCGGAAACACGAATGATGTACTATATATGCTCCAGCAAGCATCTAGAAACTCCGAATATCACGGGCCTGATTCTACGGGATAAGATATACGCGGAGGGGATATCTCCATACTAAGAAGGACTCGATCACTTTCTTGATTCAAGGAAACCGATTCGAGTACACCTGGTATCCAGGGAAGTTTGGATTTGCTACAAAGATCAACACGATGATGGACTCCTCATCAGCTATGATCTGTTATTCCAAGCCGACTACGATTTAAATTGAAGCAGGGCTACCCCAACTATATAAGGCCGGGGGTAGGTATCCTCAGGGGGACAAGACATCTAGAGATCTAGACGAGACATCCAGAGTTAGAGACAAAGACGAAGACTTCAAGAGCTTCTACTAGACGCAGAGCACCCAGGAGCCAACGGACCATGCTTCGTCAACCTCCAACCATAGTTTAGCCATCGGCTAGATCCAATCTTCATTGTAACTAGGGCTAGACACATTGCTTTGTACTCCATACATCAAGTTCATACATCATCCGCACATGATGTAGGGTGTTACTCCATCCGGGGGCCCGAACCTATATACATCCACTACAAGAATACAGTTTTGGGGCGAGTGTGAAAATAACAAACCGAGTGCACACTCGGAGTAGACAAACCTATGCCGAGTGTGCTCTCGTTTTAGCCACCTCTCGGACAAAGAACACTATCCCGAGTGTGCTCTTGCAATATACATCATCTATTCCGAGAGGGCACTCGAAATATGACGGTTTCGTCCACGTAGGCCAAAATAATGCGAGGGCACACTCGGCATAGA
This sequence comes from Guadua angustifolia, assembly GCA_036346375.1. Classification (NCBI taxonomy): domain Eukaryota; kingdom Viridiplantae; phylum Streptophyta; class Magnoliopsida; order Poales; family Poaceae; genus Guadua; species Guadua angustifolia. Next base: position 48,058,753 of record CM070512.1, on the reverse strand, counting down.
CTACCAGTTGCCATGTCAGCAAAGGCAATGCACTCTATCCCGAGTGGCCACTCGGTGCAGATTAAAAATATGCCGAGAGGGCACTCGGCATAGGGGTCGCCACCTAGCCCGAGAGGGCACTCGGCAAAGGTGTGGGCACCGTTGATTGCACAGCGAGTGGCTTGGATCATCCGTGCGTAGCAGTAAAGCGCGACTACAGTAAAGCTCGTTAGCAACTGTCAGCCGTCGATTTGATTACACAGCGATTGGACGGCCAGAATTTGTGCCGACTGATCCGAGTGGGCACTCGGCATAGGGGTCACCACCTAGCCCGAGAGGGCACTCAGCAGAGGTGTGGGCGCCGTTGATTGCATAGCGAGCAGCTTGGATCATCCGTGCGTAGTAGTAAAGCGCGACTACAGTAAAGCTCGTTAGCAACTGTCAGCCATCGATTTGATTGCATAGTGATCGGACGGCTAGAATTTGTGCCGACTGATCCGAGTGGGCACTCGACATAGGGGCTTTGAATTATAAATATTCTTTCAACAGTGACTGCTTGAATTTTTAATTTCTGACTTTGATTTTTATTTGAAATCAAATGAAGTCTATTATTTTTAAAATTTTGTTTTTCAATTGGATTTGAGCTAAGGATACTGATGTAAAATTTTAGCTCAAATACTCATACCATTATTTAATTAAAATTCTGACATTGAAATTTTGGTTTTAAATTTTAATAAGTCCTAAATCATCTTATTAATTTATTATATTTTTACTAGACATAGATATAGCAATGAGGTTCTCATATAAATTTTTACATCTCCATTCGTTTTCCCAATAATTTACACAAATTCTGACAATGCATTATTTGGATATAAATAACCCAAGAGGGCACTCGGCAGAGTAAGGGCAAGCCCTAGGCTCGCGCATGTGCTAGGGCTGCCACCTAGCACGAGAGGGCACTCGCGCATGTGATATGTACAACTTTTTATGCTTTGTGTATGTGGACTTCGTTTGTTGAACTTCGGACTTGTTGAATTTTGGACTTCGTTTGTGATATGTGAATTGTGGCTTGATAATGTGGATGTGAATTGTTATTATTGAATTGTGTCTTGAAATGTGAATTGTGGATGTGAATTGTTATTATTGAATTGTGGCTTGATAATGTGGATGTGAATTGTTATTATTGAATTGTGAATTGTGGCTTGAAATATTATTGAATTGTGGATGTGAATTGATAATTTGAGCTGACTATTTTGTGGCCAGGGTCTGGTACCTATCCCGAGAGTGCACTCAGGATAGACGCCAACAACCTATCCCGAGAGTGCACTCGGCATAGATGTTGACGTGTCGCTACCCTGGCCGCCACGGTGGTGGTCCTCAATCCTAGAGCTATTCCGAGAGTGCACTTAGGTATCGTTTTTTTTTCGAGTGTACACTCGGCATAGCCAGCTTTTCCCGATAAAATAACACCGAGTGCATTACGCCGAGTGTGCCCATTCGGGATAGGGTATCCCGAGTATTTTGTCCCCTATCCCGAGTGTGGAAAACACTCGGGGAAAATGATATTCCTTGTAGTGATCGTGTGCCACCATCCTCATGCTTGACTTTGCTAACCCAAAAGTACCAGTGACTATAAGTTTATTGTCAATATTTAACCTTCGACAGATTCTAGCTCCACAAGTAAAGCATCACACAAAGAACAGTCATCAGCGTCACGAGAGTGTCTAGATCTAAGTGAAGGAAGCTTCCATGACATATTTCCTACTTCCTTATAAAGCTCCACACATATAGCTCTAGCTCTAGTATAGAATTTCCCTAGCTTGCAAAATGCATCATTGAGCTCATCGTAGGTAGGTACCTCATCAGGATCGCTGTAGTGATTGTTGTCACTAATGTCGTTCTCATCGGCCATGAAACATATCTCAGTAAAGTCATTGCCGCACTTGGTCTTCTCTTGCGGATAATCCTCTCCATCATTGCTCCATGTATCGGTGTCAGAGAGGGTGATGTCATCGAGTGTAGAGAGGACATAGTGCAAGTGCTTCTTGTTCTTCGTCAATTTGTGAAACTTCTTCTCACATGCGGGATCACAAGCTGGAGTCTTCTTGTTATAGTTCTTATTGATGTAGTCAATCTTGGTCGCATCGCCGTAGTCGTTCTTGCCCTTCTCTAGCTTGGGGCAATTGGCTCAAATGTGGTTGGGGCCACCAAACTCAAAGCAGGTGATCGATCCACCTCTCCTCCATTCTCTCACCCTCTTGTATGCTTAGGAGAGTTTTCTGGCTAAGAGAGCGAACTCATTTTCTAGAAATCTCTCCAAATGGTCATTGCTCATCTCACAAAGAATGGAGAGAAAAAACTAAAAGAACTCTTAGAAGCGGGATCGGTGACCAAGGCCATCAATTGTGACTTCATCTTACAAGAAACAATGTTAATCTCATGAGTCTTGAGTCAGGAATAAATCCCTAGAAGAGTCAAAGTCAACAAGTCTATGGTGCCCTTGATGGAGGTCACCTTCATCTCCCAAACTCAAAGATCAAGTGCCAATAGAAAATATAGAGCATTATTCGAGTCAGGGTATATGGTACCAACTACTCGAAAGTCACTCAGGATCTTTGTGAAACAACCAAAGCACTTGTCCATGGACTCCGAGCGTGCTACTCAAACTTGTTGTAGTCACGCTTGTACTGATCTTACCTCACCGTCTTGATTTGGGTGGTGCCCTCATGGTAAGCAACAAGGGTCACCCAAATCTAGTATGCAGATCATAAATGGGAAATCCGATCATACTCACTGTTGATAAGCTCCTATATAAAGATGCTCCTTGCCTTAGCATTCGCCTCAATACCAGTCATATTTGTGGCATTAACATTCTCATCGATAGGAACATCATATGGGAGCTTCACCTTCTGCCATGTTATGAAACCCTGGGCAGTAATGTATGACTCCATTCTAGATTTTCAAAAAGGATAATCCACCCCAAAAAAGATTAAAGGCTTGCTGGAGTACTTGTCCGACGCCACGACTCCCAAGACCAGTCAAGATCTAAAGATAGCAAAATTGGTCTCTGATATCAATTCAAGGACCAAAAATAGTGATCAGAAGGGGGTGATCGATTGCACAACAATTTTTCCCCAAAGAATCCAACCAAACCTTCCAAGACCTAAGAAGAGAAAAGAAGAAAAATCTTCTGAAAATCAACTCAAGAGTGGCACTACCACACTACAAAGGCTGATAGTGATGGGATGAACAGTAACCTTAGTAATACCAGGTTACTGTAGTGATAGTACCGTACTACAATAAAAACAAGGATGAAAAGTGTAATTAGTACAAGTTCAAGATCAAAAATTCGTCTAACTTTTGATCCACCGATCCAAACCCTATAAAACATTGTATGCACCTTTCTAAGGATGTCAGAAATCTATTTCAACTTTCAATCATAAGGATTGACATCAAAGTTCTTATCTTTTTAAAAAATACTAAAGGTTACACTAAAACCGAGTCAAAATCCAAAACTTCATCCTAAGCTTGCTCATGGGGATTTAATGATCAATATGATCTTAGGTGACTTTCTACATGTCACAGCAAATAAGAACTCTAAAGAGATTGCCTCAAAACGTGCAAGATCAAGATCTACCTCAAATTCTTCCTTCTCAAGCCAAAACCTAGTTTCTTGAAAAATCTCTTGATAATCATTAGAGATCTTGCGTAGATGATCAAGTGATGATCTTCAGAGAATACATCTATTAATCACTCATCCTTGGGAAAACAAAATCAAGAGAAAAAGAAATTGACAAGAAAGATCAAGAACTAAGAATGAGGAAAGTCAAGAACAAAAGCCAAATCTTGAGCATAAAATTGATCTTTATTTCAGAGCATAAGAATGGATTAAAAAACCTCTCACCTGAGGGAAAGCTTCCAAGGAGCACACACACACCACACATGAACATAAAATCTTGTGGGAAACCTAAAACTCCTAGCGACTAAGTCTAAGGTTATAAGTCCTCACCTCCTACTACATCTCTCTATATAGTGGAGGCAACCCAAACCTTGAATATGGACACTATAAGTAGATACCATCCACACTTACATGAGCTAACCCGAAACCCAACACTCTTAGCGGGTTTTTCACTTGCATAAGCATGCTTCTAAAAGCAGCCATTACATTAACGACAAATCCGCTCCACGAGCCCAGATTTACATCCAATTCCACTTTGGCATGACCTAAACCACTTAGGCCACTACCACGGTTTTTCAAACCATCTCGACTATCGGTATTGGATAAATTGTCAATTTACCCCAATAATCGGTCTTCCTTCTCCTCAAAGTATCACCTATGCTTCACACTTTCCACATGGCCGCAATGACTTGCCGCCAAACCTCCCTTGTGTCCGAACTCCCCCGAACCATCCTCGCTTGCTAACGGGCTTAAGTCACTTGGCGCGCCATGTGTCCTTGTCTACTTTACCATGGCATTATCAGTTTCCTTGACTGTTCTGGATCTCAACTCCTTCCTGAGCCTAGTCCTGGTCCATACCATTGCCCACCATATCCATCACCAGTGCTTCACACTTTGGCTCGTAATTGTCTTCTCAGCTTGCAACCACTTTTTGGCCTCAGTAATCTTTTGGCGTCCCTTAACCTTTCTAGATCTCAGCTCTTCTAGCCTAGTCTCGGTCCTGTCTTAGCCTCACCATGGCCTAGATCTGGAGTCTTGCAACCAACACAGACAAGCAAACCATCACATAGCATTGTTCACAATAACATGCTATACTAACAATTAATGCAAACATTAAGCACAAGTCATGGAAACCTGGTACTACCGCCTCCTAGGGCCGGTAGTACCGCAAGTTCGATACTACAGCTCCTAGTTGGACGGTAGTATTGCTCTAGCAGAAACTCTAGAGAAACCCTCTTTGTAAAATATCTACCACTACTACAGACCAGTAGTACCACACCTCCAGTTGATGAGGATATAATCGGATACACCCATGGCATCAATGGTCAACGAACAACAAAATCCTCTTAGTAATCAGCAATATTCGACCCACATACAAGGACCAATTACCCGAGCTCATGCGCGACAGCTAAATTATTAGGTAAATTCATTTCTTGGGTTGCATAATTTCACTTTGGAGAATAGACCGCTACCTTATAATATTCTCATACTTAGGAACCTTGGCACAAATTAGCAAAGGTCATCAACACAAGTCATCAAGCAAGGTGGGAATGCGAAAGGATCCAGCTCGGCCTTCAATGACAAGTCTAAATTCAAACAGACCTAGAGAATACAAACAGACTCCATTTGGGGTGTGTAAATACTTGATTAAAAGCTTATCTCGTGCACTCTCCAATGGATCTAATCTCACCATCAAATTATTTCTGAGCTAGAAAATATAATTGAAAAACTCCAATATCCAGAAATAGTCTTCAATGTCTTGGGTGCTGTGCTACCATTATTTTGGGCTGAGTTCTCATGTAATCAAGGTGACGTGAGCCCACCTCCTAGCAACCATCTCCTTGGCTAAATAGTAGATAAAGTCCCTTCATTTCTCTTAGGTTTTGTTAAGTTTAGTTGCCCCATATGTGGAACTTTAACCTTGTTCTCTTAACTCGGCTAGAGCAGCAGTAAACAAGTTCAGAACCTCAGTACGCGTGTGTGCTTTATCCTTGTTCTTGTAGGTTCTTTGATTGTGTGCAAGAATAGACCAGACCTTCGTAGCCAGGTCATCCGGGCTTTCAACACGGTTGATAACAACTAGGAGTGTGGTTTAGCGATTGTGTGCGCTTATCCTTGTGTGGTTCGTAGTCGGATCGTCAAAATCATCCTCCGCCTAATCGAAGTTATTCTCTCACCGAAAGATCGGGCACCTGTACGACTATCATTTGGTATCAGAGCCAGGTTGCCCGGTGAGTTCTTGTATCTTATTTAGTTGTTTGATTGCGTTCTTCCTAGAGTCCAGAAAATTTGCCCCACAAAAAGATTGTTTGTCCATTATCCAAACCCCGTTGTGCCTATCAATCGGTTAATTTTGTTTTTGCTAAATTGAGTTTGCTTCCGTTCTAGTGTTGTCTTGTTTCTGTTCATCTGCTTCCATTCTAGTGTTGTCTTGTTGCTGTTCATCTTCTTGTTCATCTCCCCACCACAACATCCATCCATAAAACCCAAAAACAAACTACCCTATCTCGGCCAGAAAGATCCCCTTTCTGCAGCCACCACCAAAAACGCCATAAATCTCAATTCCCACATTATTTTTGAATGAGACTAAAAGGATAAGTTTCCTCACTCAACTCTGCATCTACACGTCAATTTTTATGCAAATCCATTCAGGGAGTAAAGAGTTTGGTCCATTGCAATCTGATCTACTTGCTGTCCTGAAATCTACATCTGTGTACACTTGCAAAATTCATGCAAACTTCTCGGTAGGTTATCATAAAGTTGGCCCAAAATAAAAGCTGTTTCAAAAGCTATCAGGAAGAAGAGAAAAAAATAATCATCGAAAAAGAGGCACCTGACAAAAAGTTGTGGCTTAAATACCGACTTGCAATCTGGTGGATAGAAATCAGAAAGTTAGAAAGTTGGATTCATCTTGTGCTCCTAAGTTGCAAATTGTATATCCTTGAAATTTTGTTGTGTTTACCACTTGTATCCACTGTCATATCATTTATTTTAGCCTAATATCCATCCTTGTTTGATCAACAACATAGGCTAATTGCTAAATTTGAACACTTATTCATTTTTGTGCAAATTCTAAAATTAGCTAATTGTTTCCCTTTGCTACTCATTATAAAGCCTTTCCGAGCTCCACTTTTTACTAACCATATAGGTGCTAAGGTTTGCAATCACTTTACTCACATTTGAGATCGGTTTATCATGAACCAGCCACCGGATTGCACCCCTTGCTACATTTGTAAGAATTGGTAAGAACTTGACAAAGAGTAAGAGAGAGTGACACTTGATCATTTCAGCAAGTAGTAGTGATAAGGAACTACATACCTTTTGTGTGTTTTCCTATTTATTACTAACCATGGCAGATGACAATGGAAGCATTGAGGAAAACCAAGCTGAAAAATTCTCACACCACGCACAAGAGGAATCATACAACACATCACACACTTGCTCAACACGCATGTTGAGAACCACGACAATGCTATGGCTGAGATCAACAACAACCTTGGGACATTTTGTGATCGTGTTGATCATCTTGATGGATGACAACCACCACATGCTGCCAATCAGGCTAATCATGAACCAAGACAAAATGGAGCACCAAGACACCGTATCCCACTTGCTGCCCGTTCTTGGACAAATGGGGTAGAACAAGAGAATAACTACGTTGCTGATATGAAGGACGATGATGGTTTTAACTCCCACAATGATCATGATCATCGGTACCTTCAACACAATCAACATTGTATGGGTAGAAATCAGCGTGAACAACGGGAGGTACATGATAATCCATTAGGAAAGATTAAATTTACAATGCCTTCATTTGGTGGAAAGTTCGATACTAATGCATATATTAATTGGGAGATAGCGGTAGACACAGAATTTGCAAAGTATGACTTATCTAAAAATAAAAGATTAGTGCCACAGTTAAAGTGTTAACGTTGGATGCAATATAGTGGTGAAAGCATATATTTAGACATAATAAAGAACCTAAAACTTAAAATGACATGAAAAGACTTATAAGGGATGATTATGTTCCTGAATTTGTTGCTGAATATTTGCTTACTAAACTTCAACACTTAAAACAAGGTTCTAAAACTATTATAGAATACTATCATAAATTGTAAAATTGTTTGTTGCGTTGTGGTTTACAAGAATATAAAGAAGCTACTGAGCTTAGTTTCATACGTGGACTTAATCATGAAATTCAATATGTTCTTGTTGTTAAAACATATAGTTCTCTTTTAGACTTGATTAAATGTACTTGTAGAGTTGAAAACATGATTGCTGAATCTTTGAAAGAGTCTTTAGCTTTATTTGAGGTGCCCATTGTTGCACTTTCTGTTGTAGCTAACATTTTGCAGAAAAGTGAGTACCATCGAGAGAAGGATAAGAAGAAAATGTGTAGAAAGAAGAGTTCTTTGCTGCTCCATACAAATGTGAAGAGTTAAAAATTGAAGTTGCACCTACAACCACTGACAATAATTTAGAAGGTAATGTAAAAGGTATGAGTTGTACACACGATGAAAATCAATTTGAAGAAATAAAACTATCCATGAATCATGCTATCGTAGAGCAACAATTAATGGAACCCATTGCTGATTTTGTTTTGATACAAGATGATTTGCTTGCTATTTCTAGTGATAAAGAAGTGTTATGTGATAAAGCTTCACTTATATCGATGCCACAACTAGTGAATGAAAATGAAACTTTATAGTTGAACTAAACACTTGCGCTAAATATAAACATGTTATTCACATTGCCAATGAAGAATATGAGTTTAAATTGATGTTTTCTTTAAATACTTTAGGTTACATTGAATTTGATGTTATGTGTGATCTAGATAGTTTTAAGGAGAAGATTTTTGTACATTCTGATTTTCCATGGTTATCACGAAATAGTTTTCATGTTGTTGGCAAACATAATAATAAAGGAGAGTACGAAGTGCATAGAGTATACATTTGTTCAGATCTAAAACCTCTATTTCATATGCAACAATGTGATCAATTTGATAATTTTAGTATCATATCAAGTGCCCCTACTTTCGTTTATAATCTATATGATAGTTTACAAGAAAGGGAGTGTTTGGGTGATTATGATTCTCGAGCCAATGATTTGATCACAAAAGATATGCATGTTGCTTTGCTCTTTGTCGCTACTAACATTTTGCAAAGAATATGATGGAGATGAGGACAACTCCAATTCAAGAAAGGGAGAATGATGAGACCATGCTCATCCTGGATATGACCAAGGCTATATCAATTTGGCGACACTTCACGGTATCCTCTGCATTATCTACATCCACTAGGACGGCTGCATCTACATGGTTTCACCGATCCCCACCAGGGCCAAGTCGAACACATAGTTGGCCTCCTCGACTTTTGGACATGGCACCATCCCTTCATCAATTCGGCCGCCACCTTGGCCGCCTCCCATGCTTGATAGTGTATTCAAGAAAGGCGTATCTCCACCTCTACCACATGCCTCGTGCTCCAATTTATCTATTGCCTTTGCCACCTTCAAAGAAGATTTGACACCATATTTTGGAGAGAACAATGATCTTGAGTCGAGGACGACTCAAATGCAAGAAGGGGAGGATGATGAGGACATAGCTACATCAAATACACCTATGGCATCAATGGTCAACGAACAATAAAATCCTCCTAGTGATCAGCAACATTCGACCCACATACAAGGACCAAGGTGAGAATGCGAAAGGATCCAGCTCAACCTTCAATGACCAGTCTAAATTCAAACAGACCTAGAAAATGCAAATAGACTCCATTTGGAGCATGTGAGTACTTGATTAAAAGCTTATCTTGTGCACTTTCCAATGGATCTAACCTCACCATCAAATTCTTTTTGAGTTGAAAGATATCATTGAAAAACTCTAATGTCCAAAAATAGTATTCAATATCTTGGGTGTTGTGCCACCATTATTTTGGGCTGAGTTCCCATGTAATCAAAATGATTTGAGTCCACCTCCTAGTAGCCATCTCTTTGGCTAAATAGTGGACAAAGTTCCTTCATTTCTCTTAGATTTTGTTAAGTTTAGTTGCCCCTATGTGTGAAACTTTAACTTTGTTCCCCTGACTCGGCTAGAGTAGCAGTAAACAAGTTCATAATCTTAGTTCGTGTGTGTGCAAGTTCTTCGATTGCTTGCAAGAATAGACCTTCATGGTCAGGTCATCCGGGCTTTCGGCACGGTTGATAATAACTAGGAGTATGGTTTAAAGATTGTGGACGTTTATCCTTGTGTGGTTCATAGTCGGATCATCAAAGTCATCCTCCGTCTAATCGAAATTATTCTCTCACCGAAAGATTGGGCACCCGTACGACTGTCACCAGTACTGCTGGTCTCAGATGGTCGGTAGTGCCGTCTATGTCTAACCTCGAAGAAAATACCTCTCTATAAAAAGACTACCATACACCCAATCAGTAGCTCTGCAAGGTCGGCACTATCGCCAAACCAGGTCAATAGTGTTGTCTTGCCGGCACTACTGCTCCTACAAGGCCAGTAGTGCCACCATTGACCCGAAAACCCTTAAATTGTTTCAAATTAAAAATAAAATTCAAAACAAACTCAAACTCAAGCACAACATGCTCAAACATAATCAATAACTCATCACAAATAAGAATAGACCTTCACATGATCTTTTACCCTCTTTTCTTTTTCCTTTTCCTTCTTCCCTTTACTGAGCACCAGCTCTCCTCTTCCATCACGTCACCCAGCCGATTCTCCACTCTCCCGTGGATGAGCACCCCTCTCTCCCCAGGTCTCCCTAGCCTAGAGCTCACCATGGGCCACCATATCCCACCGGATTCAGTCACTGGTTAGCACCAGCTAGCATTCGCTACCCTCATGAGGCAACCCCTAGTCACCACTGCTCCCAGTTGTCACCTCACCGCCCTAAGCTATCGCGGTTGGCCGCGCCGTCGCCCACCCACAATATTGGCCTCCTATGCCACTAGTGCCCTCGTCGATGTCTAGCTGAGCCACCGGCCCCACTGGCCTCCTGCATCACTAGTAGTAGTGCTCCTCTATTCACCATTTGCGTCGTCTTCATCGCCAAGCCGCTGATGTATTGCTCCCATGCAGCCGGGCCGAGTCACCACCGCCATCGATCCTCGCTCGAAGCATAGCGTAAAACATCATCACCCTTGCTCAGAGATAGCCAAGAAAATCGCCATGGCCATCCACATCATCTCGGTTGTCGCCTTTGCTCCACCACCCATGCCTACTGGGCTGCTAGAAGCGCAGGCCACGGCTATCCACCAAACTACTAGGGAAATCCACACCATCAAGTTTGCTCACATGCAGCCGCGCACGCCACCTTCTCGAAGCTACGCTATCACTACGCTGTCGCCATCCGCTCATGTGTTCATTATGTCATCCACCAAACTGCCACTCCTTCTCCCCTTTTCTCAAACTCGCTCGAACGATCATGCATGCATGATTTAACCACAAAAATGGAATGCTTAGACGATGGAGAATGCGATGGTATGACATGTAGGGACTAATTATCCATTTTTAGATAAGATTTTAAAGAGAGAAGATGGAAGGGAGCATTTAAGCTTGCCCTAAAAGAAATGGCAAAAAGTGGGAGAAAGAATGTGGGGAGGATGCAAGGGGGAGGTAAGGAGGGCTTTTGTTTCCTACCTTCTCCTTTTTTGTGTAGCAAATAGAGAGATGGAGGGTAGTGACACAACGGGGTAAGGTTGTGACCTATTTTGGTCCACATGGTTTCCCAAAGTGAAATTTTATACCTAAAATCCAATACGATACCTGTTAGCACTAACATGCAAAGGAAAGAACGAATCCAATTGCAACAAATCCTATATCTGATGATTTTCAATGCTAAATAAATTCCCGATTGTGCTCTAGAAAATTAATATGTTACAACTTATCTCAAGGAACGGCTATGTTGTCTTGCCATGCCATGATGATGACATGGCTAAAAGGGTTCAATTTGAAAATGAAATTGAGGGGAGATTAGTAATAAAACTAAATTGAAAAGGGTTAAATAATAGATTGTTCTATTTCTTACAATGATATGGGTCACTTCAGATTTTTCTTGGATCGGTATATGATACCATGCATGCATGACCATGAATTCGAAAAATCAACGAGCGAAGTCGAGGCAATTTAGGACTAGAAATCTAGAATGGACGAGGACTATAGTAATATAGTATATATACAGTAACGCTATGCCAATTCAACAAAGGAGGTGAACATTTTGTGCTAGTTTTAGGACTCGAAGTAATTAGGTGGATAAGAAGGTTAAAACCCTTACCCACCATCCCAATGGATCACTTTCTACTTGAGCTCTTGACCACAATCTCACCACATTGGATTGATCGTGGATATCAGAGGTGCTAACCGAGTGGTAGACCAATTAGTCAAATATTTGGTTGCAACACACTTGCGTATTCTATAGTTATACTCTAAGGAGACACACTTATCGGCTTATATGTATCCTGGTTGTAGAGTTACGGTTGTTGTGGACTGGTGGCTAAGATCATAGGCAATGGCAGATGCAAGGAGAGGGCCGAAGGGGCTAGAGCACTGGACTTCGACCATCGTGTCTTTGGTACCTCCCTTAATCCCTTAGTTTTTTCAGTGGTTTTAAGGCACCACATCGGCCGCCTACCATGAAAGCAAGAAAACACAGTGGTACTAAGCATTTTCTCTATTGTTCTTATCTGTATGCCATTAGCATAGGTTGTTGTACATGAGTTCGCCAATCAAGCTCCATACATAGAAAAAGCATAGCTGCTAGAATCGAAGTGAGAGGTGATGCAGCACCATGGGGTATGTAGTGATAACACTAGTCTAACCCCCATATTACTTCATGGGATGAACTAGCACCGAGGTTACTCTACATATTTCTCAAAGAAGAGCGCCACTCAACTCTAAGTGGTTTCATATATTCATCCAAAATCTCCCAACACACTATATGTCATCCCCTTATATAGAGATGGACAGAGACTACACATAATTACTACTCTCCAGTCACAAAATAAGTCGTTTTGGACTTTCCAAGGTTAACAATAGATGTGGGTGTCGGGTCGTGTCAGGCCAGCATAGCATGGGCCCGTCGGGCCACGTGCCTAAATCGTATTGTGCCGTGCTATCTTAGCTTGCCTTTTGGCGAGCCCAAGCATGGCCCATTTGTTATTTTTATCGATTTCATGTAGTGTTGGCCTAGGTCCTGACCCATTTTCACTATTATGACGAGAGGAAATAAGCTGAAGATGCACAGAGCTGAGGTAGTGGACATATTAGGAAAAAGAACTAGATTTTATTAATTCTTGAATTGATATAGAGTTACTGCCTCGTTGTGAACATGAGTATAAGTCTCAGAAAAACTTTGTAGTACTTGCATGAGTATACGATGCTCCTTAGTATAAAGACTTGTACCTTGCAAGAAGTTGCTCTCTCTCGCTCGTCTCTCTCAGCTCTCTCTCTCTCTCGCTCGCTCGATGCTCCCTCTCTCAGCGTCGGAGATGCACGATGCTTTGATAACTTCAAATTAAATGCTAGGTGAGGTGAGTGCAAGCGTGCATTTGGACTAGAAAAGTGCCCAATGATGTTCACTTGTCCATTAATTGCCTGTTGATCTCTCTCTCGATGTCTCTCTCGGTATTTTCCCATTGCCCTCTCTCCTGTGTCTCTCAATCTCTCTCAGCTCTCTCTCTCACCCGTCACTCTCTCTCTCTCAACTCTCTCTCATAGGTCTCTCTCAATCTCTCACAACTCTCTCTTTCCCGTGCCTCTCTCTCAATCTCTCTTGCTCTCTCAACTATGAGCACCGAGAACGCATAAATTCACCTTGGACAACTCCTTATCGCATACGAACAAATATCGAGTTCATTGTCAGAAATTCGACTCCACCTTTATTCTCTTTTCTTTTCTTGTCGTCCTTTATTTCCTTTTCTTCTTTTTGACCCACAATCTCTCTCACCCAATCTCTCTCTTTCTCCCGAGTCTTCCCCAATCTCTCTCTCTCAAGCCAACCCCCATGGCCTCCCTCCCACCTCCCCCTACAGCCTCCGGCCTCCCCTCCCAGCCCCCTCCCGCCACCCCCACCCCCTGCCTCCTCCTCCAACCCCCTCTAGCCCTTCCAGCCTCCCTCACCCTCCCGCCTCTCCCACCACCTTCTCCCTCCTCAAGGCTGCCCTCCGCCTCCCCCACCCCACCGCCTTCACCTCCCTCCCGCACCCTCCCCGTCCTATCTTCCCCTCCGGCCTCCTCGTGGCCTTCCCCTCCGCCTCCCCGTTGGCCCCCCTCAGACCTCCCTCCAACACGTCCTTCCCCTCCCACCCTCTACCACCTCCTCCGCCTCCCTCCCACCTCTCCCACCTCCACCCCTCCATGGCCTTCCCCTCTGCCTCCTACCGCCTCCTTTACTATCGCACGGCCAGCCGATGCGAGGAGACCATGGGGAGTGCGGTGAGTAGCTGAGTGTGTCGCTGGTGACCTTGTGCGTGCGGTGCTCACACGGCATCGCGGACATGTCGGTGGCCTTCCCCTCTACCTTCCCTGCCCTTGCCGACCCCTCCACCTTCCCCTTCCCCCTCTAGAGCGGCATGGCGTGGGCGTGGTACGGGCCCTTGTAGCTTGCCTTGCCTTGCCCCCTGCCCTGTGCTCATGACATACGATGTGCCGGACCATGCCAACACGAGCACGGGGCACATTGTTTTGGGATGTGCCGGCACAAGCCTGGTCCAAATGGGCATGCCCAGCCATGCCACCCACCGTGCCTAGCTTCCAGGCCCGACATGGCCAGACAAACATGTCATGTTAGCCCGGCCCATTTGCCTTCATGCCGAGCTAGAGAGGTATAAGAGGAAGACTTGTATAGTCTAAGAAGGCTCTAAATGAAATGAAATGAAATTTCCCTTCTTCTGTTTCTTCTTCTTCTTCCTTGGGCCTGCCTCTATCTCTGTGAATTTCTCTATGTCTGTGAATTCATCTCGCTATTTGAATTGGGTTTAACCAATTCGAGACGACCATGGGACGTGACAATTTTACATAATACCTTTGATACAATTTGATTGCACGCATACAACACTTCCTTTTGTCATGGGAGGGAGGGATTATAACTCTTAGGATAACCAAAGAACTCTTAAGAGGATAGAAAACTAATTAATTTCATCTAGGCGAGGAATAAGACAAGTAATTCTATTTTTATGTAACTTATAATATTATAATCATTTTCACGTAACTAAATCATATAGGTAGATTTGGCTTAAAAAGTAATTTTATAATATTATAATTTTATTATGTTGAATAAATATATTTTATTATAAATTAGTGGTTTCATATTCAAAACTATATTATGTATTTAGGCCCTGTTTGGGAGAGCTCAGATCCCAAATTTCCAAATTAGAGCTGAAACTTATAGGCTAAAATAAAGTGAATTAAGTTTATATTTTTAGTTTAAAATGTAAACAAGATGATCTACCTAAACACTCTTAATGTATCTATTCCCAACTCTACAAATTTCTTTGCTGAAATACTTACTCCACCAACTCCATGATTTTGGTGGATTTTAGAAATTATCCCAAACACCCCCTTAAAGCCGGAGGGAGTAATAACCTCGTATAGCTTTCAAACCATGTATAGAATGAACCCTTAGTATGTTAATACAGGCCCAGGCTTATCACCAAAGTACATGGATCATGTCTGCATCACGCTGCGGCATCAATGTCTCGACGAAAGGGAGACTTGCGTGTGCTGCGTCCGAGGAGACAGCGACGCTGTCTGCCTGAACGTGCTCCGACTCGTCCCTCTGTTTGCCATTGCTAAGCTCGAGCTGCCCAGCACTGTGCATCACCAGTAGCGGCAGTACTACCTATTCTGTCACGTGTTGCTACTTGTTCTGTCACATGTTGCTTGTTCTGTCACGACAGCTGCAAGCATTTCTGTAGAGACTTAAAAGCTATTTCTGTTGTACTTTTAACAAATTTTAAATATATGTACTGGACTTATGATGTTGTGAAACTGTTATATAATATTATAGAGTTATGCATATGAAGTGTACGTCTCTATTGAAAATTTTATAGTTCTATGGCTATGTATGGAAAATGCTGCTAAGCATCGTTAGGTTATATCTATAACAAAAAAAATGTTAGGTTGGTGTTTTTTCAGGGTTCTTTTACTAGACACCTATTAAATGTTAGCAATCCATTCAATTTGATATAACGGCTCAGATTAGTTAGGATTTAGTGATACTTCGCCCAAAGTATTCGTAGAGAAAAATCCCGTGAGGGTTAATATCAGAATCGGTGTCGACAGAACCGATCGGCGGCGGCACTGTGTCGACACAAATCGCAAGCGGCAATGGATGTAGTGTCGTTATGAATGTGCAGACGCCGCACAAGGCCGACACAAACAGAGCTGGGTGGGGCATGAATTAGGAGGCGTGATGTCGCGTAAAAATGAGAAGGATATCGGCAAGGCGTAACGCAGAATATGATCAAAAGTACATAATGTCCTTAACAAATGAATGATTAGACGTGATTTTTACTACCACTATTTCTACCAATATCAATGTAAAATTTCTCTTTTTTTAGGCACACCCAAAAAAAAGCAACATACATCTCTGTTGGTAACTTGCTGTGTTGACCTAATCAGTAATCAAATGACATCATTTTGTTGTTGATTTTTATTGCTAGAAAGTCATTTTCTTCGGAAGCTTCAGACGCGTAACGCAGAATATGATCAAAAGTACATAATGTCCTTAACAAATGAATGATTAGACGTGATTTTTACTACCACTATTTCTACCAATATCAATGTAAAATTTCTCTTTTTTTAGGCACACCCAAAAAAAAGCAACATACATCTCTGTTGGTAACTTGCTGTGTTGACCTAATCAGTAATCAAATGACATCATTTTGTTGTTGATTTTTCCCAACACCACTACTGAACACCACATCAACGCTTGCCCAATCGCATCACCGCCGTATTGGAACCGATAAAGATGTAATCTAAGGATATCAAAGACTATCACCGCCGGTTGTGGAACCGCAAAGGATAGTCCTCAGATCATCGAACCTAAGCGATAGTATAAATCCAAAAATCGCTGATAAAATCAAAAATATATTTATTTGCACCTAAACCAACTCAGATTCACTATTACGCATGATCGCTGTCACAAGTCACGCGATTTTTGGCAAACGTATGCGGCGCGTATAGGATTCAACCAGTGACCTACAGTTTGGCGTAAACACTCCTTACCATCTCACCCAACACACACTTCTCAACTAGTATAAGATATATGTTCCTTTTATCCCTTCACATCCGAACGTTTCAACGATTATTTGGGCATTCAAATGACTTCAAAAAAAAGTTGTCAACTAAAGTTGTAGATCTCATCAAGAGCTACAATTTTCATAAAAATTTTATTCATCCGACTCCATATGCAAAAGTTATGATTTTTTCAAAAATAGTATCATTGTCGGCTCGCTTCCAATCTAGGAATATCATTATCACCGCCGATTCTTGCTGAGAACCGCAGCGATAATAGCTCTTCACCGATACCAGATTCAACAGACTAATATTTTCAAAAAATCATAATTTATAATCTCATCGAGAGCTACAATTTTCATATAAATTTGGTCTCCATCCGACTTTCGATATAAATGTTATGATTTTTTTCAAAAATAGTATCATTGCTCGATTCGATTCTAATCGAAGATATTATTATCATCGCGTTCTTGACTGGCAAGTGATAATATCTCACCGACGTCATATTCGAAAGTATTTTTTAAATCATAACTTATGATGTATGGATAAATTGAAGTCGTGACTTATATCTTATTTGAAGTCATTTAAATGTCCAAATAATCGTTAACAACTTTTATCTCTACATATTCGAAAGTTTCAACGATTATTTGGTTGTCAAATGACTTCAAATAAAAAGTTGTCAACTACAAAGTTGTAGATCTTATCGAGAGCTACAATTTTCATATAAATTTTGTTCCATCCGACTTCGTATGCAAAAGTTATGATTTTTTCAAAAATATATCAATGCTGGTTTGTTGAAACCGCAGGATAATACTTATCACGCCGTTTTAAGAAGAACGCAATAGTATCACCGCGTGTTGCTTTTGAACCGCAAGAGACATTACACCGGTCTAGTCAAACCGCGTGATAACCGACAAGAATGAGGTTTTTGTAGCAATGTAATTTGAGACGACCATGGGACATGACAATTTTGATAATACCTTGATACAAGGCAATATCTGTGCAAGTAACATTTTGATAAACACGTACGATAAGTCTTCAAAAATGAAATAGGATGACATTTTACCCATCTATTACAATTCATGATCAAATTGTCCTTAGTTACAAAAAAAAAGTTGATCTAGCACATGACAATTTGATCATGAAATTTTTATGTAGATGGTAATCAATGACATCCATTTTTTTTGAATTTTAATTTTAGAAAGTTGCACTTTTCATCCAATGAGCTTCATTGACCGATATTTTCGCTGATACAATTTGATCAAAATACATAATGTCCTTAACAAATGAATGATTAGCGTGATTTTTACTACTTTTCTACCAATATCAATGTAAAATTTCTTTTTAGGCACACCAAAAAAAAACATCTCTGTTGGTAACTTGCTGTGTTGACCTAATCAGTAATCAAATGACATCATTTTGTTGTTGATTTTTGCTAGAATCATTTTCTTCGGAAGCTTCAGACTAAAAACTTCGACATTTTACTCAGGAAAGCCATCTTTGCTGCTGTGACATCTACCCTTTCCTGGTTCATCTGGCTGTGGAGTCTTTTGGGTTTGGAGTTTGAACTGGTTTATATCTATAGTAAGACTACGTTGTAGCCTTAGATTCTGAATCAGATTAATACCTAATCTTGAACATAACTTGGCAGAACACAGCTGAGAATTTGTCTGGCATTGGCCAGTTTCAGTGTGTTGCGAAACCCTTTTTTTTTGACATAAATCTGCATAGTTTGATCGACAATATCAATACCATCATCAAATTAATCACCTAAGCAAGAAGATCAATAATCATCACCACAAAGAACTAACAGGTTCAGCACCCTGAAGGCCTGAACTAGATGAGAGCTCAAACGTGAACGGTCTGCATCAAATAAAATCAATCTAATTTAAGGAATTGAGAAGCTGCAGTTCCATTGGCATGCATCTCTCATTGCGCGTTTTCACCAAGAATGATTTGCCGTCCTGGCAGCCCAGCTCTCCCCGCCTGGATGCCGGGACGAACACCGGCGTCCTCACACCTGAGGAGGTCGACACAGCAGCCGTGAGGCGTCGCGGTGACCCCTTGCCTCGCCGCCGCTGTCCATCGCCAGAGGCGGAAGAAGGACGGCGAGCGGAGATGCCCCATGGCGGGAAGTCGGCCATGTCGTCCTGCGTCGGGTACACGCTCGTCGCCTCCGACGCCGGCGCCGTCAGCGCCGCGTCCCGAGTGCTTGCTGCCGTTGTTCGGACCTTCGGAGCTCAGCGACGTGTTGGTGCCCGTGGCGCGCCGTGGTCTCCGGAGAGATTTGGTTTGAGGACGCCGCCGCCAGATTCGTAATGACTAATATTTTCAAAAAATCATAATTTTTACATACGGAGTCGGATGGAGACAAAACTTATAAGAAAATTGTAGCTCTCGATGAGATCTACAACTTTGTAGTTGACAACTTTTTTATTTGAAGTCATTTAGATGTCCAAATAATCATTGACAACTTTTATCTCTACATATTTGAAAGTTTCAACGATTATTTGGATGTCTAAATGACTTCAAATAAAAAAGTTGTCAACTACAAAGTTGTAGATCTCATCGAGAGCTACAATTTTCATATAAATTTGGTCTCCATCCGACTTCAGATATAAATGTTATGATTTTTTTCAAAAATAGTATCATTGCCGATTCGATTCTCGAATCGTAAGATATTATTATCACTGCCGTTCTCGACCTGGCAAATGATAATAGTCTCACCGATACCATATTCAGTAAAAGTTATTTTTAAATCATAACTTTGAGTCGATGAAGCCTCGATTTGAGGATCTACAACTTTGTAGTTGACAACTTTTTTATTTGAAGTCATTTAAATGTCCAAATAATCGTTAACAACTTTTATCTCTACATATTCGAAAGTTTCAACGATTATTTGGTTGTCTAAATGACTTCAAATAAAAAAGTTGTCAACTACAAAGTTGTAGATCTTATCGAGAGCTACAATTTTCATATAAATTTTGTCTCCATCCGACTTCGTATGCAAAAGTTATGATTTTTTCAAAAATATTATCAATCTGCTTTTGTTGAAACCGCAAATGATAATAATCTTATCACCGCCGGTTTTAAGAAGAACCGCATATAGTATCACTGCCGGTTCTGCTTTTGAACCGGCAAGAATATTATCACCGCCGGTTCTAGTCAAACCGGCAGTGATAGACCGACAAGAATGAGGTTTTTTGTAGCAATGTAATTTGAGACGACCATGGGACATGACAATTTTGCATAATACCCTTGATACAAGGCAACATATCTGGTGCAATCAACATTTTCGTGAAACCACCGTGCAATCGAACAAAAAAGTTTCAAAAATTCTGAAAAAATCATGGATGTACATCTCAGCTTACCCCATCTACATATAAAATTTCATGATCAAATTCGCCCTGTGCTAGAAGTTACAAAAAAGACAAAGTTGATCTAGCACATGACTAATTTGATCATGAAATTTTATATGTAGATGGGGTGTTCGAGATGTACATCCATGATTTTTTTTCGAATTTTTGAAACTTTTTTTAGTTGGGTTGCACCGTGGTTTCACCAATGTGTTTGATTGCACTGGATATTTTTCCTTGATACAATTTGATTGCACGCATACAACACTTCCTTTTGTCATGGGAGGGAGAGATTATAACTCTTAGGATAACCAAAGAACTCTTAAGAGGATAGAAAACTAATTAATTTCATCTAGGCGAGGAAAAAGACAAGTAATTCCATTTCTGTGTAACTTATAATACTATAATCATTTTCACGTAACTAAATCATATAGGTAGATTTGGCTTAAAAAGTAATTTTATAATATTATAATTTTATTAGGTTGTATAAATATATTTTATTATAAATTAGTGGTTTCATATTCAAAACTATATTATGTATTTAGAGCCGGAGGGAGTAATAACCTCGTGTAGCTTTCAAACCATGTATAGAATTAGAATGAACCCTTAGTATGTTAATACAGGCCCAGGCTTATCACCAAAGTACATGGATCATGTCTGCATCACGCTGCGGCATCAGTGTCTCGACGAAAGGGAGACTTGCGTGCTGCGTCCGAGGAGACAGCGACGCTGTCTGCCTGAACGTGCTCCGACTCGTCCCTCTGTTTGCCATTGCTAAGCTCGAGCTGCCCAGCACTGTGCATCACCAGTAGCGGCAGTACTACCTATTCTGTCACGTGTTGCTACTTGTTCTGTCACATGTTGCTTGTTCTGTCACGACAGCTGCAAGCATTTCTGTAGAGACTTAAAAGCTATTTCTGTTGTACTTTTAACAAATTTTAAATATATATACTGGACTTATGATGTTGTGAAACTGTTATATAATATTATAGAGTTATGCATATGAAGTGTACATCTCTATTGAAAATTTTATAGTTCTATAGCTATGTATGGAAAATGCTGCTAAGCATCGTTAGGTTATATCTATAACAAAAAAAAATGTTAGGTTGGTGTTTTTTCAGGGTTCTTTTACGGTACAACTATTAAATGTTAGCAGTCCATTCAATTTGATATAACGGCTCAGATTAGTTAGGATTTAGTGATACTTCTGCCCAAAGTATTCGTAGCAAAAATCCTGTGAGGGTTAATACTGTAATCGGTGTCGACAGGAACCGACTGGGCGGCGGCCACGGTGTCGACACAAACCGGGCGAGCAGCGGATGTAGTGTCGTTATGAACCAGGCAGACGCCGGCCGCGGCGTCGACACAAATAGAGCAGGTGGTGGGGCATGAATTAGGGGCGGTGATGTCGTCAGAAAAAGGAGAAGGATACTGGCAAGGCGTAACGCAGAATATGATCAAAAGTACATAATGTCCTTAACAAATGAATGATTAGACGTGATTTTTACTACCACTATTTCTACCAATATCAATGTAAAATTTCTCTTTTTTTAGGCACACCCAAAAAAAGCAACATACATCTCTGTTGGTAACTTGCTGTGTTGACCTAATCAGTAATCAAATGACATCATTTTGTTGTTGATTTTTATTGCTAGAAAGTCATTTTCTTCTTCAGGAAGCTATGATCAGACATAATGTCCTTAACAAATGAATGATTAGGCGTGATCGTAAAATTTCTCTTTTTTAGGCACACCCAAAAAAAGCAACATTTTGTTGGTAACTTGCTGTGTTGACCTAATCAGTAATCAAATGACATCATTTTGTTGTTGATTTTTATTGCTAGAAAGTCATTTTCTTCGGAAGCTTCAGACTAAAAACTTCGACATTTTACTCAGGAAAGCCATCTTTGCTGCTGTGACATCTACTCTTTCCCTGGTTCATCTGGCTGTGGAGTCTTTTGGGTTTGGAGTTTGAACTGGTTTATATCTATAGTAAGACTACGTTGTAGCCTTAGATTCTGAATCAGATTAATACCTAATCTTGAACATAACTTGGCAGGAACACAGCTGAGAATTTGTCTGGCATTGGCCAGTTTCAGTGTGTTGCGAAACCCTTTTTTTTTTTTTTTTGACATAAAAATCTGCATAGTTTGATCGACAATATCAATACCATCATCAAATTAATCACCTAAGCAAGAAGATCAATAATCATCACCACAAAGAACTAACAGGTTCAGCACCCTGAAGGCCTGAACTAGATGAGAGCTCAAACGTGAACGGTCTGCATCAAATAAAATCAATCTCTAAGTATTTTACAGGCGCAATTGAGAAGCTGCAGTTCCATTGGCATGCATCTCTCATTGCGCGTTTCTTACAGCCAAGAATGATTTGCCGTCCTATGGCAGCCCAGCTCTCCCCGCCTGGATGCCGGCGACGAACACCGGCGTCCTCACACCCTGAGGAGGTCGACACAGCAGCCGTGAGGCGTCGCGGTGACCCACTTGGCCTCGCCGCCGCTGTCCATCGCCAGAGGCGGGAAGAAGGACGGCGAGCGGAGATGCCCCATGGCGTGGAAGTCGGCCATGTCGTCCTGCGTCGGGTACACGCTCGTCGCCTCCGACGCCGGCGCCGTCAGCGCCGCGTTGCCCGAGTGCTTGCTGCCGTTGTTGTCGGGACCTTCGGAGCTCAGCGACGTGTTGGTGCTCCGTGGCGCGCCGTGGTCTCCGGAGAGATTCTTGGTGTTGAGGAAGCGCCCGCCGCTGCCCCGCGCCCGGCGCATCGCGTGGCGGTGGCGCGACTCGTGAAGGTACGGCTGCAGCACGGGGATTGGAAGGACGTGTCAGTGTGTGATCGAAATGAGTCGGAGTAACTCGTTGTCTCTCTTCTGACCTTCCGGTTCCTGGAGATCCTGTTCTCCCTCTCCGCCTTGGCGCGAGCCTGTCGCCGCCGCATGATGCCGTTGAACTGCTTCGCGTTCACGTATATCGGCACCTCGGTTGCGATCGCCGACGGTAGAAGCATCCTTCCGGGCTTCATTTGCAAATGTTGGAACCGAATCAGCACAACAACATGTGATGTTTATACTAGTACTTTGTACAGAGTTTAAATATTCAGAGAAACATTTGACACTTCATTTGCTTCTTGTCAAATCGATGACATGCTGAACTGTTATACATATGAATTTGAACTCATGTTCGGAGATCTCAGAGAACTCAAGATCAGAGAAACTCCATACATACCATAGCTTGAGCTCCATAGGGGGAGTACGCACCATAGCTTTGATCAGCGTTGGCATAGTAGGTGCTCACCTTCAGTTACAAAAGACAAGTAGTATAACCAACATATTTAAGATTTAGTTCCTAACTAGTACTCCCATGACTAGGAGAAGTCTCACCGTGGATTGGCCAAGGGCGAGCTCGAAACAGCCTTGGTACTCCTGCAATGAAGGGTATGCGGCGATGGTCGGTTCCTGAAATTTCAGCTCTTCCCCAAGATCAGAGTCGCCTGAAATCATCAAATGGTTTTGTCAACTATAGCATCTATTTCTCTTTGTTTAGTAACTTGATGACTCTTTTCTGAATAGTTTCCTCTCTGTGGGAAATTATTTTACTTGATAGGGGATTGTTTCTTTGAAGTTTCTGATCGTGTGGCTTGGCAAATTAGTGAGCAGGGAAGATTCCAAGCAGATAATGTAGATGTTGTCGAAATAAGTGTTTCTGGAATCTCATTTGGAATACAGGAGAGAGTAGTGCCTAATAAACATTTGCAGCATAAGATCCTTTTCTGATAAGAGTGATGTCAGATACTCCACACTTTTCCAGCTCAGTTGTGAAAAGGCTTTCAGCTTCACTTTCGAAAAGTGGGGAACAAAATGCATTGGTTCAGACTCCTTCCCTTTGGGCCTAATTCCATCTCCTTTTCTTTTTCTCAAAAATTTTGTTCAGAATTTATATGGCCATAGTTGCCAAGAACTAACTTTATGACTACGTATTGTTCAACAAAATAAAATAGAGTAAGATAATGTACTATCTGTACCCTTCTTAAGAACCAAAAAAAAAAAAATCTTTCTATGCTCTACTATGGAACTCATACCCCGGGACCACCCTTTGTGTGGTACCAGATTTCTAGTCTCATTTTCTTTCAGTTTTCTTGAGTTCTAAAGCCTGTACATGGATGAGAGATGAGACAAGCTAGCTCCATGGCACTTGACAGCTTTCTACTTAATCTCTACCCTGGCTGTCAGTAACTCAGTACTAACTCGCCAAAAGAAACAAAAAGAGATTATGAGCAGAACACCTCCAAATTGTGCCACCAATCTCACCTCACCCCCAAATCTGAGACCCAAAACACCGTTTAATTAAGCACCCTAGGACCAGGACCACACCGGCATATATGTAACTAAAACACTGCAGTAATTAACCGAAATGGCCGGCGGCCACCATCCAGAGCAGCCACGTCGTACAGCGTGCCGACACCGATGCGAATGCGCAGTCATCATCGCCATGGGAAAGATTTCATGGTTCCATCTATCCACGCCACATGGTGATGAAAGAAGGTTAGAGAGATTCTTTTTACCTGAGATAATTGGGAACCTAACCACACCACACTCAGCGGCGGCAGAGGGTCGTTCTGGCGGCATTGCCGGGCCGGGGCGGCTGGGGTCTACGGCACGATGCGGCTGTCGGCCCGCGGCGAGGATCATCTGGTGGTGGTCCTGCACGCCGCGGCCGCCCACCATGATTGCGTGGCTTAATTGGCCGAAAGAACCTCCTCCTTGGAGCGGTTGGGATCCAGCTCCTCCAGCCCACCACGGCATTGCGCTCGCGGCCGCGGCGGCGCCATTGCCACCTCGATTGGTGATCACCTGCAGCCCATGCCCGTGTTCTTGGAAGCTCATTGCTGCTGCCTGCAGAGAGGGAAAAAATTCATGTCACAGCTGATTAATTGCTTCTTCTGTTCTTTCCAAGAAGTTGTACGAACCAGCAAGTCTTGCGGAAAAATGGAACTAGGTAGCAAGAAGGTTTGGCAATAGCAAACTAAAAGGGGAGAAAAAAAACTCCATGACATGGAAGAAAAGCTTGAGACCTGAGCCAAAGAAGGCAACTTTGCAGTGTGTTATCCATGGGTGTATATATATATATATAAAGCACAGGATTGGTATACCAAGAAATGCACAAGGAAACAGCATGGACAGAGGAGTTCAGATGGGCATTTGGAGCTACGTCATGATACACATAAATAAGAGCAAGAAAACACTGAAAGAATGTTCAGAATGAGCGCTTACACTTCTCATGGCTGATGCCAAGCACACCAATTCCTCAGAGGAAAAAGTGTGAGGTGTGTGCCTAGCCAAGTATGTGTATATATGCAGGTATCGGTGAATCCAAGGCTAGAGAGAGAGAGAAAGAGAGAGAGAGAGAGGCAGCTCGAGCGGGCAATGGGTGGTGGCTTTCGTGACCCGGAGCCTTTAGGGTAATTTTCCGATGCACGCTAGTAGAAAGGGGTTATCATTCAATCGCCATCCGTCCGTGGTTCTTCTGTGGCCAGGCACTCTGCTTAACATCTTTGGAGATCTTCACACACGTCATCGAAACAAGAACTGTTCATGCTGTACCATGGACTACGGCAGATCTACAATCTCATCAGCATGTAAATGCTAGTTTTCTTTGTAGGGCCCTTCGTGGCCATTAGTAGCAAATTTGAACTGTATTTATATTATTGTATCTGCAAGGAAATTAATTAATTTTATTCGTCACGAAATTATACAGGATGTGAAATACAGTATTGCGATATGTGGGGTATTCTTCAGCCTTGTATTGTTACGAGGTACAATCGACTCGGATTCGGTTGGATATAGTATTTTTTCGTATTCTAAACCATATTTTTTTTGTAACGACCCTCTTTTTTTTGTTCGGAATACCAAGAAGAATATCTATGCAATTGCTTGAGGCACAAATATTCATATTTTATGACCCTCTCACCAAACAAGCTGTTGCCTCAATACATCTACGATGTTTTGATGTTGAATTGCAAAATCTATAATTGATTGTGTCTTGTAAATGCCATTGCATAAATATCCAAAGAGAATAAAATTTCGAACATCAGATTCTAATCATGGAAGTTCTATCAAGAGAGTTTGGGGGAACATTATTTTATAGTTCAAGATAAGAAGATCTTACCACAAATATGATTAAAAAATATTTCATAGTTCAGGTAACAATATATTAACAAAATATGATATATACCACAAATATCAACAAGTGTTCAGCTAAAAACCACATTATTTCATAGTTCAAGATAAGAAAACCTTATAGTATTTTCATGTCTTCCATCATATGTGCCATAGCTTTCACAATAGAGACTTATCGGTTCTCTCTGAAGTTCCACAACTGCAGTACATTGTCGATTTGTTTGACACCAATAACCAATTGATCTTTTGTCATATCTCTCAATCCCTACAAATTAAAAGTGATCACGTTGTTGTGAGAAGGGCAGTAAGCACATCGAATTTAGTACTAGAAACCTTCATATTACCTCTATAAGCTCAACTTTAGTTTCTTCCAGCTCTGTATTCGTCCTGCGGTCCTTATTGATGATTGATGTGTTAAGGGATTCGATATCTTGCAAGTGATCATCTATGTCTTTCAGTTCTTGTTTGATCTCACAAATATTTTCTGTTATCTCAGATTTCCCCTTCAGTTATTCAATCTCCACCTCAAGTTTTTTGTTTAGCTTCTAACAGCTTTTTCATATCCTTACCACAAATATATTATAATGAATTAGGTGTTCAGCTTCAATAGACACAGCATAGGCAAAAAAAAGCATTGAACACACATTTATGCAGTTTATAAATCACCAACAAAAAGAGAAATAACACACATTTATGTAAATCATAATATGAACAAGATTTATATAAGAAACCGCATGCCTCATTCAAAAAAAAGGAAAAAAAGAATCTGCAACTTTCATATTACATCCACACTAAACGAATGGCCACAATGAAATAAATCAATGAAGCGTGAAACATTCGTATGTACCTCAAACCATAATAACGTATTTTGGAAAGCTCACAGCTGCAAGAATTGCAATGATATACATGTATGTGAATTACATAAAGCTATCGATGAGAACACTTACGCACTCGTCTAGCCAACAACATACATAAATGGAAGGATCGCTATTGTATTAATGCAAAATTGGCGTCGAAGAACTCAACAATTTTCAACTAAAAAAAATGGAGCCTGCAACATGACAACTGATTACCAAAACACGACATGTCCAATGGGCAAGTGCAAGAGAATGAAAAGTCTACAATTTCGATATATATACCCTTTGTTTTGTTAAAATCCAATGGAATTACAGTGAGCATGATGCAACTTTCACATGTAGAATAAACAAATGCACTACTTTAACATGTATAATAACTAAAAGACCTGTTTTCATCTTTAGAATTAGTTTGTTCAACCATCATGAATCCTATATACAGCCTCATTCTTTCTAAACATCATTCACAAACATCATTAATTCACAAAATCAAAATGGCTTCCCTAGTCAAGCATATCGGTTTCCCTAGTCAAGCATTTGAGCTACAATTCTTTAGTTACAGTCTCATTCTTTCTAAACATCATTCACAAAACACAATACCCTAGTCAAGCATATTGGTTTCATACACAACTCACTGACGGGGAGGAGGAGGAGGAGGTTCTCACGGACGAGGAGATAGCCGATGGGGAGGAGGAGGTAGCCAACGGGGAAGGTGCTCACAGAGGAGGTAGCGGGGAAGGTGCTTACGGAGGAGAAGGTGCTCGCGGAGGAGAAGGTAGCCGACGGGGAGAAGCAGGTGCTCACGGAGGTCACCGGGGAGGAGTTTGTCGGAGAGGAGGTCGTCGGGAAGGAGGATTGCCATGGGGCTAGGGTTTGCAGGAGACGAAATGCATGGATCTGGTACTATGAACCACTATCGGTATGGTTATATAGGGGTTTGAGGTCATATCACAAATGATTCCCAGTTAGAATCGTCTGTGATATTAACTTATCATAGGCGGTTTATATTTAAAACCATCTGTGATATGATCACAGATGAGTTTTAACTAAAACCGTCTGTGATATGACTGACGGTTCATAAAGAGAACCATTTGTGATTAAACATTGACAGCTACACTAAAGAACCGTCTTTGATGTTTGTCATCACAGACAGTTTTTCAAAACCGTCTGTGAAGAGGAGTCTAATATAAATCTTTCTATAGTAGTGTCTTCAGTAGCAGCTTTACATACATTGGTATCTACATGTGGTTATCGTTTTGTATAACAACAATAAGAAGCAATGACAATAAGAAGCAAAAAGAAGTCAAATAACACCAAACGCTGCTCCGTAACTGGGTAGTTATAAAGATGGCTTTTGGGTTTGTCATGAAACATGCTGTGAGGCGTGATCGATCAAGATAGGATTTGCCTCTCTATACAACAGGAGAGATATCTCTAGGCCTCTTGACTAGTCAGATTCTGAAAAATGCATGGCCATGCTATTCGAGTAAAGAGTTACTTGAGTCACCGAGTTAAAAAGTTAACTCGATGTATTTAGAGAATCCGAGTCACAACATTGAGAAAGAGTGGTCGAGCCATCCAAACAAGGATGACAATACTCGCCTTGGGTTTAACCAATATCGTGAGGTAAAAGGAAATGTATATAGGACATTGTTGAGGTTTGTCCGATCTTTACATATACCTGGGAGTCGGTAAGTCCTGTTAGGGGCCGCTATCGACTATTAGTTGAATGCTCGATGATCAAGTAGGTGTACCTGATGGTCGAGTAGGAGTACTCAATGATCGATAGGGGTACTCTAGCTATGTTCGAGTGCATGTGAACCTATAGAGTCACACACTTAAGGGGCTGTAACCAATTTGGATAGGGATCTGAGTTGTAATGGACTTAGAGTTCCTAATGTGCTTCAAGGGTTGAAATCTGATATGGGACGTCTATATAAAGGGAGGAGGTGCTAGCTTTGGAAAGATAAGTAACACAATAGGAATTCAGAATTCCCAAAAGCCCAGCCGTCACCCCTCCTCTGCCCAGAACAGCGTAGCC
This sequence comes from Guadua angustifolia, assembly GCA_036346375.1. Taxonomy (NCBI): domain Eukaryota; kingdom Viridiplantae; phylum Streptophyta; class Magnoliopsida; order Poales; family Poaceae; genus Guadua; species Guadua angustifolia. The sequence continues at coordinate 48,029,409 of CM070512.1, read as the reverse complement.
GGTGCTAGCACCATGGCGAGTGGTGTTCCTGGCCCGTACGTGTGGATACCTTGGAGGCATTGCTGCGAAGCTTCAACGTTGGAACGATCTGCAACCTGTGACGCTCACAAGAAACTGTTGAAGGAGGAGCAAGGCTAGTACGACTACATCTGCACCACCGCGCTACATTGACTCTACTTCCACTATGGGCCTGCACATCTAGTGGTAATTCTGTGATCTAAAACTTACAGTGATACTTGGTTACATGGTAGAAAATTTTGAGTTTTCATTAGAGTAGCCTACCCATTCCCTAACACAGTTGCAGCGTCGGTTACCAACTAAGGAGGTGGAAGGTGGTTGTTTGGCTTAGAAAAAAAGAGGGGAATAGCATCAGTGACTTATGGGAGGTCCATTTTACCGGTTTGGAGGGATAGTGAGTGGCTGAATTGTGTTGTCACCATGTGGCCATCATTTAGGGGAAGATAAACAGTGCGGCAGTGGTGCTTTGAGTCGTTCATTGCGGCAATCAGGCAAGAGGATAGGCTTAGAGGTTGATAGAGATGCTACAAAACCAGTGAATTGCAGGATGGTTCACTAGGAAGCTTCAATTTTGTTTCTTCCCTTCTCGGGTGGCTGCAACAATGGCGATAGGGGGAGGCGATGTCTAAGCCAAAGGGGATGATGTAGATGTATGAGAGCGCTATGGTGTGATGTGGAGAAGTTCAGAGGCGCCTCATCTAGTATTTATAAATGGAGATTCTCGGTGTGAGGTGGTAGGCAACGGTGTATGAGAGCGCTATGGTGTGGTGTGATGTGGAGAAGAAGGACAGGGTGGCAGGCAACGGCGTGAGATTCTCGGTGACAGGGCAGGTGCAACAAGGTATGGGCGTGGCAGGGTAGTGATGAGGCTGTGAGGCACGGTCGGTGCGACACATGAGGGCTACGCGAGGTAGCGTCAGGCTGAGTTCCAAAGCAAGGTAGGGAGGCTGGGGCACTGCCTAGTGGCCCAAGGCACAAAGGATGGTCCCACGTGAAAGTGAAAGAAAAGAGAGCACTAGATTTCAATACTCAGGACATGATAAAGTCTCACATTTAATTGGACTGTCAAAAGTTGTTTAAAGTTTTTGAAAATTTTTGTGCATGATTTGACTTGATTGATTTTATAAAATTTTGATAATGCTACTGTGTTAGTTTTCAGTTTTTAGATTTTTTATTTTATGGAGTTTCAAATTAAATGAAATTAATTTTAATTTTTTTATGGCTGCCTATGGGTATACAGGTGTAACCATAAAATTTTCAGATGATGATCAATCTAATTTATTTTTATAAAATTCGATATTGTTTATACTAATTAATTTTAGCTTTTGTTTTTTATTTTATAAATGCAAAAAATGTGTTTTTATTTTTCTAGTGATTTTCATGCCGATTCCCTAGGTACTATGGGTGAGGTTAGAAAATTTTCAAAGGGTTATCTTATTCATACATTTTTAATAAATTCTGACAAAGTATTGCTCTCAGCCACCTATCACTGTTATTGATTTTATATCTGCACTAATGTGTTCAAATTCTTTTGAGAATTTTTGTAATAATTCTAGAGATGGATTGTAAATTAAATAAATTTTCTTAAGATTTTATCATCGTATTATTTTGGGTTTTTCATATTTGGAAATGAGAATTCCATAAAGGAAAATGGTTTTCTTAAAGACAAAAGAATTCAGCATAAATTCAGAAAATATGAAAATTCAAAATAAAATCACAATTAAAATTTAATTTTATATTTTGTTTATTTTGGAAGAGAGGATTTTAACATCGCAATTGTTCTTTTCTTACAACCAGAATTCAAGGAAATTAATGAGGAAAAAGATGATATTTTAAACCTGATTTCAATGAAAATTTTTATTCAACTTCATTTTAATTTTTTATTTTTTCCCATTTTTAATTTTTTAGAATGTTGCATTTTTTCTTAGACTCGGAGTCAGATACCAATAATGCTGGATACGAATACGACACAGATAATATCAGTCACGAATTCAAAGCAAAGACGGAGCATAATCATTATGATATTGAATATTTTTTGTCGGATATCACACAAAAACAGATATCACATATATCACACATATAGCCATGATTAATCAACCATATACGTTCAACATGCAATAGAATTATTGCAATTTAGCAAGTCATTTTATCAAGTAATCGTGGAGGGTGGAGCTGTGGAGGGAGGGACGCAGGAGGGAGACGGCCGGCAAGAGAGCAAGGACCAGAGAGAAGACAGCAGGAGGGATGGCAAAGTGAGGGTGAAGCTATGGACTTTGTAGAGAGGGCCGCTAGAGGGCGACGGCCGGTGGGAAGGAGCACAATGGGAGGGAGGAGGGCGGCAGGAGAGAGGGCAGGTAGTAGGAGGGTGGTGGTGAGTGGGAAGGAGGATGGTGGGAGGGATAGCGGACAACAGGAGGGAGGGCTTTGGGTGGGATAGCAACAACCGACAGGAGGGTGGCACCCAGACGAATAGATGACGAGGGTAGTGGCAGTGGCATCTGAACTAGGGTCTGGAACGGGGAGGAGTGGGACTCAATCGCCTCTCTGGGACTCCAACCCTGGGAGAGTTAGGCATCGCCACAAAGCCGTCAATAGAGACTTAGGCTATAGGCTGGGCCCAGTTGAAGTTGTTAGAATATGAGTTGTAATTTTTTACATATTCGAATAGAGTTTTTCGGAATTCCTGAGAATGTAATTGAAATATCTTGATTCGACGGATAGTAATATCTCAAATCCTATGCTGATTATGAAATTATCTATCCAAAATCGATGCCAAATCTAACAAATATCTGACATGACTAGCTGAATTTGAGCCGCACAGATCCAGTTAGTCAGTCGATTGGCATCTATGAGATCCGATTGCACCCCTACATAATATGACCGATTGTTGAATGCCACATACTCTACAGTATGCTCTGGCTCCGTGGGAGTAAATTTTTCAGCCAAACCACTACGGTTAATTAAACAAGACAAACATAACTTTACATCACATAGATTTCACTCCTCAAAAAAAAAAGAATTATGGCTTCTTTGGGTTGAATACCTGTGGATCCCACATTAACTGGTACTACTCCTTTGAAAAGTCGGACACCTATTGATGTGTGTCATTCATCAATCTTGCCTTAAACCTACATCGTACATCTTGCACTATCAGTGTGCTTAAAATTGACATTTGTTGCCAAGGGTTAATAATCTATGTATGTCTCCCCTCTTCTCTGCAACTGTCATGACATTTATTGACTGGCTTTAGCTCAACCTCTGTGGGCCACACAATTGTGTTCATGGCATGTTCACTATTGCCTGTGTAGCTAAACAATGAGGATATCGTTGGGGCTGCTCTTTTGATGCACATCATAAACCCTAGCTAGCAATGAAAGTAGATCCCACGGACTTGTTGATTGGGACCTGGAGTACATACGCGGCCTCATAAAATAAGACAGGTCTTGAGAACCCAGCGTAGCTCGATTCCTCAAACGTGTGTGCTCATGCCAATAAATTGGGTGCACATATGTGCGTGTTCAACGGGAATTAATTTCTCAAACGAATGTAGGAGACACTTATGCACATGTGTGTATGCGTGAGTGTGGTATGCGTCCCCTACTCGCTCTTGAAGAAAATAAGACAGGTTTTGTTCTTGCTATTTTCTTCACGCACAAATATCTCTCGTAGCTTCTAGACGTGTTTATACGGAGCAAGGATTGGATTCTGCCAGTCTAGCAAAACTATATTTCAATGATTAAACCAATTTTGGGCACACAGAATCCCAAGGTCTCCTCCAACCACAGGATCACATTCACAAGCAAACACTATGCTCGGCCTCATCCTCACCTGCATTGCCACTTGCCAGAAGTGGTCAAGCTGTGAACTGAAATAGTAGTAATCATTGGGAACAGAGCTCAGCAAAGCAAGGCAAACATGATCCAACAAGGCAACAAGGATAGGGGAGAGAGAGAGAGAGAGGCAGCTGCAGTGTAACCGCCCCTGGATCCATTATGTGCCAACAAATGGGTAACGGATCACAACTGCTACTGGCCTCTCAGGTAAATTGGCTCTTTATAGCTGTTCTTCAGTGTTTCCATGTCTGAATGTAAGCGTGACTGGACCTTTTGTGTGTGTCAGTGCACAGAAAAGATGCCACTGCTGTCTAATCACACATTTCGTCTGCCCTGCACTCCATGGTAGACAGCCGTTTCAGGCAGTTTAAGCCTGTCCAAAAAAGCTGCATATTTTTCCACTCTTTTTTGCGGTTAAAAAAACTTACTCGAAGAACTTCTGTTTTTTTACCGGAAAGGAAGAAGATGGTGACGAATTATCGTGTGATTTAGGCTATGTTTGGATGGACTAAAACTAATTGTTAGCTGGCTAATGGTTAGAGCTAATTGTTAGCCAGCTAATAATTAGTCCATCTAAAATTAGCCCAGGACTGTTTGGATACATGGCTAATGGTTGGACTAATTTCTTAGAAAAGTCTTGTCTGCCTCTCATAATGGCGCGGGTATTTCAGACTTTTCCCAGCGTATTACATGCTTTTAGTCCAAATTAGCTCCCACCCACCAACTAATGGACTAATTGTTAGTTGAGGGGTTAGCTAAAAATTAGCCCACCTATTAGTCTTCCTGTTTGGATAGACTATGACTAATTTTTAGCCAGTTAACAATTAACCCAGGGATCCAAACATAGCCTTAATCGAACTACACACATAGGTGTAAACCTATGGTTGTAAATTTCTTCAGTGTGAAAATTTGGTTACATGTCAGTAAAAGGAATATCATAAATCGAATTTTGAACTTTCTAATATTCTTCTTTTTTCAAGATAGAAAGGAAGACACACACCATGCATACACCACTCACGCAACAAACACACATACGTATATACGTCCACTACATATGCTAGGAACTTTTTGCGGAGGCTCTACAGCTTCACACTGACGATTCTAGGGACATGATATTCTTGAGGACGGCTTGATCTTACGTTTTTATTAAAAGTTTTGGTTTGGCGGTAAATGAATAATCCAAAAACTATTAACCAAGTTACCAGACAAAGAGGTAATTAAGAATGAATGTCTTCAGCTCTAGCTAGGGCTCTTTAACTTGTACGCTGTTCTACCTTAGCCGAAGTTGTACATTTATGGCGCCATATGTACTACTTCACTGTTGGTTGGTCTGGGAATTATGATGATATGACATTCAGCAATAAAGGTTGGCAGAGCTCTTTCTTTGGTGGCGGTTGATTTACAAAGTTATGGGATTCTAAATTATAATATTTTGTAGTCTGTAATTAGGACTAGATATCGAGTCAACTCGATTCGACTCGCCTCGTTAAACTCGTTAGCTAAAAACTCAACTCGGTTTGACTCGTTTTCTTAACAATTTTGAGAGCTGAATTTGGTCAGCCATTTACAATCTTTTTAAAAAATTAACATATGAAGTTATAAAATCCAAAGTAAATGCATTCAACCTGAAATGTGCAAAATTACGAGGTAGAAATATTTTCCATTTTATGTCACGACCGATCGACCTAGAGAGAAGAGAAGTTGGTGTTTTAGAAAACATGAAGAACCAGCTAACCACATGTTCCTCTTAAGAGAACTTAGGTAATAAATCAGGTATACTATTATTTGGTTTTAAAAATCTATTACAATAGAAATTAGTAGCTAGTCAAGTTACATTCTAAGACCGTGTCAATGTCCAAATGACATTCTTTTATGACTGGAGTCTAGGGTGGTACTAAATGTTAATTTGTCTAACCTTTTTATTCAGCCTAAAAACACATTTCCAGCAATTACATACGTGCATCCATGGTCTAGACTGATTTCCCAACGGAGTAACCTCGTGCAGCTTTGTTTTTTTTTTCTTTTTTCTCTAGCCTAATTTTTTATGCAAGTTTAGTTTTTATTCGGATAAAATTATAAATCTATCCTCTTTTAACTACGGTAGGAACTTCATATACCTTAGCAGACACCTACCACACTCATATATCGAGACATAGTAGGTGATATGTTTCGTCTCTCAGTCATTCTGCAGTCAAGAAGAGGCCATATTTACAATTTTGTTTGAACGCCAATCAAACTTACAAAACAAAATTAGATGCAGAGGCAAAAACTCTAACCTCGTAAACGATTTATAGTTAGCTACACAAGTACAAAGCCATCCGTTCCAGATCGGCATCTATCTCCAAGAACAAGCTGATAAAGCTAGGAGCCTAGGACGTACTGGGTTCACGTGTGTGCGCGCGCGCCGACCTCTCCCTCTTCGTCTTTTGCGCTTTATCTTTTGTGCTAGCTAGCTGGCCCTAATTTTCTTCACTGGCTAACGGGTATGTTTGGGAGCTATAGCTCTTTTGAAAAGTTGATTTTTAATTTTTTTTAACTAAAAAGTAGATATAATTTTTTATAAGAAATTGTTTAATAAATAGCTAATTTTTTTAGCAATAAATTGTAAAAGCAAGTACAACTTTCAATTTTTATCTTTTACTAGTTATATATAGTTTCTAGTTTATACAAAAAACAACTTAAAAACTGAGCTATTTAGATATATATTGGTTTTTCATAAGTTAAAGATGGTTTAAAACCCTCAAACAGGACCTAAAACTACCCAAAAATGCATCATCATGAGCCACTTTGGCAATGCAACTTGATAGATCTCCTGTAATTAAATACGTACAAAACAAAAGCATGTACACTCCCTGCAAATAAAAAAAATTACTCCCTCCATTTCGCTATGTTTGTCCATGGTTTAGGAAGTGTTTTCCAAATGTTTGCCCATTGCCAGCATTAAGAGTGTAGCTATTACTACAATGTTTCCACTCTATATCATTGCTTAAATGATTTAGAAAGCGTAAAGTGGTTGTAATATGCCATTCAATAAGGTATACATGATCTTTCTCATTAACTTATTTTTATAGTTAATACTTCCTTTGTCTATATGTACAGTGAGTTGTGGAAACATTGCGAAATAGATGGAGTATAACAGATTCTCCCAGTTTATTTGTTTTTGTTTTTGAACAAAGGGTATTTGATTCGACAGTGTCTTAATTAGTACCCATCGAGTTCCATGATAGATCAGCTGTTAGTAGCGTTGGTGATCAGTGGAGAGGGGCAATCGATCACACGCTGTTCCACTGAAAAAGCAACTGCATTATATTCAATTAATTTGTCTTGCTCATCAGTTAGGTACGTACGTACCAACTGTCGATCGAAAGACCCAAAAACAATTTCACATTTTCAGTGGTAAGCCATAAGCAAGCTTGCTAGCTAACAAGGTAGGTATGCTCACTAAATAACTTGAAAAAAATCGTAGGAGAGTACGTACGTGTTCGATCGTTTCTAACTTTTGATACCGTTAATTCCCATGTACCATCTTTCTAATCTCATTACTTAGGGTGTCTGAAACATGTTTTTTTTTCGACATCAAATAAGTGCATGTACACCAAATTAATCACATACTCTTAATACTGATCTACAATTATATGTATCCATGAAGGTACATGACTGCACCAGAAAATTGTGCCCTAGCTACTAGCTATCTCCGCACAGAAGCAATTAGTGCTAGTACTGGAGGTGTTTCATTGCCTCTATGTAGTTCTGATCAAATGTGCTATGCACCAGAATCCCATATATCTACTAATTTGCTCTCTTCAAGAATCACATTAATTAATTATCCTACCATGGAGGCTGGCTTTAACTCAAGTCTACTGGTATCCTAGCTTCACTCCTCCTCACTTAAACAAATGCCCTCTCCCTCTCCTTTGGACTTTTCTCACAAGAAGCAACCCCAATTAACTAACTATATATATACATACAACATGCCAACTGCTTAAAAATAGCAACCCTTCATAATTTGACAAAACCATCACGTGGACATTTGCATTTTGTTAAAATTCCACAAGTTGAGGTGACATACGGAGACTTTATTTTTCAAATATAATCCAAGTGTTAACCACTATATGCAGGTATTTGATGTGTGTGAAAGCATATTACCCACTTCGATATAACAGGAGAAATATATATATGCTTGGCACGACTGATCTCTTTAATGGCTACATTTGGCAAGTATATGCATCAATCAATGGCAATAGGATACATCATAGTGTATCATTTCCAGGACATGCGAAGAGCAATGCTCATATTAAACCATTCCCCTTCACATTACGTTAAGCTCATCAGTTACGTTCTAGCGGCATGACACATTTTTATGGCCTTCTTAAATCAATTAGAATTCTCGCTCCAAGTATATATAGACAGGCCCAAATGCTTACATACACACGGCCACACGGGGCTACTGCCAACCATGGGAAACAAGCTAAGACACGCCTTTCGTAATTCCAATAGGTCTATTTCTTTTTTCCCCCCTCAAGAGTGCGAATTTTCAACACCAACCCTTTAATTTGAGACCGGAACAAGTAGGCTTGTAGCTCGCGGAAGGGGGGGGGGGGGGGTCCCCACTGCACCGGGCCGGAGATGGAAGAGGCTAGCTAGCTATAGGTCGCTAGCTTTGTCGGCTGCGGGGCAAAGCTACGTGGGCCCCACCTGCTGTGAAGCCCTGGCATATCCAGCTCTCTTGGCCACATTTTTTTTCTAAATTTAGCCCTTCTTCATAATCATTTATAGATTTGATTCCTCTATAACCGTGGAAGCAGTGACAGCATGCCATGCTTTGGTACCACGATAAGCCACGACAATGTGGTAGCGGCAATCATCTTGGCAGGCTTGTGGGCCCTGCGGCCTATCACGTCGTGGGATAGCGGTAAGTTTCTGCCGAGCTCTCTTGCCTCGGTAGAAAATTGCCGATCAAATCCACTAATTAATGACACTTAATTTATCACTTAATTAAGTAACTAATTAACCACTTTGCATAATTAATCACTCAATTAATTAATTGCTAATTAATCATTGAAATTGCAGCCTCCCAAGCAATTGCCCCTTGGCAAAGACTTTCCAAGCAACCATTCCTCGATAGGTGTCTGCTAAGCTAGGAGTACTCGATAGCTTTATTCCAGCGGTGGGTCAGCCACTACAGCCATAGTCGACCTGGCTGTCGAGACACAGTCAACCTGCCAAGCTCCACAGATGACATGCTAACTGCTCGTGTCAGTTGCTGATGTACGCCACCGTAGACCGTGGAGAAGGCCTATTGTGTTTTAAGGGAAGGAGTAAATCAGTCTATGCAGTTAGAATATCCTATTTTAAGGCGGATTTTACAAATACACTGTGTAAGTGAAATTTTATATAGTGATATGCTACGTACGTTTCCATTACAAGCACGGTTTTCTTTGTTTAAAGAGTTACTAAAGTGAATTTGTCGGTTAAGTGCGTCTAGCAATTAATTGAAACGGTCGACTATTGTATTGCAGGTTTAACCAATACGAGGAAGGTTGATGTATACGACCAATTAAGGGTGTTTTATGCCAGTCAACAATTTGTTTTTTCAGTGATGCAGTATATATGCTTAATTGTGTAGACTACGGGATCTGTTGGATTTTGATTAGATCTACCTCTCCCGGGTAATGTTTTGCTAGGGTTTAACCGGGTACTATAGTTCCTAAGTTTCAAAATGATCCTGTTTCTGTATAAGTCCAGAGTGAAAATAGGTTATCTATGATATTCTTATTTAGAAATAAGGATGAAGTGAAAGATAAATCAGAGTGTGACAACTTTTAAGACAAATAGTTGATGGAATTGGATTTTTCTTTGGAATCCATCATCATTAGAATAAAAAAGGAGATGGAAGTGCTTTAAAGATTTATATTTTAAGATGATCCTAATTAGATAAGTTGTTGTCTCAATGCATCTTGGATATTTAGATATTCAGTTACAAAATCTATAATTGGTTGTCTCTTGTAAATGTTATTGCAGAAATATTTAAAGGAAGAAAATTTCGAACAACAAATACTAATTTTAGAAATTCTTCCAGGAGAGAAAGAAAAATATCTGGATCATAGACGGTTCTTTAAACAAACTATCTGTGATAGCCTATTATCACAGATAGTTCTTGATAAAAACTATTTGTGCTAGTTTATTATTACAGACAATTTGTACCTGTGATAGGTGTTTCACAGATAGTTCAGAAAGCGTCTGTGATGCATTATATTATTATTGACACATGCTTATAGACGATTTATAAAACCGTCTGTGATGGCCTTTTTTGTCTAAAACAATATATATTTGGAATTGGATGTAGTATAAGGAATATTTTGGGATTAGCCCTACTTGATCTATTTTTTAATTATGGCATTCTATCTATATTTGTTTATTCATATTTTGACTTCGTAAGTATATATAACATGAAAGCATATCTTGGTTAAGAGTCTTAGTACAAGCTATAACTCATTATGATTATTGTATTAGGTAACCTGGTCTTATAGGGTCTTTCTTTTTCATTTGCATTTGTTTATGGACTTTATTTATATACTAATCATGTGTACATATTTAAGGAAAGATCAACTATAAACTTTATTCAAACTTAAACAGATAAGAAATGTTTTTGCATAAACAGGGATATCATGATATTCCTAAGAACTAGGAATTAGTTTTACCATTATTTAAATTTATATGCTCAAGTTACAACTATTTTGATTTCTATGCATTGAATTACTATCTAATTTTAAATTCAGTTCAAATTAGATTCTAATTTAAATATTTGTGCACATCTGGAATACTCATGATCTTGAGAACATTTTTAAAATTTGTTTCATTATTTAAGTAGTTATGGTTTATATATTTCTAATAGTAACCTTATTAGGGTTTTCTCAAGTTTTAATTTGAAATAATTCAAAATGAGTTTGAAAATTAAATATTTTTGTAAAATGAGTTTTTTATGGCCTCAGGAGCTTACAAAAACTATTTCATATTTTTAAGAGTTGCAGTTTTTATATTTGCAACGGGGGTCCATAATAGAGTTTTGTTTAATTTTAAATTCAAATAATCTAAACTTAGATTCAAAATTAAACATGTTTGCATATTCTAAAACTAAATGATTTTAGATGAATTTAGAATTTCATTTACTTCATTTGGAGTTAAGTTGCACATGATATGTAGGTTTGAATGAATTCGGTTCTTAAAATGGTTAGAAAATGCAAAATACGCTTTCCATAGAACGTAGACGCTTTCTATTTTCACTGGTTTTCTTTGAATTTCCCTCACTGGGCTGACATTTTGGGCCCATGTGGCAGTGGGCCGAAGCAGGGGAAACTCTAGGGCATCTCGTCGGTGGCGAGGCGAGGCCAGAGACCAGTGATCGGCGGCGCGATGAGCTAAAGAAGGTGACAATGAACTCAAGGCTGGCCTCGGTGACTATCGGCAGTGACCGAAAGATGGCTGCCATAGTGATCTTGCGGTGGCGGGAATGGCCGATTGGCCGCGAGGTAGAAGAAGGGCAAGATGAGCTCGAGCAAGGGTAGCAGGAGTACTAGGGATACCAAGGCAACCCATCTGCTCCCTTACCTCGGTCGAAGGTTGGTTGGTCAGCTCCGCCACTGCGCATCAGAATCAGAGAAGACAGAGCTTGATGCGGTGATCGATCGGTAGAGGAGAGCTGAAATTAATGGGTTAGGTGAGTTCGGGAAGTCGATCACAAGGAAGCGCCAAGTCGAAGGAATCAAAGAAATTTTTACCAAGCAGCCTCTTTGATGTTTTCCCCCTTTCTCTGGTGTTCTTGCGAAATGGCGATGTGGGGCAGGTTTGGACGCCACTGGGTGATGGCCATGGGCGGAGGAGGAGTGGAGATGAGTTGCGGCTACACTAGAAACTTTCGACGCCTTTTATAGACGAAGCTGGGCCGTGGTAACACGCTCGAGTGGAAGGAGGTCGGCCATGCTCTGCCGTGGCAGCGAATTCCGCGGCAAGTGCTTGCCGTCCCGTGGCACGCTTGGGTAGAGACTTTGGTAGCGCTGGCCTGATGGGAGAAAGGTAGTCAGGGCAGGGTGCTGCCCTACTGACTTGTGGGCTCTGGCTGAGGTAGGCCCACAGGTCAGTGATATATATATATATATATATGCGCGCGCAAGGAACCGACTTAAGTCATGTGTTGGATGGGTTAAGAATTAAGATTAAGAGCATTGAAAGAGTTGTCATATTATGTCTATTATTTTTCAAATTTTTTTGAACGATCTAGAGATAATATTCATATTACTGTAGAAAATCCAGCTAAAGATCTTATCTGTAGAAATTATTAAAATTGTGACATGATTGATGCTTCAAGATTTTATTTTTCTTATACATAAAATAAATTTTATTTCATATGAAACTTTTTGTGTAATACTAATGATTATTGGGAGTTACTATAAAGATTTTAGGTGATTATTAGTTATATTTATTTTTATAAAATTCTTACATTGGTAATATTTCTTTTAAATTAAATCTATTTTTTATTTTACAAAATGGATAATTTAATTTTATTATTTTTGAAACTTTTTAGAGGTTACTTATGGCTATGATATTTTCTGTAAAAATTTCAAATCAGGATCTTTCATATTTAATTTATAAAAATTCAGACATTGATAAGATTGTATTTAATTTTAATTCTGTCTTTGATTTCTTTTCAACTTTAAATGAGTTCACATAACTTTGAAGGTTTTTACAGATGACCTTGAGATGATTTGGGCTTTATATAAATTTTTCCTTAATTTATTTTTTATGCATGGATTTTGAGTTTTGAGTTGTAGAGAAAAAGAAATCAATTAGGATAAAAGATTTTCTTAAGAGCCAAAATTCAAGAAAATTTTCAGAATATATGGAAATTAAAAATAAATCTATATTTTAAAATCATTTTCATAAGTTGTTTATTTTGGATGAAAGAGCTTTTAATATTGCAACTCATCTTTTTTAAGGCTAGATTTCAAGAATTGAAGGAAAAGATAATATTTTAAATCAAAATCTTATTTTTAATTTAAATTTTTATTCAACTTAAATTTCAATTCCAAATTTTAAATTTTTATTTTTATTATTTTTGAAATTTTCAGGATAATACATGAACAATTTAGATCACATACTTTGTCGATTTATATATAAAATAAGTACATACCTACAATTAAACTATCATCAAAAAGGAAAACTCTAGTTTGAATCTCAGTTCAAATTTGTTTGAACTAGTTAAACTCAATATCCTAAAAATTTTAAAAAATTCACATGCAATATATAAGGAAATATACCGTTTTAAATCATGGTGTGCAGGCTATGAGCCCCTGCAGGTAATTATACATATGGGAATATATATATTGTACCCTATAAACACATTGGTTGTCCCGATTCACCCGAACGACCGGACCACTGTTTCTTCGGTCGTCTTTGGCAACCCTATATAATATATTTACTATTTGTAGCTAGCACTTCAATGCAATGGTCCAGGGAGATCAACCTTTTTTTAATAGAAAAGATAGATCAACTTGGAGGCTTGCTCTATCATTCGTTGCTTTGAACTCCTGTCTCAGCCATCAACCATGTGAATCAATTGCCTTCTAAATTAAAGATACTATAGAATCTTTAGAGATGAAGCGTGGAATTGATCGAAGATTCTGCTGCATCGTACACATATTGGATATTCGGCATGAGATCAAATTGGACTGTAGCTACCAAGCTCTGACCTTCCTAACACTTCCTAGTATCAAATATGTTGAATTTTATTTTTCTAACAAGGAAATATATTTTTCATCTCAGTGCAAATGCATCGACAACAACCTCAGGTAGGAAAAAAAAACTGTCCCTATTTTTCCGCAAAAACACTCCCTATTTTGCCCTTTTCGATCAGTCACATTCAAGAACAGGGTTGGGACTAACTATTACAATAAACCGATCCAATAGCTGTCCCAATTAAATCGTCGTGATCATATGTCGTTGAACACTAATAGAGTTGTCCATCTATAAGATAACTGAATTTTATTAACGATAAATCATTTGTTATGCATTGATCATCCAATTAATTATGTCATCAATCACACCATACAATTCAATGATCACAGGTATCAACTTACTTAAGAAAAACTAGCAATAATAGCGCGTTACGCTGCGCCGTTTTGTAGAGTCGATAGGACCCATCGGCGAATCCATGAAAAGCGTGTTTTTTTGTGGCGAAAACATTTTTCCCGGGAAAAACGCGTTTTTTTGTGGCAAAAATATTTTTTCCGGTAAAAACGGATCTGCAAATCGATAAGGTGCTATAAATCTTCGACGAATCTGCGTTTTTTTTGTGGTGAAAACTTTTTTTCTGGGAAAAACGCGAACCTTCGACGGATCTGTGTTTTTTTTGTGGCGAAAACTTTTTTTTCGGGAAAAACGCGAACCTTCAACGGATCTGCGTTTTTTTGGTGGCGAAAACTTTTTTTCCGAGGGAAAACGAGTTTTTTTTGTGGCGAAATTTTTTCCTGAAGAACGCGTTTTTTGTGGCGAAAACATTTTTCCCAGAAACGGATCGGCAAATCGATAAGTCGCTATAAATTTTCGATTTAATCTGCGTTTTTACGGGCGAAAACATTTTTTCGGAAAACGGAGAAAGGACTCGAACGTAAGAACCGGGGACTGTTTGTTAATTTTTGGACCTCGCCGCTATCCCGAAAAATTAGAAAAGGGCTTGCCCGCGATTTGCAATTAACGGGAGGTTTTTCCGTAAAATACCGCGCCAGGGACCTAAACGCGAAGGAAAAAAATATATTTTTGTCTCACAAAAAATCACGAAGGACCTATTTGTAATTCAGAAGGACCTATACGTAATTTTGAAGAAATGTAAGGGTTTTTTTTGCAAAATCGGCAAGGAGACAGGTGGAGGGGCTGGCGTCTCGGCAATTCTCAGCGCTATAAAGGGGTACCTGATGAGGACATCTCTAACTCACAACTAGAAGACTCACCTAGCATGAAAAGTCCGATGACACGTGCCCGTGCACGACGCCTCGGGCAAAAGGTGAATTCGTTTCTTGGTCAAATGAATTATTTAATAACAGAACCAATGATACTGCCTAATAATTATTGTTTATTGATTACATGTGATGGCATTTCGGAGGAACGTGTGAAAGACCAGGGAGTGCGTGAAGGATGATTTCCTTCGGTGGATGCTGCCATGCCATGGGAGGAAGACGCTATAGTATTGTTTCATGCAAGATTCTATTTTTGGTGGAGGCGCATGCAAGGAAGTTCCACCAATTTCTCCAAATGTGAGGAAGATGTGATCCTATTTTCATGGCGTGGCAAGCAGGATAGCGCACAAGGAAATCTGTCATTCCTATATTTATGGTGGTACAAAAGGAAACTTGCATGGATGCAAATGGGGAGCACGCAGCAACCTATTTTATTCCATCCTTCATGCGAGAAAGACAGATCTTGATTTTTGGTTTAGCTATTGCTAATTGTAAGGCCCTCGCGCCCCAACTATTGAGGTCTCACATTTAATCATTCATCCGAGTGATTCTTCCGCTGTTGTTCTTGCAATTCTCATGCGACGTGTTTTGACACGGTTGATACCAAATCAGAGGAGTGGTTTAGCGATTGTGAGGTTGCTGGTCGCGTTCATCGGATCACGGTTAGCCGCCCCTTCGTCAAGGTCACGAATCGCCCTACGGATTTCTCCTACGACGGAAGATCGGGACCGAACTAGTACGTACGCGTCTTAAATCGAGGCGTGTGCTTATCAGTACCTATGAGACAACTTATCAATAGTAGAGTCGATACTTACGTAGCACTCCATTTGCAATGCCATCGAAAAGCGGCATGCCTTTATTCCAAAACAAATCATCTCATGTTTATATATACAGTAGGAACCTCTTCTACTACTCCTCTGGTCACAAAGAGTTATCGTTTTTGAACATTGATATGGTCTCTAAAATGCAGTTTTGACTACTGTCGACGATCGGGATCGCCGGACCGCAGAAATGAAAGGGGGTTGATCGTGTATACGGAACCCTGAATCGACTTCACTCACTGAAGGGTCGGTCCTACTGCTCTAATGGTCGGAGCCAAAGACAGAGAACGGGATACCTAGAGTTATACTGGTTCGAGCCCCTGTGACAGGTAATAGCTCTACTCCAGTCTTGCCCGGAGGCGGTGAATCTCACTATGTTTGAGTACAAGAAGGCCTTTTCTAGCTCGAGCTTCCGTAGCCTGAGCACTTGTGTGTGTGTATGTTGCGATGTGTCCCTGAGTACGTTCGTCCCAGGGGGTTATATATCCTTCTTAGCCATTACTAGAAACCTCCTGGAGAGATTCCCGGGAGAGTAGCTTCGTGCGCAATGAAGGTGGGCCGTCACCGTCCCGGATTTGCCGCCCACGCCTGTCTTAACTCCACCACTTAAGGGCCTTCGTAACCGCCGGTTGAATGCACGATTCGTATCCTGAGCTTGACCCCTCCGAGCGGAGGCTGACTACTTGCCCCCTAGCTTGAGGTCGTAAGGGAGCCGTGCGGTCCACGTCGTGGTCAAAGATCTCGCGTCTCGAGCTCGAGTTAGGGGCTTTGTTGACCATCCGTTGACCAGACATAGATTTCTCGATCCCGACAGCCTAGCCCCGAGGCTCAGTCGTACTGCATCGGGATGACCTCGAGCCTCACGATCTGGAAAAGGGGACGGTCCTCTGGTCACGTCCAGAGCTGCCCAAGCCCAAGGTCGAGGTCGGGCAGAGACCAACCACAAAGCTTGACACAGTTACACCTGGCGGCCCTTAGCCTTCGAGATCCTGGTACGGACATGGAAGAGTAGCGGAACCGCCTGCGATGCCTCGATTCCACCACCAAATCTCTAAATGCACCTGTTAAATCGAAACCGGTGCGTCTTTTGAGATGCCATATCTTCTAACTGGCGACAATCAAGACCTATAAATCCCAGACCATCGGCTCTCCTAAAGAATTCCCGAACTCTCTTGAACTTCCCTCGATCTCGCCCTCTCTGGCCTTCTGCTCATCCAGCCTTTTTCTCTCCCGACCAAGCACCAAGCATCCTTCATGGCCAAATTTGGAAAGAGCTCCTTGTCGCTGGCCAGAATGAAGGAACACGAGAGCTTGGGGTTGCTGGACCCGGCGACATGGCAGTTGCCAGGCGGAGAGACTGAGCCGCAACCCCGAGAAGACGAGCTCGTCAGCACCGAGCACTACATGCTCTTCGGCCTACGGACGCCGAAGAGCGACTTCATGGCCTCGGTCCTCGCGCAATGCGAGATCGAGTTCATCAACCTGGTGCCGAACTCCATCCTTCTTCTTTCTATCTTCTCTCATCTGTGCGAGGGGTTCCTTGGGATTCTTCCCACCCCATCTCTCTTTTTTCATTTCTTTTCCTTGTTCTGCCTAGGAAAGACCCCGTGGTTGGGTGCCTTTACTTCCGGCTACGGACGGGACTTCCCTAGGCCTTCCCTCAACTCCACGCTCGGGACTCTCTCGGTCCCTGGACCGAGAGATGGTTCTACTTGAAGAGAGGGGAAGACGGCGCGCTCGCGTACGACGGAGCTCCCATCGCCGGCAAGCGCCAGACCCCCGAGACGAACGACCTGGCAGTCGATCAGGAAGCCATCGCCGCCGTCCATATCTGCGCCACCCGTGGTCTCACCGGGCAAGCCATCGCCAACGACTTCTTGTGAACCGGGTGTTCCCTATGGGAAAGAGGCTGCATCCGTTCTACGAGATCAAGGGTCGTGACGACCCCACCCGCGAGGGCACGTTCGGTAAGTTTTCTTGAGCAGAAGCTTATTTGAGTCCAGTCTTGAAACCTTCTTACGACCTTGTTCTTTCAGCAGCGCCAAAGGAGTCCTGGTTAGCAGCCCAGATGACGAAAATGTTCTGGAAGGCAACGTTAGATTACTCCATTGACGAGTTCGTCTCGAGGAACGTGCTAAGGCGGAGCGCCGAGGTAAGTTACCTTGAGTCAGGTCCTAACTCGGGAATATTTGGAGATCGTCTTGACCTTAAGGTGTGTTTGCAGGCCAATCAAGAGTTGCTCCAGATGGCGAAGCGCATGCTCCCGCTGCCCGGAGCAAGCAAAAGCAAGAAGGCGAGCAAGAGGCCGCTTCCAGACGCCTCGAGCGACAAAGCCTCAAAGAAGCAGCATGTCGATTGGGGCGACTGCGTAGTGGTAAGTTCGAGCTCGAGTCCTTGCCCAGTAACAAACTACGACAAATTTTGATTCTTTCCTTCTTTTCCCCGCAGCAGCAGAGGGCAGCGGCCACCACCAGGACCTCTAGCCCCCAGGCGGCTCCAGGGGCTCGACCGTAGGGCCCTAGGCCGGCCCCCACGGGTAACCTAGAACCACCGCGCGCTCCAAGGTCTCCGGCGCGAGGCGCCCGGAGGGGGGCCACATCTTCACCTTCAGGACGCCGAGGCCAACAACAAGCCCCTGCGAGACAGAGACTCATGACTCAGGTACTTCACTCCTCCCTTGATCACAAAATTCCTTTTCGCCTTAGCTTCGCAATCATTCCTTGCCGCAGACCTTGAGTGCCCGAACTCACCCCCAACCCCCCTTGACAATGGCTATCGTCCAGGGCGAATCCGAGTCCGAGGAGGAGGCTTCATATGAGCTGTTGCACCGCTTCCCCGCGAGCCAGGGTCGCACCGTCGGAGGCCCCCATAGTTGGGTCGTGGCCGGCGAGTCTGAACACGGGCTCGCCAGCTCGAGCGAAGGTGCGGCCTCGCCTGCCGCTGATGAAGAGGAGGCCGACGACACGGCGGCCTCCGAAGTCGAGGTCTCCACGACCAAGACTGCAGCGGGGAGTTAAGCTCGAGACAACTCCCCCGCCGCGGCCGAGACCGTTCAAGTCGGCGTCGCCGTGGTCGCTACGACTGTCGAGGCTAGGGCGATCGCGACCACCGAGGCCGACAACCAACCAGCCGAAGGCACTAAGGAGGTCCAAGCAGGCGACCTGGCAGGGGCCATCCTCAGGGAAGAAGCAGAGGACCCCCCCGACCGCAGAGATCGAGGCCAACTTGGTCGAGGGGACCCTGCCCGAAGGCGAGTCTGGCCTTCAGGCAAACAAGGAGGCCCGAGCCGAGGCCGCCACCGGCGAAGTTGACCACATGCCAGAAGAACTCCGCCCCGGCACTTCGACCTTGGTGGAAGGCCAAACTGTGCTCGAGAGGTTGAGCAGTAGACCAACCGAGTCCCACCGCGTGGTCTTCGAAGACCGTCTTAGCCAGGTCTGGCACAATTTCCTCGCACTCCTTTTGTCCCATGACTTGTTTTTCCTTGACGCAACCTGATCCTTTTTTGAGAATCTAGTAGGCCGTTGACCTCATCAGTCAGGGCCTCCAGGGTCTTCAGAACCATTCCGACACCCTGAAGATCCTCTTCGACAAGGTGGAGGAACGGGAGGTTCACCTGCTCCAGCTCGAGGAGACCCTGTTGGTCGAGCAGGAGGAGGTTGAGCAAAGGACCGTGGCCCACGCCACCGAGCTCGCAGCCCTCCAAGGCACATTGATGGCGCTGGAGGCAACTCACGCGTCTGAGCTTAGCCAATCCGTCAACACCGAGCGCGAACACGCCTTCCATGCCTTGGAGGAAGAATGTGCTCGGTCGACCAAGGCACTCAGGCTGAACGGGCGAAGGTGGAGAAGCTACAGAAGGAGGTTGCGGACCAGGCCGCCTCGGCGAAAGCCCCCGCCGAGCTCGAGGCAAAGGTCACCGAGCCCGAGGAGAAGTTGGAGCGGGCAACCAAGACGGCAAAGAACGCCCTGGCCCAACTCCAAGATGAGCGAAGGCGCGCCACCGACTCGATGAATGAAGCACTTCGACTTCAGGGTGAACTGGATGCTCTAAGGATGAAGGTTGCCGAACTCTAGCAGGAGAAGCTTGCCCGCGACATGGCCGACCTGTAACTTAGATCAGCCCTTAGGCTTTGTACTTAGTACTTTGTAAAGAAGAACTTAATGAAACAAAAATCATTTTTGAACGAAATGAACTTGTGCCTCTTCGTTGTTTTTTTTGTTTGCCGTGTACTTAGCTTTTTCTCGGGGTAGTATACCCTTGTCCAGCCCCCGTTGTGTTCGAGGTCGAGCAACGTCGACCTTGGGCACAAGTTAAGAGCCGCAAAATCCTACTAAGTACCCAATGACCTGCAAAGTCGGTGAAAGGTATGTATCTCATAGAGGAGGCCGTTAGATTCGTTAAGCATAATAGGCGAACCCTTGTATGAAAAAGAGCTTAGTCCCAAAGACTCCAGGGCCGTTTAGACCTTTAAAACACTGATCGCGATGTATGCTCACACGTCGATTCGAATGTGGGCAATGGTTCAAGCCCCGTCACAGGAGGAGTCGGGATGCGAACTGAGTCGGCTTACAGGTGGCACAACCCTTGGAGGTGAACCGCGAGCTCACAACATTCGGATCGAGTTCGAGAGCACTCATACGCAGGTCGGATTTAGGAAATTGTTATCTCATTTAAGGCTATACATTCGGAGCCGGACCCCTGATTCAAGCCCTGCCATAGGGGAAGCTGTGACGCGATAAGGATCGGCTTACTGCCGGCATGACCCCTAGAGGTGAATCGTGAGGTCGCGACACCCAGTGCAAAGTATAAAATTAAGAAGGGACACAAAGAACAATATAGCCAACAAATAATAACTTTTATTAAAATTTGAGACAAAGGCGTTCCACATAGAATTTACAGAGCTGATCAATGTTCCACAAGTTCGAGAGATCTCTGCCATCGGGCATCGCTAGCCGGTAAGCCCCCGTGCGATCTGTTGAAACGACTCTATAGGGGCCCTCCCACTGTGGGGATAACTTATTGGTGTTGGACGAGCCCTGGATTCATCTTAGGGCTAGGTCCCCAACAAGGAGCTCTATAGGTCGTACCGATCGAGACGCATGTCTACGAAGAGCTTGCAGGTAATGCGCTGATCGTAGCAGTGCACGACATCTTACTTCTTCTGTCAAGGTAAGGTCAAGAGATACCGTTCTTACTCGAAGTCGACCGATCGACTGTCGACCCTAGCAGAGCCCAACAGTGACCTCTCGAAGGCGTGATTTGCTTTGATCAATACAAGCGGAAGGGGTTGACCCCGTTGCTCGGCTGACCGTGGTACGAATGGACCATAGGACGGTGGGAAGCTCATCCACCCAGGTCCGGCCGTGTCGTTCGAGCTCATCTGAAACTCGCTTCTTGACGCCTTGAACAATTTGCCCATTGGCGCGTTCTACTGCTCCATTGCTCTGCGAGTGGCTCACCGAAGCGTAACACACTTTGGTGCCATGTCCTCGCAATATTCCTAGAACAACTCACTGGTAAATTGTGTTCCATTGTCAGTAATAATTCTGCATAGAACCCCATACCTGGTGACCACAAACGAGCGGAAAAACTTGACAGCCGCCCAAGCAGTGATGGTCGAGACAGATTCAGCCTCTATCCACTTGGTGAAGGTGTCAATGGCGACGAATAAGAACTTCTTCCCTCTAACCACTTGAGGAAAGGGTCCTAGCACATCGAGCCCCCATGTCGAGAAGGGCCATGCGAGCGGAATGGTTTGTAGTGCGTAGGCCGGTTGGTGTGACTTCCGAGCGTGGAACTGGCAAGCTCGACAGGTGCGAACAATATCCCGAGCATCTTGTAGTGCTGTTGGCCAGTAGAACCCCATGCGGAAAGCTTTGCCAACCATTGTCCTGAAAAAAGAGTGTGCTCCACAGAGACTCGAGTGGATGTCGTTTAGCAGATACTTACCCTCCTCCGAGGAGATGCACTTCGTCAAGATTCCATAGACGCTTCGATGATAAAGCCGACCGTCGACGATCTTGTACGAACATGCGTAGTGCTTGACACTACTCCTCTCGGCGGGGTAAGACGGGAGTTTGCCCCGTGCGAGGAAGTTGTAGATTGATTCTGCCCATGAGGGAGCACCTTCAATAAACACAACCGAGACCTCCTGGCCAGTAATCGAGGGTGCCGCCAAGGTCTCAAGGACGATGTCCGGGGGAATCTCATCATCAGACGACCCAAGCTTGGAGAGGAGATCGGCACTGGAGTTGTTCTTCCTGGGTATGTGCATGAGTTTCAAATTCTAGAACCACTTCTCCATTTTATGTACCTCGGCAAGATATTTGGCCATCGAGTCTTTCAAACATTGATAATATTTGTTGAATTGGTTCACCACTAGCTGAGAATCACCCTTGACGATCAACCGACGCATGCCCAACGCCTTACAAGCTCGAAGACCCGCTAGGAGAGCTTCATACTCTGCCACATTATTAGTGGCCGGAAATCTAAAACGGACCACATACCTCAATTTGTCTCCTCGAGGGGTGTGAATGAGGATCCCAGGCCCCGAGCTTGAAAGATCTTGAACCGTCGAAGTACATGACCCAAGGCTCTTCTTCCTCGACCACACTCGGAGTCGGGCCGCGACGCTCGCTCGACCACTTAAATCGCAAGCGCTTATGACTTGATGGTCAGGCGTGCTACAAATCGTATGTCGAACACACCACCCATAGCCCACTTGGCGATGCGACCTCCGCCCTCCGGGTTCCTCAAGATTTCACCGAAGCGAAATTGCTCGACTACCACCGAATGTGCCTGAAAATAATGCCGAAGCTTGCGCGAAGCCATCAGGAGAGCATAGAGCAACTTCTGAACCTGGGGGTAGCGCTCCTTTGGGCCGTGAAGCACTTCACTAACGTAGTAGATTGGATGCTGCTGACCGTCTCGCTCGGCCACCAAGACGGCGCTGTCGGCTTGAGTTACGGCCGCGAGATAGAGCATCAATTTTTCGCCCGGCTGTGGGGTTGTGAGCAGAGGTGGACTTGAGAGGTACATCTTTAGCTCATCGAAGGACCGTTGTGCCTCAGGTGTCCACTCGTAGCTCCCTTGCTTACACAAGGTCTTGAAGAACGACAGCCCACGCTCGCCAAGTCTTGAGATGAACCGGCTAAGGGCGGCCATTCGACCAATGAGACACTGCACCTGCTTTACCGAAGTCTGTGGAGACATCTTTTCAATTGCATCGATCTTCTCTGGGTTCGGGCCAACTCCTGAGCCCTCGATCATGTAGCCAAGGACCTTTCCCGAGGCGGCGCCGAACACACACTTCTCAGGATTGAGCTTGATCCTGTTCTTGTTCAGGCTGGCGAAGGTTTCTTCAAGGTCTCGAACGTGACCATCCTCGGAAGAGCTCTTGACGATGATATCGTCCACGTAGACCTCAGGTTGTGGCCGATCTGAGGGTCGAAGGTCTTGGTCATCAGACGCTGAAACATTGCGCCCGCGTTGCAAAGACCAAAAGACATGGTCGTGTAGCAGTATGTCCCGAATGGCATGATGAAGGCCGTTTTGCTCTCATCATTGACTGCTAGCTTGATTTGATGGTACCTGGAGTATGCATCTAGGAAACTCAGCATCTTGGCGTTTGCGGTGGAGTCGACGATCTGGTCTATTCGCGGAAGGGGAAAGTTGTCCTTCGGGCAGGCTGAATTTAGACTCGTGTGATCCACACACATCCTCCATTTCCCGCCTTTCTTCCGCACGATGACTGGGTTGGCCAGCCACTCGGAGTAGTTGATCTCACGAATGAAACCAGCCTTCAAGAGCTTGTCGAGATTCTCCTTGATTACCGCCACCTTTTCGGGGGAGAAGGTTCTGGCGCACGGGTCGGCTATCCGACCTCACTTGCAACTTGCACTCGATCACCTCCCTTGGGATGCCCGACATATCCACCAGTTCCTAAGCGAATATGTTCTTGTTGGTGCGGAGGAAGGTGACGAGCTTGAGTTCCTATTTGGAACTCAGCACGGATGAAACGTGAACACACTTGCTCGAGTCGCCCTCCTCGAGCTGCACGGCCTTCGTCGCCCCGCTAGGCTGGATGACCGTCTTCTAGCGGGCAATCTTCGTGGCCGCCTCGGGACCTCACTGGGGTAGCACGCCAGCGAGGGCCAAGGCCTGGGTTTCGCATCCGTGCGCTGCCTTGAGATCACCCCGCACCGTTATGACGCTATTGGGTCCTGGAAGCTTCATGCAACGGTGGCCGTAGTGGTTTGCCGCCATGAACTTGACTAAAGCCGGGCGCCCGAGAATGGCGTTGTAGGGGAGATCCCCTTCAACCACCTCAAACGTGATCAGCTCGGTGCAAAAGTTATCCAAAGCACCGAAGGTAACGGGCACGACCACCTGCCCGAGGGGGTGGTCGAGCTTTCAGGAACGATCCCGAAGAACGGAACCGCGATGTTTTTGACCTTTGACCGGGGAATCTACATCCGGTTGAGCATGCTGGCCAAGAGTAAGTTGAGGGAACTGCCCCCATCGATCATGACACGCCCGACCATGGTGTTGCTGATGGTCGAGGTCACAACCAGGGCAGTCCTCAGGTCCTTAGACATGCCTTGGGGAGTGTCCTCCCATGAGAAGGTTATCGTGTCCCCAGCCCACTTGCAGGGCTGGTCGATGGCCTCCGCAGTAGCTCGTAAACGGTCGCGCAAAGATCCTTGATCTCGCTGCGGATCGGTACGCCGATGAGCCGCCGAAGATGACGTCGATCCGGCGATCACCCTACTGAAATTCCAGGTCGAGGTCGGCCTGGTCTGTCCTGGTGTTGACCCTGTCGGTTTGCTCCCCTTCTTTCGGGAGCGTGGGCATCTCTCCTCGCCCATCATAGAAGGCGTTTAACCTGTTCTGCCAGGCCCTGCAATTTCGCAGGTCGTGGCCTAGGGCCCTGTGAAACCGCGTAACTTCCTTCATCATACTGAGGACGCCTTCAGATCGCTTGGCGGTGGTCGGCTGCGCCGACCCAGACGACGATCCCGTGCCGAGGTCGACGCGACGCCTGTTGACATCGTGGCCAGTTTTGCTGAGGTCGGGGCCCTTCTTGTTCCAATTTTCGCACTTCCATGACTTCGCGGTGACCATTTGCTGAAACAACCACCCGCGCCCGCCGCCATGCTTGCGCCCTTTTTCGCCGTGGCGGCCGGGCCGGTCTCGCGCTCTTGGCGTTAGAGGACCACCTCCAATTAATACCGAAGCTATTTTGGTCGTGTCGCGCTTCGATGAATCAAGTCGTCTGCTGCGGCATACCGCTCCGCCATGCGAAACAATTTGTTGACGGTGAGCCTCGTCGTAATTTCTAGGTCCTCGGTGAGGCGTCGGTCGCGAACGCCAAACTTGAAGGCCTTGATCATGGCCTCGTCGGAGACATTCGGAATTAGGTTCCTCGTGTGAATGAACCGCCGCATGAAGTCGCAGAGGGGCTCATTCTTCCCCTGGATAACGCGATCCAGGTCCTTCTCCCTCCCAGGCCGCTCATAACAACTCTGAAAATTAGAGCGAAGGGCGCTTTGTACCTGACGCCATGATCGGAAGGAAGCAGGCTTTTGGTTGAAGAGCCAGGTGCGCGCGGCCCCATCCAACACGGTCGGGAGATTGTTGGCCATCACCGCCTCGTCTCCCCCAGCCGCCAAGATCGCGATCGAGTAGATAGAGAGAAACTCGTCGGGGTTCTTCGTCCCGTCGAATCGCTCGATCAGGGCGGGCTTGAAATGGGCTTGCCAGTGCACTCGACGAAGGTAGTCGGAGTATGCCGAGAAGCCATAGGCCGAAATAGGGGCACACCGAGGAAGGTGGTTGCCGCTACAGGAGTCGGAGTCGCAATCGCCCCGACGTTCAGATCTATGACAGCGTCGGTCATGGCGACGGGCGCGGGCATCGCCCAGGAGGTACCGTAGGCGTTCGTGGACCCAGCGACGCCTCGGTGGAAGTTCTGGGGAAAGACCCGACATACTGCTAGTAGAATCGGAGTTGCTGTAGCTCTGTCATTGTCGCACGTCATCCGGGGTCCGCTCAGGGGATGACGACGTGGAGGAGTCCGGGACAAATCCCGGGATCGCTGGCGCGAAGGACATCGACGGGAGTGCCGGTGCCTGCGTGAGAAGCTGCCGTCAATCTTCAGGGAGCGGGACCCGGAGTGGCGACTTTAGTGCTGCGAAGGTATGACTTCAACAGCAGCTTTGTCGAGCTCGTCTACGAGAGCTCAGCTAAAAAGACCTGATCTCGCCCGAGCATGATCAGTCATAACCCGGGTGATTGCACGGAGGCGCTCGCCCGACCGAGGGAGCTTGGATCGTCCCGATGAAGTCCCAATCTTCTCACGCTCCTCTCGTTGGAGGGCGGTTATTGCTTGGTTGATGGCGACTTGGGCCATCCAGCGAGCATCTTCGGGTGTCTTTGGACTGCGCTCCCCCGCCTCCACGCTTGTGTCATGGCTAGCGGCCATGAAAACAAACTGATCGCGCAGCGATGGAGAGGGCGAAAATAGGGATGTGGAGTTGCCATGCACGGGGACCGCATTCGAACCCGAGCTCGCCGTATGTCCCGCAGCGATGAATGCCATGCCTCCAAGGTTTTGAAACCTCTTCGAATGAGCGAAGCTTTTGAGCCCCACGGTGGGCGCCATCTATCGATGATCGGGATTGCCGGACCGTAGAAATGAAAGGGGGTTGATCATGTATACGGGACCCTGAATCGACTTCACTCACTGAAGGGTCAGTCCTACTGCTCTAATGGTCGGAGACAAAGACAGAGAAAGGGACACCAAGAGTTATACTGGTTCAAGCCCCTGTGACAGGTAATAGCTCTACTCCAGTCTTGCCCGGAGGCGGTGAATCTCACTATGTTTGAGTACAAGAAGGTCTTTTCTAGCTCGAGCTTCTATAGCCTGAGCGCTTGTGTGTGTGTATGTTGCGATGTGTCCCTGAGTACGTTCGTCCCAGGGGGTTATATATCCTTCTTAGCCGTTACTGGAAACCTCAAAGAGAGATTCCCGGGAGAGTAGCTTCGTGCGCAATGAAGGTGGGCCATAACTGTCCCGGATTTGCCGCCCACGCCTGGCTTAACTCCACGACTTAAGGGCCTTCGTAACCGCCGGTTGAATGCACGATTCGCATCCCGAGATTGACCCCTCTGAGCGGAGGCTGACTCCTTGCCCCCTAGCTCGAGTTCGTAAGGGAGTCGCGCGGTCCACGTCGTCGTCAAACATCTCATGTCTCGAGCTCAAGCTAGGGGCTTTGTTGACCATTCGTTGACCAGGCATAGATTTCTCAGTCCCCGACAGCTACTAATTTCTATTATAATATATTTATATAATTCAACAAGATTATAATATTATGAAAGTACTTTTCAGAATAAATCTAAATAAATTTTTTCATGTATCCAATTTAAATATTTAAAAAGATATTAATAGTCAAAATTTTGAAAGTTTAATTGTACCCATATCCAAAATGATAAATATTTGTGACTAGAGGGTGTATTTCCTGTAAAACACACACACACATATCCAATAATATAGGGTCCCTAAAGGAGAGAGTGCTTCACAATCACAACTCGTAATCTCATATTTAGAGACTCTCACTACTACATAATGGTACGTCACTATCGCTTCATCTGGATCGGTTCTTAAGTTTTTTGAAAAAATCGATTGTGATATATGACTTAAGATGGGGTGTTAATAATAATCACAATCAGTTCTCATGTTAGAAGCGATTGTGATGTGCCTTGCTAGGTTATCTACACTCTCGGACTGAACTCTCCTCTATTGTTGTTCCAGAGGTTACAAAACCGCCGTCACCCAAAAAAACATCACATATTCTGGTTGAAAGCAATACTTTGGTGAGAAAATTTGAAATCCTCAAGGTTAGGTGTTAACAGAGTAAATTTGAAGCCCTAGCTTGAGGAGATTTCCCATTTTTCCTCTCATTTGTGGGTTTCTTTAAAATGTGAGTATTCTTTCAAACCCCTTTAATTTTGAATTAGGTAATTTTGATATGTCGCAAAGAGAGTTTAGGTAGCATCAGATTGATTTAGGGTCAAGGCGTCCTTGACCGCCAAAGATACGATCAACGGCTCCTGCTCGGAGGCCCCAACCACGACTGGGCGACGCTGGTTACCGACCTAGAGCGCGATGATCCGAAAGCACACCAGACGACCTTGAGCTCGGGTCGGCTCCCGTTCGTATCGAAGTCCCCTTGAATTCCGGAACGTGCGTTTACTCAGCGGTTCCCCAAGACGGGATCGTGGGGAGTGAGCAAGCACGCAACAAAACAGAGAGAAGCATCGCCAAATCAATGCGCATGAAGACCACTACTCGGGAATATCTCTCGTCCGTTACAAGCAGGGAAGATATAAGGCTAAGGATGCACAGCCTGAGGGACAAGACACCAGAGCTCGAGCACTAGACACCGCCATTGTTGAGCTTGAGTCAGAACACACCTCTCAGTACTCGAGAGCAACAAAGATCATAGCCGCAAGGCCACCGAGTAGAGCTATTACCTTCACAGGCTCGAACCAAGATAAACCTCGCCTCATGCTCGTTGTCGCCTAGCTCGACCTTTCGCACGTGAGTTCTTTCTCCGTGAGCCAAGCTCGCCGTCCCAAGTCTCACTAACCCCGCTTCAATTTCGCGTTGGCGATCCCAATCGCCGACAACCGGGCGCCACCGTGGGGCCGAGAAGCCGCTCATATGCAGGAAAAGCACCAAGATCTTAGGAGCATGGCGTGCTTCATCGACGGACATTCCTCGAGCGTGGATTCAGGCGCGGACTCCGACTCCGCGTTCCTGTTTTCGCCCTCACCGCCGCCACACGAGCCGCACGTCTTAAACGCGGGCGCTGCTGCGGACGGCTGTGACCCGCAGACCCCTGAGGAGGCTCGCCAGATGGTGCGTGTCGCCATCAACCAAGCTATTACCGCCCTCCGGCGGGAGGACCAGGAGAAGGCCGGCACATCTCTCGGCGCCCCAAAGCTTCCTCCTTCAGAGCGCGCCTCGCTTATCGCCGGATCATGGTGATCCCGATAGGGCGAGGTCGGAACTCTTTGGCCGAGCCCTGGCCGAAGAGCTCGACCGGGCTGCAAACGAGGTAATACCACCGCAGCACCGAAGTCATCACTCAGGGACCCACTCCCTGAGAAGTGACGACAACTCATCACATCGCCGCCAGCAAGCACTCGCCGACGCTTCGCGTGCGGCGCCTCCGCCAAAGCCGATCTCGGACGTGGCTTTGACGCCGCCACGCCACCGCCCTGCAGGCACCAACCCGAGTAGGGTCAGGCGCGAACTGGGCTTTATGAGCTCCATGACGCCAAAGATCGAATCGGGGTCTCCCTGATATTCGCCAGCGCCGCAGATCCGTGATCGCCGCGCTACCTCCTGTGTGACTCTCATGCGCAGCGTTGTGGTCGTTCTCATCAAAGGTCGGGCCGCCGAGGTAGCCTCGACTCCGAGTCCGGTAGCAGTGAGGACCTCGTCGGTGATGACCACACCGGCGCTCGTCTCGCCTCTGGCCGCATGCGCGATTCGACAATTTCGTCGCGGCAATCGCCGGCTCGATGGCCGGCCATGATAGAGCGCTCAAGGACCAAAACCCCGATGAGTTCCTATCTATCTACTCAACCGCCATCCTGGCGGCCGGAGGCGATGAGCTCTTGATGGCGAATTACCTCCCGACGTCGCGGGACGGTGCAGCCATGACCGCTCTTCAACCGTAAGCTCGGTACCTTCGTGTCGTGGCGCCAAATCCAGAGCGCCCGCTCCAACTTCCGAGTTGCTATGAGCGGTTAGGGAGGAGAAAGACTCGATCGCGCCATCCAGTAAGGTGAACGAGCCGCTTGGACTTCGCGGCGGTTTATCCGCACGAGGAACTTAATCTCGAGCATCTCCGACGAAGCCGTCATTAAAGCTTTCAAGTTCGGCGTCCGCGACCGGCGCCTTACTGAGGACCTGGAGATCACCTCGAGGCTCAGCGTCAACAAGCTTTTCCGTATGGCAGAGCGATATGCGGATGCAGACGATGCCGTCCGCTGGAAACGCGACTATGACCAGGGTAAGCTTGGTCTGAACCCCACAGAGGCTAGCCCGTCCAACTCCAAGGGCGCCGACCATGGCGCCGCAACCAAGAAGCGAAGCGCCGATCGCAGGAGCGCGCGAATCGCCACGGTGATCGCTTTTACGGACGGCCACGAGAGGTCCATGAAGTCTGAGATCGAGCTCGGGAAGGATCCCGACCTCATCAATGGCGGCCTCGACCTCGTCAAGCGCAGAACCAGCCCCAGAGAGAGGGCGGGCGACTGGCCTCGGCAGCCGATGCCCACCGCAGGGGCCGAGGGCGCCAGCTACGATGAATCAAAGTTCTCCTGTTTATAGGGCGCCCGCCACGACCGCGAACTTGCGGGGCCTGGCAGGGCAAGTTGGAAGCCTTTACGATGGCCGAGGAAATGCCCGTGGCATCAAAAGAAGACGCCCAAACCGGATAGGGTGAACGCCGGGCGGACCTCGACGACCTCGACTTGAGTTCCAAGAGGCGAGCGCCAGATCGATGTTATCTTCGACGCTCGTCGCCTTACCGACCCGAGCTCAAGGCCGCCTCGCGGGCCATCTTTACTTGTTTTCTTTGTTGACTATGCACTGTAATTATTGTTCGAGACTTTTTCGAACACGACCTTCGTGCCCTACGCATGCGCTCTTGGTCTGAGCGTCACGACCTTAACGTTCACCCCTAGTGGTCGAGCTAAGCGTAAGCCGAATCTCTTCGCAATCCGGCTCTTCCCTGTGCTCGGGATCGAGCCGAAGCCTCGCAGTTTTGACCATTGAGTAGTGCGCGCGGTCGTGGTCGTGATTCAAATGTTAGTCTGGGTGTGACCATCTGTTTATCGAGCTCGCTTTTGTTACGTTCTTTCCCTGCGCACCTTTCCTCAATTCTACAGGTCGTGGCCGTTTGCTTTCGTCCAACTCTTGAGCCCAAGACCAGCGTTGCTCGACCTTGGACCCAATGGGGGCTGGATGCGGATATCCTATCGGGCACGACCTAAGGAGCATAACTAAAAGCGAAAAGGGCGAGCTCCAAATATCCTCGACTATGAATTTAAATCAAGACAGGATTTCTTCGTTCTCCAAAAGGAATCTAGCTCTGTTTTAAGTGTTTTTATGTGCTCACGGCGGGTTCATCTACAGACGGCCGCTCACGGTGAGCTTCTCCCCGCCGAGCTCGGCTACCTTGGCTTTCAAGGTTGATAGCTCGCTCTGGTATTGGAGGGCTTCCTTGGAGGCATCCAAAGCTTGGCGCCGTTCATCTTTGAGTTGGTCCAAGGCACTCTTCACCGCTTTGCTAGCGCGCCCAAGCTTCTCTTCAAGCTCGAAGATTTTGGCCTCGAGCTCGGGGGACGCCTTCACCGTGGTGGACGCCCGCTCCGCAGCGGCCTTCTCCAGTGCTTCGACTTTGGCCCACTCGGTCTCGAAGGCCATTAGCGCCTAAGCTTCTCCTCGAGCCCCGTGATCTTGGCCTCAAGCTCGGGAGACAACTCCCAAGGAAGGAGCTCGCCCACAATGCCTTCTCCAGCCGACCTTGGCCCGCTGGCCTCAAGCGCCTTGGCCGATCACAGCTCTTGCTCCACGGCCTTGTAGCGTAACTCGCGCGGAAGTCCCGGCTCGCCGAGCTCACCACAGGCCACCTCCTGCGCCCTCATCTTCTGGCGCAGGTCGTCGAGCTCTTCGGTCTTTTGCTCGAGCTCTTCCTGCTCGACCTCGATGGTCATGATGAACTTGGAGCGCTCGGCTTCTCGCGCCTCCACCACGTCCATGAGCCCCTTTAGTACGGCGGCGTGCCCCTGAAGGCCTTTCAGCTCTTGGGAGACTTTGCCAATTGCCTTCATGACAGAAAGCGTGGCGCAAGACGAAAATATGAGCAGGGGAATTCGAGCTAACATGTAGCAAGGTGCGCGATGGGGTCCATTCCTCAAGAAGACGGGCCTCAAGGCTTGCGCGGGTGAATTCTTCGCGCTCGTCAATGCGGTCGCGAGAGATCTCCTCCTCATCGACCTGCGCTTCTAGGCTGGAGCCGACCGCGACCACCCCCGACGTGCTTGGGCCAAGGCCCTCGGTCTCCACCACGGTGGCGACTTGGTGTCCTATCGTCTCCCTTGGCGGGTTCAACTCGCCGGCAAGGGGGAGGCGACAGCAGCGTTGGCTCCGACCTCCGTGGTCAGACCTTCACTCGCCTCCGGCATCGGGGGAGCAATGGCCGGATCCGCCGCCATGATCTCATGGCCTTCGACCTCCGTGGCTGGGTGTTTCACCATGGCGCCCGGCGCAAAGAATGGTGTTAGTCTCGCAAGACCTTTGCGGTGTGGCCATCTTCGGCGGTCGGGGGCGTCACGACCTTGGCGCCGAACGACCGTGGTTGGGAGAGCTGGGCGTCGCCCGCATTTGCGCCATGGCAGCTCTGGTGCCATCCCCCGCGTCGACCTCGGGAGGGTCGGCAGCAGTGGCTGAGTCGTGGGCCTCGCTGGTATTGTAGTCCTCGCTGGTCGCGGGCTGGATCTCCTCAGTTGAGTCATCGAGCCCTTGGTCGAACTCCCACGTGGCCCAAATGGGGCCCAGAAGAGTGCGCCTTACCGAGGGGCGCTGCTGAGCCAAGACGAAGAGTCCTCCTCCTCGGACTCGGACTCGCCCTGGACAACAGCCATTGTCAAAACGGGCAAGTCTCGAGCATGGGCGCTCAAGGTTTGCGATTAAGAACAGACGCTAAGCCCGAGAAACAAGAGGGAGGTGGAGCGAACTGAAAAGCCAAGGACTTACGTGGGTTGTCGGCCTCCACCTTGACGAGGGTCGGCGTAGGTCTTGTTGCCCCGACGCTGCAGGGGCACTTCGCTTTCGCGCTCCACTGGCCTGGGACCTTGGAGCTCGCGCGGGATCTACGTCATCCACGGCGGCAGACCTGGGGGCCCGAGTTTGTGCGCCCTGGGCCGGATGGGGGCTCGAGGTCCTGGCAGCGACTGCCGTGCTCGACTGCTGGAAAGAGGAGAACATATCAGGCATCAAAGGACGCGAGCAAAGGACCCGGGGGCTCAGCCATGGGAATCCTTACCAGAAGGCTCGCCCCACTCGACGTGAGGTTTCTTCACCACCGGCGGTCTGCTTCCGGCGGGGGCCTCTTCTTCCCTTTCTTTCTTGTCCCGCCGGCAATGAGCATTCTCCGGCTGTCTCGGCATAGTTCTTGATGATCCCGCAAGCGCACGAGGTTCGTGAAGGGCCTCGCGAACACTCGAATTGAGTACTTGGTCGGGGTGGCTTACCTCGGCTTTGCGGCGCAGCACGTTCCTCGGCACGGGCTCGTCAAGGGCGTAGTCGTTCACGGCCTTCCCGAACATTTCGTTCATTAGGGCGACGATCTAGGATTCCTTCGGCGCTGCTGGAACGACCAAATCATCAAGGTGAACCAGGGAGCAAATCCGCAGCGAATCTTGAGGCAATGCGACTTACCGGTCGTCCCTTCGCGAGTCAAGTCGTCGCAACCTTGGATCTCGTAGAAGGGGTGCTCCCTCCTCCGCAGGGGGAACACCCGACTTCTCAAGAAGTCATTGGCAATGGCCTGTCTGGTGAGGCCTCGCGTGGCGCAGATATGGATGGTCGCGATGGCCTCTTGATCGTCTTCCAGGTCGCCCGACTCTGGGGTCTCCTTCCCGCCGAGGGGTACCTCAAACTCTAGCGACCGCCCTCGCTACCGCTTCGTAGAACCATCGCCGGACCACGGGCCAAGGGAGTCGCGTAGCACGCTTGGGGGAAGGAACACGAATTCCTGTCATTCATTGCCGACGCTTGTTACCGGCTAATAATGAAAAGGGGGCTACGCTACTGACCCAAACTCGATGGTAGCACAAGAACACCCGATGTATACTGTGTTCGCTCTCACGGTGGAGATAATACCCTAGTCCTGCTTCGAATTATATGTGGCTAGCTAATTGTCGATGAGATGTTTCGATCTTCGCCGGTCCCTCTCCTTCTCCCCACCCCTTTATATAGCGAGGAGGGCGGTTACAAAGGAGAGTCCTAATCGGTTACAAGGTGGAGATTATATCTCTTTCCTAATCCGCTTAATATGATAACGGATAGGATTACAATTGTATCCTCCCTAAGCGGTCGGTTTCTATCTTCTGGTTTCTTGTCACAAGATGGCACCGCCTTTGGGCAATACTAATCTTCATGTATCCGCTTGGCCTATCCTCCCGGTGGCCCTCACGTCCTGCCATGCAGATACCCGGGGTCCATATACTCCACAGTAACTCCCGAGTGCTTTGCGATCGAGTTGCCGCTTTCCCGGTCGCAAAATTTCACCGAGTCATTCTTCACGCCGAGTGCTTCCAGTTCTTGATGTAGTTTCCTTCGTTTTTCTTTCCACCGAAAGTGCCCATTGTAGGCAAAGAGATCGTGAAGGACTCAATAGAACTCCACACGTTGAACTATTCCCAACTGTCGCGGCGTACAGCTGGTGGCCCATCATGGGGCATACCGCATCCTCAACGATGTGCAGAAGTCAAAACGCTTTTTCCGCTCAAGGTGAAATTCAGCGCCGCTCCTTTTAAATTCATTTGATGCTGATGTCGTCGTTGAACGCTATTCGCATGCGCCGTGATCCAAATTTAGTAGCCCTAAAATCATGTATATGCAGAACTTAGGCAATGTAAAAACAGTTCACTCGGATGTGATGTCCGACTGGTTTGTGTATAATCTTGGGGTTTTTTACTCCTTTTCCTTATTGATTTTGAATTCATCCGAGTGGTTTTGATTCTTTTTTGTTTAAGCACTCTGCCCGACTAGTCTAGCCCCCGAGCGTCGGGAGTCGGCTCATGGCACTTTTTCCCAGGCACACGTTTTGGGTGACTAAAGTTCGCCGTACATGGGGTCAGAGCTTCACAACTTGGAATTAACGCACTCGGATTCATTTGCAATCGTTTAAGTAAAAGAAGAAAAACACAACTCAGAAAGATGTGCGACAAGACACTATTAGGTGTAGCCTCGACTTCATCGCTTAGTTGAGGATCAACTAAGTAGCAAGTTTAAGAGGAAAGTCGCAAACGAACAGTATTTCTTAATGTAAGAAACAATAAATGACCCAAAAGAGTGTTGCGCATGCGCAACACTATTAGGTGTAGTCCCCAACTTACTGCTTAGTTGAGGATCAACTAAGTAGCGAGTCAAGAAAGCCAATAATTTTATTTTATAATGATATAATTTGAGTAAACAGTGACTTAGCTGCTCTATGCTCCATGTGTTGCAGACAATCGTGTCGTCTTTACTCGTGGCGCAGG
Source organism: Guadua angustifolia (assembly GCA_036346375.1). Classification (NCBI taxonomy): domain Eukaryota; kingdom Viridiplantae; phylum Streptophyta; class Magnoliopsida; order Poales; family Poaceae; genus Guadua; species Guadua angustifolia. Next base: position 47,994,380 of record CM070512.1, on the reverse strand, counting down.
CATAGGCTTGCAATCGAGTCGTAGGTGGCGCCGGGCGAGGCGAGGCTCGTGGCCGAGCCGAAGGTGGCGCTCTGGGCGCAGCGTAGCTTCGTGGTCGCAGCCGGGTGGCGCTTCGGCGCGAGTATAGGTCGTGGTCGCAGCAAAGGTGGCGCCGGGCGCAGCGTTGGCTCATGGCCGCCGGCGGTGGCGCTGTGGCGCAGCGCTAGCTTCGTGGCCGTGCGCGCGGTGGCGCTGGCGCAGCGAGGCTCGTGGCGCGTTTGCAGTCGGCGCTGTGGGCGCGGCGTGGCTCTTGGCCGTGCGAATGTGGCGCTGGGCGCAGCGTGGCTCGTGGCCGCGCCGGTTGGCGCCGGGCGCAGCGTAGGCTCATGGCCGCAGCCGGAGTTGGCGCTCGAGGCGCAAGCGTAGGCTCGTGGCTGTGCCGGAGTTGACGCTCCTGGGTTGTTTGTAGTAGCCAAGAAAAGCGAGAGGGTCGAGCGATGACCCAGTTTGAGTTTCGTATAATCGATTTAATCGATGGAAGCGCCAGGTTTAGTGCCTCCATGCATTATATGTGTCAGGCTTAATACCGACACCAAAATAATTTCCTGAAACAATAATCAGGAAGAAATTTGAGTAGCATCAAAAAATTACCCGAGTGATCCAAATAATTTTTTAAACCACTCGGATATATATATATATGAAAAATTAAGCTGCATATTTAAATGCATAATTTAAATATTAGAAAGACTTAGCTGTTAGCTCACCGACTAATCTTGGCCTGGTTCCGAGCGGTCGGATGGCCGAGCTCGAGACGAACACCTGGTGAAAACTCGCGTACGCAGGACTTCTCGAGGTGGCCCCGCCTGGCGAAAACTCCTCGAGGTGGCCCTGCCTGGTGAAAGCTCGCGTACGTAGGACTTCTCGAGGTGGCCCCGCCTAATGGGGCCTTGCTGCAAGCGCCTGCGGACGCCCGAAGAAGCTCGCCTGGCTGCTCGCTTCGCGATCAAGACCGCGCCCGCCATCTTGTTTCACGCCGCAGTTCTGCGACCCACTGCCGACGCTTTGGCTCCGGCGCCCACGCCATCGATGCATTGCTCGCTTCCGCGTCAGACGCAAAGACGCCGCTTTGATTCCTATGCCGCCATGATCGACGGACGACGGTACGCTAGCGCCGCAACTTTGCCGCCTCGCCATGCACTCGTTGTATTTTCGGTAGAAGCACCTAGCAACCACATGCCTGGTCCGTGGCACGAGTCGAAATCCAGAGCGGCCGCCGGAGATGGATAGTCCTGAAAATCACGATTTCCGAGCAGCAGCGGGACGAACTCCTGGGAGGCCAGGTTGCCCACGATTTATCTGGTCCGTGGAGGTGGCGATGGTGACCAGACCGTGCTTCGTGCGTCTGCTGCACGCCTTCCTTGATTTCGCTTTTCCCCGAGACGCTCACAGCCGTACAAAAAAAGACCCGCGTGGAGATAGCACGACGCTCTCCACCTGTGCCCGGCATGATGCTTGCTGCGAATCAATCTGCAACTACACGACGTCAGGTCGCCAGCGAGGAGTGCCTCAGGAACTCCGCTCGCCTCCCTGATTATTGCGCTGAAAGACTTGTTTCATCTCGCCTGCCGAGATCCGACCGCCGCTACCGACGCAGGTCTTCGCCACATAAAAAACGGCTGAGCAAAAACTCAAGCCGCCGCCAATGCTATTGAAGATCGCCATCTAGCTCGACGAATTGATCTTGACGCCGCTTCACCGGGCGCGCCACCGCCGACGCTTGTTACCGATAATAATGAAAAGGGGGCTACGCTACTGACCCAAACTCGATGGTAGCACAAGAACACCCGATGTATACAGGTTCGGGCTCTCACGGTGGAGATAATACCCTAGTCCTGTGCTCTGGAATTATATGTGGCTAGCTGATTGCTGATGAGATGTTTCCTGATCTTCTGCCCGGTCCCCTCTCCTTCTCCCATCCTGAAATGCTCCCTAGGGCGGTTTCAGGGTTTTGGGAAGGGTGATGCGATTTCCCGCTCGGGGCGAGAATCGGCGCCGCTTCCTTATTAATACGGAGCAAATAGAATGGTTTTATACCATTTGCTACTTGCCCCTTTGTTCTCCAACTTCTTCTCCTTCGCGACCTCCGCTGCTAGGGCTACCTTTTCTTGTTACCCTAGTTTTCGCGCGATCGCGAGGATTCTTTATTTAAGAATGTCGCCTTCTTCTCCCAAGAATCGCTTCCCCATCCGCCCGCCCAAAGATTGGGCTACTTCGTGACGACGGAGGGACGATTGGAGGATTTGGTCGGCATTGGTGTTTTTCCACCTTGGTGATGCTTTTCGTTGAATCCTTCTGCCAAACCACTCAATGAGGCGAGGAGGAAAGCCCTGGATGCCCTCAATAGGGCCATTGCCTTGCTTTTGTGGAGAACGCCGTGAGGCGACCTCGCCTTGCGATCTTTCTCTTCTCTCCGCTGTGGTAGCGAGGTTTCGACGGTCTTCTTGTTCGTCGTGGCCAATGCCAAACGCTCATAGTTATTCTCGTCACCGCGCGCTCTTCATCTTCGCGATCACTTTTTCGGGCGCTCAAATCTGCACGGAGGTCCCGGCGACTGCTGTGTCGAGCGTCCTCTCCTTGTTGAAGCTCCCGCCGTCGATCGCGGGTCAGATATCGCTTTCGCCGCGCGAGCGTATGGGCAGTACGGATGGCGCTTTTCTCTGGTGCCTCTGGTGTCATTGAATTGCCGCCGCCGCAACCATAGCCCGAACTTGGGCTACGATCGGAGCGCCGGCTATTCGTCCGGTAGTGGTGCCAAGGTGTCGAGGAGCGCCTTGGAGGCGACGATGTTCTGCTGGGGGTATGGAAAACCGACCGTTCCCCACCTTTGTCCGCAAGATTTCTTCATTCACGCCTCCTCTGTGCCGAGGAGTTCGCAGGTTTTCTTGATGATGATGGTTTTCTCCGCAGCTTTTGCCGCATCCTTTTGCGAGGGACCATTTCAATCACGAAAATGTCGTGAAGGCTTGAGAATTTCCTACCTCTCCTTCAATCGGAGGTGCAGAAGACGAGGCGTGACTGTGAATCCGAGTGGTTTGCTTGTGTATTCGACCACTCGACTCGCCATTAGCCCGCCCGACTCGAGACGAGGATCGTGTCCTGGCTTATCGCCTCTAGGACAGATGGCCATGCCCGGTTCTCGATCCGAGTGATTGGCCGGCTAAGAGAACCTCGAATTGGTTCCAGATCGGAATCGATCCGAATCCAAACGGAGAGACGCCAAAGTTGTCGGCGATGAAATCCAGCCTCCGGGTTAAATACCGAGCCGGGCGCAAGATGGTCGTGTTCTCAAGATTGCCATCGAGCTTGTCGGATTGATCCTAGCGCAGCTTCTACCGGCGCGCCAACCGCCGACGCTTGTTACCGGCTAATAATGAAAAGGGGGCTACGCTACTGACCCAAACTCGATGGTAGCACAAGAACACCCGATGTATACAGTTCAAGCTCACGGGGTGAGATAATACCCTAGTCCTCGGCTCGAATTATATGTGGCTAGCTAATTGTCGATGAGATGTTCTATGTTTTAGATGCCCCGCCCCTCCCTTTATATAATAGAGAAGGGCTGTTACAATATTGAATCCTACTTGGATATAAAGTAGGGTTTCTATCCCGAGCTCAGACGGTTTGGATTACAATCATCCCCGCCCAAATACGACTCGATTTCTTTAACTAAGGCCTATCCTCGATTCTCCACGCTTTGTTTGGCCTGTAACCTTCGCTTTATCTAGTCGACACGATCCAAGTTCGCCTTAGCCGAGCCTTGAGGATCGCAGGGCCCCGGACATACATATCCCATAGTCAGCCGAAAGTAGAGGCATCCGACCACGGGTCCTTCCCCATGTAAAAAGGAGAAGAAGCAGAGAAATAGCGAGGGGGTGGGAAGGATTCCAAGGAACCCCTCGCACAGGTGAGAGAAGATGGAAAGCAGAAGAATGGAGTTGGGCACCAGATTAATCAGCTCGATCTCGCATACGGTGAGAACGTCTGGGAGAAACACGCTTCCGCGATCCGCAGTCAAGAGCATGTATCGCCTCAGATCGACAAGCCTGCTGTCCCCGAGGTTGCGGTTCGGTCTCCCCACCCGGCAGTCGCCATGACCATGGGTCCAAGAACCCTGTGCTCGAGTTCTTTCATCCTCGCCACCGCCGTAGTGCTTTTTCCAGTTTGGCCATGGTCATGGGAGGAGTTGTTGGTCTGAGGAAGAAGAAGAGTACAAGCAAGGGGTCAAAGACTACGAAGGAGCAGAGAGTTCGGGGAGGTAGCGACAGTCGCAAAGCTTTATAAGACCGAGGTGCTACGGGCCGGCTGATTAAGGGCATCTCAAGGGCGAACCGTCAGTGACACAACAGGCAATTTATACACGCTGGGAATCGAGGCGCTATGAACGGTTCCATCGTCCGACTGCACGAGTTTCGGAGATCAAGAGGCGCCAGTGTCGCTTGCTGCGCGGCTCGGGCGCTATGTTTCCGCCTCACTCGACCTCAAGCATGAAGGTTCCAAATCAGCCCCATTTGTGGAGTCTCAAGGTCGGCTGTGTCCCACCACGACCTTAAGCCTCGGGGCTAGCTGACGAGGGTCAAGGCCCTTGACCGCCAAAGATATCGGTCAACGGCTCCAAGCTCGGAGGCCCCGACCACGACTGGCGCGACGCAAGAGCCCGACCTAGAGCGCGGATGACCCCGAGTACAGCTTCGCACGACCTTGAGCTCGGGTCGGCTCCCGTTCATATTGAAGTCCCTTGAATTCGGAACGGTGTTTACTCAAGGCACCAAGACATGGGATCGTGGGAGGAAGCAAAGACGCAACAAAACCGAGCGTTACTTCCAAATTTCAATGCGCATGAAGACCACTACCCAGAATATCTCCCGTCCGTTACAAGCAGGGAAGATATAAGGCTGAGGATGCACAGTCTGAGGGACAAGACACCAGAGCTCAAGCACTAGACACTGCCATTGTTGAGCTTGAGCTGTAACACACCTCTGTACTCAAGAGCAACAAAGATCACCACCGCAAGGCCACCGGAGTAGAGCTATTACCTTCACAGGCTCGAACCAAGATAAACCTCGCCACGCCGTTGTCGCTTAGCTCCAACCTTTCTAAGACGAGTTCTTTCCTCCGCTGAGCCAAGCTCTGCTCAGGTCCGAAGTCTCACTAACCCCCATATTAATTTCAGCGATTGGCGATCCTGATCGTCGACAGCAATTGTGTGTGGATATCAGATTTCACACCCTTTATTTAACAAGCACACATCTATTTAATTATCTTTGCAGTGCTCTCATGTTAATCTAGAATTATTGTTGCTGTCGTATGATGAATGTTGGAGTTTAGGCTACGTAACCTACGTTTTTCGTTCGAGGGTGCTTGTTTATAAATATGCCATTTCAGCATATTTATAAATAAGCACCCTCAAATTGTCTATATTTTTTTGAACAGTTCAAGAAAATGTGGTTCAATCAAGTTTCTGAGCTATTGTACAACTTCAGAGAAGGTTTTGGTAGCATCTCCCTAGTGTTCTACAGATACACACCTCTCTTGACTTTGTCAAGATGTGTATAGCAGGGAGATGCCGTCAAAATTTTTCCTAGAATTGTACAATAGCTTAGGAACTTATGTGATTCAATCAAGTTTCTGAGCTATTGTACAACTTCAGAGAAGGTTTTGGTAGCATCTCCCTAGTGTTCTACAGATACACACCTCTCTTGACTTTGTTGAGATGTGTATAGCAGGGAGATGCCACCAAAATTTTTCCTAGAATTGTACAATAGCTTAGGAACTTACCCGAACTACATTTCCTCGAATGGGATTAGGACCTGACTTAATTAGAGATTAGGAGTCATCGATGATACGTACTTAGTTGGTGAACAGATAGACATTTTTTTAAGACAATTCAATTCGTCAACTTTGTTAATGGTTGCACACTTATTTTGTTTCAATGAAGTATAAGATTTGCAAGCAATTGCATTAATTAAGTAAGTCGATATCATTGTTGATGTTTTAAATGTATGTCTCCTAACTAGGGAAATGGAAGCTCTTAACTAGGGAAGAAGGTATTGAGAGTAAAATTATATATCTTGGAACCCATCCTCTATTCTACAAAGATAATGAAATGATGTCTCAATACTCGAAATAGCTAGCTACCTGTTGCTCTAGTTTTTTCTTAATTTATTATGCGTAGTTTAATTGCAGATGGACCGTGAAGAATGGATGTATCGGAAAATCTATGTGAGTGATGAATTTCAGAGGGGTGTTAAAGAGTTCAAAAAAATTACAGAAGAAGACATGGTAAAAAGGTGTGTAAACTTCATATATTATCCTTGCATTAATTGCACCAATCTCAAGAGATTTAACAACTCAATTCAAATTGAAGACCGCCTAACTCGACATGGCTTCGTGAGGAATTACACGTGTTGAATCCATCATGGGGAGTCCAGATGCCATGAGTACTGTCCAAAACAGTGGTGTTAGTATAGATGCTTTTTCGATGATTGCTCAAAAGGAGGATTCTCAACAGTAATGAACTTGTACTACAGGATGATCGAATAAATTTGGTAGATCGATTACGGAATATACCAAGTTCCATTGTTCCGATGTAAGTAGATGGGACTTCCACACAGAGCGTAGATCGACAAGAGAGGTTTTAGTCATGTGGATCTCAATAGACTTGCCTATAAACATGAACTGTTCGTCCTTGAGAAGCAGGCAATTCAAGTTTTCTAAGTGCGTGATCCGACCAATCCGAGGTTGCACGTCGTCCTTTGTGGCAAGAAGTGGATCGTTGGTGTTGAAAATAGGAATAATTGATAAAATACATTCATTTATGCCATTGATCATTTGCCCCATGATGTCTCACTAACATGCGTGCCTCATTTGCCTCGTGATGTCTCATTGACATGCGGGCCCGCATGTCAATAAGACATCACGGGGAAAATGATCAATTGCACTAAGTAAAACAAGGCATATGATCAATTCTCTCTTGAAAATATCATAGATAAAGAAGAGTATAATCAATTCAATGAAATAACTTTGTTTGCAGATGGAGCATGTCTTAACGGTGATGACGACACATATGAAACAAATTACATGTGTGTAGATCATCAAGAAGGGTTCTATTGCAAATAAATAGACTATTTTAATGTTTGTTGCTTATTTCATTGTTCCATTATGTATTTTAAATTTATTATAATGCTTTCGGAGTAAAAATTCAAGTTGAATTGCTTTTTGAGGTTTTGATGGAAATTCAATCTCTCTTTATGCCTAAAAAACACATTGTGCCATATGTTGTGAAAGAACATTCCTTTGGATGAAATTCTTTTTGGGAAACTTATAATTAGTCAAAAATTCATTTCTAGAAATTTTCAAACAATTCAAACTTAATTTGAAATTTTTTTGACTTTTGTACACTTTAAGTAAAAATCATGCCTACGAAGTGAAATTTGGCATATCTTTTGAATGGGGACTCTTTTTTCAAAAAGTCTTTTTGGAAAAGCTTGTAACTAGTCCAAAATTCATTTCTAGAAATTTTCAAAAAATTTGGAGTTTATTTCAAAAAGTTTTGACTTTTCTCTCTTTGTTCAAATGCTGATAGATTTTGTCAATATAAGGTTGTCGGTTCGCTTAAATAACCAACACAGATACATGATTAACATAATGTGCTGGTTCTCATTAATACTGTCAGTTTACTTTACAAACCGACAGTGATACCGAATTTAATCAGTCTATTCTAGCAAGGAAACCGATAGCTATACGTATTTAACGTAGTTAGTCCTGGCAAGAAAACAGACAATGATATCTTATTAACGCAGTCGGTTCCAGAAACAAAACTAACAGTGATACGTAATTAATGCAGTTAGTTATGATAAGAAAACCGATAGTGATAGATAATTAAGGTAGTTGGTTCCGGCAATAAAACCGATTGTGATGTTTTTTTTTGCTATCGGTTTTTCCTAGAACTAGTTATCGCCACACGATTTAGCGAAAAAGACAGATGTCGCAATTTGTTCTGACAGGCAACGCTAACGACTGGATTAAGTAGTAGTTGCTGTGCGGTATGGCGAAAATATGGTATTCATCCACCTATACAGTGACTACACCTATTTCACCACACCATTCGGCGACGGAGAATTTTTTTTGGAAATTTTCTGTTACGCATATTAATATCACAATTCCTTTTAATAAATATATTATCTAAAAAAATTCATTGATAAAGTGTTGAATCTAAAAAAAGTTGACCGTGCTCCCCATTTTGTTAGCTTAACTAAGAACATAGATGAAAGAATGAACAGATACTATGATTTTTTAATGATTTTTTATGACCATTATGTTAACTTTCAAAATCTAATACTTTTTCATGATTTGCATCATTTTCACAACTAATGCTTTTTTCATGATTTGCATCATTTTAGGCATATTAGTTTTATTTTTTTTATCTCGGCATGATATTAGAATTTAGGTTGCATAATCTATGTCTCCCATTAGCATATTTATAAGCAAGCAGTCTCGAATTATCCACATTTTTTGGATTGTTCGAGGATATGTGGTTTGGGCAAGTTTCTGGGCTGTTGTATAACTCCAGAGAAGGTTTTGGCAGCATTTCCCTAATGTTCTTCGGATACACACTCTTCTTGACTTATTATCGAGGCGTGTATCTGGAGAATAGTGGGGAGATGCTGTCGAAATTTTCTCTGGAGGTGTACAACAGCTTAGGAACTTGCCCAAACCATATATCCTCAAATGAGATTAGGAGTACCTAACGTATTTACAGATTAGGAGTTACCATTAGTACGTGTTTAGTTGGTTAACAGATAGACTTTTCTTTAAAATCATCTATTAATCTATTACTTTACTACAGTATACTAGAATAATTGTCTGCAATGAATTATCCATTAATTTGTAACTTTACATGATTCTTTGTCAAGTCTACATAATAGCTATACATTGCTTTCTCTCAACTCAAATATATGACCATATCAGATATATACATATTCAAAATGTCGCAAGTAGAGAGCATCGGCTCATCGCGAGACAGGATAGAAGGTCCTACTGAGTGGCCAAGCAATGATTTAAATGTTGAGGAGCCGAGTAAAGTGCGGAAGTTCTGAGGACCAAATAAAGGGGCCACAGGGAGAACGCCGCAGGTTCTCCACTTCAATGCCACGGGGGTTTGCACAGGTACTCCCAAGTACAAGGGGCACTATCGCTCTTTTCTTGACCAATTGGTGATGGAGAAAGTGCCAATCATAGTTAAGGACCGGAGGAAGGAAGTCAGAGTTGCGAAGAAGAATCGGTTGTGGGACAAGATTAAGGGCAAATGGATTATACAAGAGGAAGATAAAAGCAATACGAGGCGGTACTCCTTGAATAGGATGGGTGTGGCTTTGAAGCACTTCAGTGTCTTAATGCACGGTGAGTACGTACTAAAAGGCTATACTCCATTTGAGAGGTATCCGTTTGTGACTCTCAATGTTTGGGAGGAGTTCACGAGGATGAATAGTACTCCTAAAGTGGAGGAACTCAGAGAAGAACATCGCTATCCAGAGGCAGAACATGCACGCGCACCACCTCGGTTCCGTCGGCTATGAAGGGAAGAAAGTAAAGTGGGCACAACTAGCCGAGAAGTGCACAAACTTCGGGACGACAATGCCTTACGTGGCGACCCACATAATTAACCCCCGGTAACAATTGTCACCTAAAGTTAATTATATATAAATTAAGTGATAAAGGAGTATAAAGCATTCATTTAAGTGGTATATTAGAGGTGGAGTATGTAATCCTGGGAGTACGAAAAAGGCTTCCTCTCTCTCTCTCTATATATATATATAATCATTTAAGCGGTATACTAGAGCTGGGAGTATGTACTCCTAGTAGTGTGGAATCATTTTCCTATATATTCATATCATTAATAGGTTTTAGGTTGAGCGATGCACGGTTTTTTTTATAGATTATCTATTCTTGTCTTATGAATTCAAGAGGATAAAATTATGCATTTTTATATTTATAGTTTTGAATTCAATATGCAAAAATTATTTGAATTAATAGAATTAAAACATTAGTCACTTTGTTGTATGTTATGTATGAATAGTACTCAACTTTAAATGATTTTGCATGAGAAGTAGTTTATACATGCTAGGATTATAAATTTTACGCTTTTGATTATGTATTTATGGTTTTATGAAGGTTCTAATGATACAAATATCTTAACTACTGATTTCTTCTTTATTATTAAATTCATTTACACAAAATACGGATTTTAGTGTTCATAATACTTAGGGTTATATTTTTAACAGAATTCAGATGCAAATCATGCTATAATGAAATTATTTCATTAGAATAGGATAGTCTTTACCCCAGAGAACATTTATATGCTGGTTTTATAAATTTTAGCATTTAGATGAGATGTTTTATTCGTTGCTGAAATAGCATATATGGTTTTAAAGTTGATGTTATAGGTGATGAAATTTCGTTTTAGATTTGGGACTGCACTTTTAAGAATTTTACAATTATTTCTCTTGCATTAGTAGGGGACAACCCTAGAAGTATTTTGAAACTAGTTTTGCATTATTTTGTTTTTAGCCGCGATATTTTATAGGCATACGAAGGAGTCTTTTATAAACTTAATTCAAATTAGTTCTTTTTGCCGACCATCATGATCTCATCTTTAAGAATATGCTGAGATTAGCCCTACCTAATATGATACTTAATTTACGAGGTATATATATATATATATATATATATATATATATATATGTGTGTGTGTGTGTGTGTGTGTGTGTGTGTGTGTGTGTGTATGGGGACATATCTTGTGCAATCAGGACTTTGGTGCAATCATCGTGCAATCCAACTAAGAAAAGTTTCAAAAAATTCTGAAAAAAATCATGGATGTACATCTCATCTTACCCCATCTACATATAAAATTTCATGATCAAATTCGTCCTATGTTAAAAGTAATAAAAAGACAAATTTCTGACAAACTTGAATAGTTCAAATGCACCCTAAATTTGTCTTTTTTGTATATATATATATATATATATATATATATATGTATATATATATATATATATATATATGTATATATATGTATATGCTATTAGTTATTATACATATGCATATACACATATACATCTTTGCAGTTGGATCACATTCCATTCATGAAACAATTCAAGTCAAGTTCATTTCTTAAACATTTTGGCATATTCGGGTAACCTACTGACATACTAGTGTACAGAAATCAATTATACTCATTTTAGATTTCTTTTGCACAAATTATGCATCTTTAAATATTTAAGGCATTGAAATTAACCTTTAATATAAAATGATTTAAACAAAGTTGAAATTCAAATACATTTATATATTTGGGTTATTGGAAGCATAAGGATTTCATTAAAATTGGTTTCATTCAATTCTGAGTTTGTTTGCAAAAATTTTATGTACAACATATCTTTAGGTATTCTCTTTAAATTTTAATTTCAAATTCACCCTGTGCTCTTTTCCAAAATATTTTTGCATATCGAGAAATTACTTGATTTTAGATTAATTTAGAATTTTGTCCATCTCATTTCATTAAAAATGCGAAAGTTAAAACAGTTAAACTGCCTTGGTTAAGAAAATCTGCTGAAAATTGAAAATGCGCCTTCATTACACTGAAACAGTTTTTTTTTTTTTGCATGGGATTTATTTTTAAACCAGCCGACCGACTAGTGGGTCCCTCGGGTTAGTGGAAAGAGGCGGCTATGAGAGGGATTGACTGACATGGGGGTCCCGCATGTTAGCGTCTTCAAAGCAGGGTCAACTCGGCCTAGCTCACTACTGGTGAAGCAGCACCGGGAAGGTCTAGCCACTGCTGCAGACCACTGCTGCAGTGAGCACAAGGAGGTCTAGACGCACATGTTGGTGGCTTTTATGGTGGCTAGTGGCGATAAAAATGGTTCGACCACTGTAGGTCAGCTACGGAGGGAAGAGCGGCGAGCCGCGTCGGTGATAGAGATCCGCTTGGATAGAATCGGTTCCATTTTACCTGCTAGTGGCTGTGGAAGACAACCGGGTTGGCCTGCCACCGTTCACTGTGGTTGAAGAAGAAGAACAGTAGCGATGGCGAGTTTCCGAATGGAGAATTTCCAAAAATTTTTAGGGCTTTTGATTAGTAGGAAGCACAGATGTTAAAGCTTGAAGCAATTTGGAAATGAGTCTCTATACCATGTGAATTTCCTTCGGTTCTTAGCTTTGAAGCTTCTCATTAATGGCGGTAGGAGAAAAGAATTAAGGTCTTTCAGCTGAGGAGAGAAAGGCAGGGATGACAGGAAATGAGGCGTGGTTCTAGAGCAAACTCGGGGCATCTTTTATAGGCAGTGAGGGTGCATAGATAAGCTTGGCCCCGGGTGTGAGCTCGTTGAGCTCTTGCGGCGTTCACACAGGAAGCAGCATGGCGGAATTCCGGTAAGGCCGGAGCCTTGCTGGCGGAAGGAGCAGTGGTGGTGAGCTTGCTCTGCGGATCTAGCGGTAGGAGGAAGACGAAGACTGGAGCTTCAGCTGACTGGTGGGCCTCCACAGTACTTCGGACCCACTGGTCGGTGTCATAAGCGCATACTGAGCTGAGTCAATTTTGGCTCAATGAATCAGTTAGCATCAAGTTAGAAAATTTATATAAAAAAAAAAATTTGTGTGATGCTAGGATAATGTTCATTATTCTGTAAAATTTTCAGGCTGAGATTTGACTTACGGAATTTATAAAAAATTACGAAAATGAACTATGCTCAAAATTTTGTTTTCTATTTTTTAATTATCTGGAAGTTTATATCTTATCAAAAATTTCTGAAACTTTTTTTTGAGTTCCACATACCTATATTATTCCTTAGTACAAATATAAAATTAATATATTTTGTATTTTATTCATAAAAATTCTGACATTCTAATTTTTGGATTTTGTAGCTTTTTAGTTTTTGAATTTTAAATATATCAAACTGAGTTATTATTTTTTAATATTTTTAATATTGATATTTTCATCTATACTGAAGATAATATAAAATTTTTAGGTTGATATAAGGCCAGATTATTTTTATTTAAATCTGAAAATATCATTATTTGTAGTCAAGGTTCATTAATTCCTTTCATTTCACATTTTATTACTTTGATATGAATTTTTAAATTTAGAATTAGATATATGAAGATTTTATAAGATTTGATTTTTATAGGTTTTTATTCTTTTCCTTTGTCTATTTCTCAAGTTTATATTAAAAGGATTTCTTCTTTAGAGCAAAAATCTAGAAAATCCAAGAAAAGTCAAGAAAATTCATAAAATTCAAAAAATGCATCAATAATTATAATTAAATATTAAAATGTAATTTGTTATGGGATTTGAGTTTTGTATTGCAATTGTAGAAAATTATTCATGTAAAAATTTTCTTAAGAACCAATATTCTAGAAATGTTTTTTGAATAGATGTAATTTAATATAAAATTATATTTTGAACTCATTTTCTCAATTTTTCAATTTATATGGTGAAGTTTTTATATTGCAACTTATGTGTTGCTTAAGGTTAGAATTCAATAAAAAGAAGAATTAAATGATATTTTGTATTAAAACCTTGATTTCAATTTAGGTTTTTATTCAATTTCATTTTTGCATTTTAAAATTTTATTTTCTCTATTTTAAAATTACTAGGAAGTTACACTTTACCCTTTAATTACTTGTACACACTTAAACCATATGTGAATTTATTTCCTTCCATTGTATACCATTTAACAAGCAATCATTAGATTCTATTCATGCTCGCTCCAAGTGAAAACAATGTCTACACTTTTAACTCGCTCGAGAAGAGACCGATGGCCTACACGATCAAGTCTGCTTTGGAGAAGTGCACTACTCTTACCTAACACTTTCTGAATTTAACTATGTTCATTTTTTTGACTCAATGGTATCTCTCCAATATATGTAGGGGTTTTGTCCTACGTCGCTGGAGGAGGGCGACATGATAACAAACAGGGTGACAAGCTGGAGTACAAGCGCTTCAAGGTACAAACGACTAGCATATATAGGATTATTTTTTTTCTAACACCTATTCTTCATCTCTAAATTTCTTTTTCTTTGGTCACAGTATCATCAACAGGGTAGCGATGACCTATGCGGCTTCTACGTCGTGCATCACATGCTACTCGTGGTCGACGGCGCAGACATTTTCCTAAGGTGTATATACATGCATAATAATACACGTAGCCTTTTATACAAATTTTAAAACTTAAATTAGTGCACCTATTTCTATTTTGCAGAAGATCGATATCCTCCTCTAGAGCTTACAAAGCAAAGAACTCAATAAATTACAAGACCACTAATGTTAGTGGTACTGGATAGAAATTATATCGGAGGATGGCAGGTTTAGAGATCCTGAAGGTTTCCTACTAGTCCATATGTAAACAATATTATATGTGTGAATGCGATATACATGTGTACTGACTGTTAAGCATGTTTGTGTTCTATATTGTGAATGAATGTGATATATGTGTTGTAATAAAGTGTTTGTGTTCTATGACTGTGATGTGTGCATACTGTGTATAATCTATGCTGTGTGAATGTAATATATGCATATTGTATGTAATATGTGCTGTTTTTTGGAGGGTACACAAGTAAGAAACATGACAACCCCTTATCACAATCGGTCTTTAGCTAGAACCAATAGTAATGAAACCATCATCACAATCGATTCTTACTCAGAACCGATAGTGATTGAGACCCTCATCATTATCGGTTTTGGGCAAGAGCTGATTGGCGAAAACCGACTATAATAGCGAGGGTCTCATCGCTATTGGTTTTAGGCTAGAGCTAATTGTGATGATGTATTTATCACAATCGGGCAAAAATCTAGCGCCGCCTTATCACTGTCTAATAACATTGTATTACCAGTAGAACCGATTATGATGTATATTTCTGTAATAGTGTCTTACTAGCTATGTGTGTATGTATATATGTGTACATGTATTTATGTGTGTACGAATAGTGCCTTCGATGACTGAGAGGTACTCAATTGATTGCCTGCTAGCTCATGTCCTTGCACGGCCGGCCAACTGCCGTACGTACGTTGAGTGTCGCGTCGCAAGTACGCTTACACCTTCGAGAGACGCCTAAGTACGCGCGTGTTACCATCACCGTGCCTACAAGCGAGACCGCCGTCCCGGCCGTCGATCTCTAGCTAGCTCCTCTACGTACGTCTATCCACCAATCACTGCTGCGGAAGAGGATAATACTTCCGTTAGTATCATAAGCGGTTTTATAGAAGTCACTTCAAAAGAGAAATAATATTGTGAGGAGTAGGATTTGAACCCACGACCTCCTCACTCCTTCTCGTGACCTACGACTTACCTATCTAGCCAACCCACCCACGCGTGCTCTCTGATAGAGTAGGGCATGCATTCCTTTTATTATTTCGAAAACTGGGCTTCTACAAGCGGTTAGGGACACGAACCCCTTCTAGAACCGGCTCTAGAAGGGGTTCGTATTCCCAACCGCTTCTAGAGCTCTAGAAGGGGTTCTGGACACGAACCCCTTATAGATCTAGGGCTCTAGAAGGGGTTCGTGTCTAGAACTGCTTCTAGAGACCCCATTCGGTCCGTTGTTTATGAACCGCTTGTGGTGCAGAGAGCATAAACGGTGCGTAACTAACCGCTTGTAATAAGGCGTTTGTGAAGGTCGATTTTGTAGTAGTGAATGCATAGAGGAGCAACAAACGAGAGATGCCCTGACCTAGCTTCTCCATACGCGCGCATCCACTGCTACATAAATGATCTTTAGTCCTGGTTGGTAACTGATTTTAGTCTCGGTTGCCAAACCGATAGTTTATCTCGACTAAAGGTCACAGCATCTTTAGTCCTGCCTCTCGCGATGTAGAAAATATCTAAAAATTATGACGAACTCAAGACTCGAACCTAGAACATTCTGTATGCCATCATAGGATACTCCTAACCCACCCACCCACACGTATTGAATAGACTAGGATATGCATTTCTTTTAAAGTATACTGGAACGAGCCTTTAGTACCCATTCGTAATATTTAACGCATTTTTAGTCCGGTTCGTGAATACTAACCGACTAAAGTTTTACTTTTAGTCCCGCTTGTAACACTAATCGACTAATGTGTGCTCGTACCGGTATGCTCGCTAAAGCACTCTTCGTTCGATTCATGGCACGAACCGGGACTAATGTGAGCGAAAAATCATGCTTTTAGCCTAGTAGCCACGAACCGGGACTGTTGCTACTATTAGTCCGTTAATCGGGACTGATGGATCGATATGAAATGTCGTTTCTCTAGTAGTAATCCCGCGGGCATGCAGCGCACGTACAAATAAATAAATAAATAAATAGTACACAGCCATAATTGGCATGCATGCATTACACCTGCACGCACATAATTACATACATCTAAAGGCTGCTGCAGCTCGTGGCAAGTGGCAACACGTGAATACCACACCGGGGAATTTGAAAGAATTAAAATTAAATAATATTATATTTGAAATAATTGAAACTCATATTCCATTTGCAATAATTTCTATCCAAATATTTCATTTTCGATGATATTTTGTCTAAAATTTCAAATTTTGTCTGAAAATTCAATTTTCGTTGATATTTTGTTTGAAAATTCAAATTTTTTTGACCATCTGATTTTGTGACACTTATCAATTTCAGATGCTACTTTTCGTTATCTTTCCAATGAGCCAAAGAACGCCCCGATTGGAGGTATGAGTCAAAAGTTATGTCTATTTTAAGAAATATGCTCGGATTTCGTATTTGCAAACTAGAATTTGGTGCCCAAAAGAATATAATTGGAGATCTTATCGTATGATGATTTTGCTAATTACCTCAATAGTTTGCTAATTTGAAATAATTGAAAATCGGTGTTCGGGTGTTTAACAGGGTTAAGGGGAGGAGGGAAGCATTATATATCAGATGTGATCATACCACCACTGAAGTACTAGATCTTATAAAAACTCTGAAGTTAAGCGTGCTTGGACAAGGGTAGTAATAAGATGGGTGACCTCCTGGGAAGTCATTGTGCACCTGTGATTTTAAACGCCATGAATAGAGGGATCCCCGGCGCTTGTAAACGCCATAAATAGAGAGAACCTCGGCACTTATAAAGTGCCATGATAGAGGGAACCCCGGCACTTATAAACGCCGGGTTAGAGTCTTCCACGGCATTTATAAACGCCGTGGATAATTAAGCGCCGCCAATTACTTTTCCTGACGCCATTTTTCTTGACGCCATGTAAACGCCATCTAAAATCTTTTTAAGGCATTTATAAGGTTTTAAAGGCATTTATAGGCGCCATCGGAAGCCCGACGTGTTGTAGTGAATATTGCCTTTCGCTAAAATGTCACTCTTCTCTCATTGACATGTGAGACCTTCTGTGTCTATGACAATGGATCCGAGTAGCATTTTAACGAGAAACAATGTTAGGAGTGGCAAAATATCAATTCTCTCACCATCTTCTGGGGAGATAGTCCTTATGATTGTTGCTCTGTGGTTGGACTTGGCTCTATAGCAGCCCAAAAGACCTGAGGCCGGGACGTTGGTTTAGTGTGACCAGCTTCAGATGCGAGTATAGCGGTTCAAAGGCGCTATGTAACAGTAGGTTTCTAGGTATCCTGATACATCTCAAACCTCACAGTTGTCGGGGTCTCGGGGAGCACACCCGAAGCGTGTATTCTGGATGCATCTTAGCTAGGTCTTATGGTTGCCGAGGAGCACACCCAATGGTGTACGGGAGAGATTTGTCATAATAATCCTACATCGGTTGTGGAGAGAGGCAAAGCACGGTTTATAAGAGTGGGCATGGTACCATTTATCATGCTAGTCTTTTAGGGCAGATGGTCTACCCCGTTGGTTGTTGCTCTGTGGTGGGCTTGCGGAATGACTAGGGCGCGTGTTTATTAGGTCCAAGGCTGGATGTTGGGGTTTGGCAATCTAATGGTGCTGTGCACCAGCAATTCATACCAGAGCCTAGGTCTCTGGGATACATCTTATCAGTGGCGAAGCTAGAATTGAAATAGAGGGTGAGCTCAAAACCTCATTGGAATAAACTAAATTGAGACCAGCAGAGCAATTATAGTATTGTAAAATTAAAATTCATACATAAAGAAAGGAAAAGCATAGAAAAAAGCAAAAATCCTTACTTGATCTCTAATTTCATTAGCATAATCTTCTATTGGCATGCGAAGCGCCGGATCGGCAATAATTTCATTCGTATTCAATTCTAGTCGAAGCATCTTTAGTTGAGTTGCACTCTCATCGGTTGAGGGAGTACTACTTGAATTACTTGTGAAATAATTGCACAAAGTTTATTTCTCCATTATTGCAAATCTATGAATAAATACAACTATAAATGTGTAAGCATAATACAACTATATTACCAACAACAGAGCCTAGAGCATGTTGTACATTTGTATGGTATATTTATAATTTTATCAATGTATAACAATATGAGTGTATAACAAGATGGATAATGATATATTGATATTTGATAGTATATATTATATTACTAATTTACTATATTACCAATTTACTCATTTACCTATTTACTCAATGATCTCATTTACCCACACTACTACAGTAACCAGCTATCACAAGCGGCTCAGAATCCCCTTTACAAGCGGTTTTATAATCGCTTTAAGCAATCAAGGTGTGATACCCGCGGGTATGACAAGCGGTTGTTCGAACCGCTTAGCCGTGGGCACCGAAGCGTTGGGAACGTGTCCAGAAGGCCAGTAGCCGCCACGTAGGACGCCACAAGCGGTTCGTGTTACAAACCGCCAGGAGAACGATATTCAAGCTGTTAGTATTACTTAACCGCTAGGAGAGCAAGATCTGTAAGCGGTTGGACTCACCAACCGTTGTGGAGAGAGTTTTCATTATATGCATTATAGAATATGTTCTTACAAGAGTTTTTGTATATCGCTTTTTGACCGTGAAATTAAATATGAGTGGAGGAGTTTTTTATGCAATTAAATATATATTACATATGCATACTCATACACATGTTCACATGCTAGCTCAAGACACAAAAAACGAACTTAATAGTGTAAAAATGGACAAGTACATACACGCAACCGACGCTATAAGTTTGAATGATGAAAAAATGATTATCGAACTCATTTGTTGCATGCGCCACTCTTTATGTCCTTGGTCGACGTGGATGTCGCCATCGCTCAGCGGTGTCCAACGCAGAAACCTTACATGGAACTCGCCATTTGGAGATACAACCTCGCTGACAAGGAAGCCGATAAGTTGTTCTTGGAGTGCGCGACCGGTGAGGCGAGCACGTTAACGTGTTTCATCGATGTTAATGACAATTAATTAAGCGAAGTATATAAATATCCGATCACATGCAATTAATTAAAATGTAAGTTGTAGCTAACAAATTGACATGCATATACGAACCTCAAAGATAATGTTCCAAATTGCCGCCATGGATAAAACTTTGAATATAGTGGAACACGAGTAGCCACATAAGTTGTTTCCAAATTGCCCGCTTAACCTTCACGGGAGAAATTTCGAATATCGATGAAGAACCGATATGGCGATGTATATTAATAATAGTTTTGTAGTACGCACTGAGTGCTTACTATGACTTCAATTCTTTCTCGAATTCTCCTTTTGCTTCTTCTTAAACTTTGCAAATGTCTTGTTAAGGATGTTAATGAACCATTGGTATTTTTGGACCGGATTCCTTCTTGAGTCATAAACTGTAATCCTCGCCGTTGTCAAGCTCGATGACTAGAAGGATCCAAAGGAAACCTATTCAGATATTGCAACATATGGATAAGTAGCTACTCGTACTATCAATGGCTTAAGAAATACAAGAACAAGAGGTTTGTGAGAACACGACTTGAAGTTGAAGGGCGTATATGTACGGTTTGTAGTGTTGTTTCAACAATGCATGCAAAAGGTATTCCTCAAGTAGCTGTTTTTGCTTGTCGCAGATGACCAGATTTTCTCGCTGACAATCTCGGTCGATGAAGCCAACGCTCGCTTGCCCGCCTTTTACATCGTTGTATCTCCATTCTACATAAGAAGGATAACTAAGTTAATTAGATTTTCAATTTTGTGGTGCGGAGGAAGCAAACGGTAAACTTAGTAGATCGACACTTACAGCACACCAAACAGACATGAAAGACACGTTGACCTCGCCTCCTTGGTACACATGGTACAAGTCATCGAATTCCAAACCATAGTTCTCGTGTTGTTCCCATGAAGAAATACTCATCTTGGAAACGGAGGAGGAACATTGTATATCCTTTAGATGCCCTTTCCATGTACCATTCATGCATTTGACGATCTTGGTTGGGAGATCTTTTATATCCTTTGGATCAATTAGCGCTTTGTCAACTCATACTTCCATTTGATTGGTGCCATTATTGGAATATCCTCGTCTAATGATTTGAGTCCCGCCTCCTTCAGAATGCCATTCTCCTCAAGTCCTCAAAGACTCACGATCTTCCACTTTCTTCTTCTTTCCGCCAAGGAGCCCGTGTATTTTGCAATCGTAGCCTTTCTTATTGTCCTTTGTAGTCGCCATCACAAAGTGGCGGCGCTGCTCGCATGACCGAAAGTGCTTCACGCTTTTTTATCTATTTTAAGCTTGACTCGCTTTTTGGCGCAAGTCGCTCGCCACATCCGGTTTTACGGATGCAATAGCTCCTCCGCAGCCAGTCATATGGCCTCTTTGGCGTTGTTTTGACATTCTCGCCGCTTGGATGCCGATTTCGTGGGAGGAGGTGCTAGTGTGGGATCTCTCCTTCGACATCGAGCTTTTCCTGGGAGATGCCGGAGGCGCAGGACCGGAGATGTTGGGTGCTTTACTTTCAAAGGTGGCGGGGCGGGCGAGTCGGGCTTTGTGGAGCGGAGGTGAAGGAGGCGTGGCTCGACCATCGGGAAGCATTGCGGCAAAGCGACGCCGAGGAGTCGTGGGTTGTCGGCGTGGAGGAGGCGTGCTTGCTCCTCGAGCTGCTCAAATTGCGGGCCTCTTTGCGGAGATATAACCTCCACACCATCCGGAAATATGATGTACTTTTTGCGCCATAGGATGAATGTGCCATGGAGGGCTCGCCCAAGGTTGGTCACCTCGCCGCCCCAGTGAATATCGAGAACGAGATCTTCGGCCCCCACCACCTCTTCCACCGTGACCTTGGAGTATCCGGAGGGTATCCGTTGCGCGGAATGTCCGCCCGCCTCCACCGGATAAGCCATGCCGTAAGCCACCTTGAAGGAGAGGTTACGATATCAATGTGTAGCTCGTGACCGGCGGCTAACCTTGATGCCGCCCACGGATGACGGGCGTAAGGGTCGCTCGCTATAGGGCTACGGCGGACGCAAGAATCGCTTTTTGCGCGGTCGGATCGACACGGATTCCGCGCCGCCAACATTGGTCGAACGTAGTGCTCCCCCGGTCGCTCATTGCTTCGACACTTTTTGCGTGACCAGTCATCGATGGAAGCCTTCAGAGCTCTAAGCTCTTCCTCCAATCGGCTCACTCTACCGATCTCCCTCTTGCTTCGCCCCGACTCGTAAGTGCTTGAGTCTTTGGCAAAGCCGCGGCTCCATGGCACCTTCCCGAACCTCGTGGTCCGCCCCGGTGCTCGTGGTTTTGAAGGGCATATGTTAGCTCGTTATTCTCCCCGTCTGCCGCCAAGGATCCCGACCGAGTTCCGCCGATTGCTTCGCAATCCTTTCACCAACTTCGGATCTGCTTGCCATCACCAAGCTATCATTATCGCGAAGGCTGCCCCTGTGACCCAATAACCAATTGCGCATGCGGGCTCCCAATTCTCGCCAGTATAATATCGTCCGCCAAGCTCATCTTCCCGCTTGTCCCATTTCTTTGCAATTTTGATGTAACCACCGTCCCGAGATGGTGGTGGTATTTCTTCTTCCGTGCATTCACCTTGTTTTTTCTCTCGCACTGTCCCGTGATCCCACTCTCGAAGCATCCCAATGATCGCCAAATTAGGAAATTTATTGAAGTCCGCCTTTCTCCTTTGTCGATGTACTTGCGGGTGAGGGACGACTTCCACCGCCGAAAGGAAGTTGCCATCTTCTTCAAAGCCCATCTCTTGGCCTTCGTTTCAGATCCTTCCGAAAAGTGAAATTTTCCTTTATATCATTCCGCAGCGCCTTGGTAGTCCGCAGGACTTCACCCATTTCGATGCCGATTGGGACGTGATCCTCACGTGGTAGCCGCAAGCGTTGTTGAAAGGCCCAATTGTCGATTCCGGCTAGCAGACTTCGTCGCTGTTTACTTTGCTATCACGCACTTTGTCGAAGGCTTTTTGTTAGGTCCTCGATTCATTCCGGACTGGGTGGCCGATGAGGTACCGGGCCGATACACAAACACATATAATATGAATGATTTTAGAATAATTAAATGTTTACTGTGAATTTATAATGGGTAAGAGTATACCCTATCAAGTGTTAACGGCCTCATCGACAATACAAGAAGAACATCGTGATTTTCCGTGATCGCGATAACGGCCTCATTGGCTAAGACGCTACCCAACAAGAATGGTCTCGAACAATGATTTTCCGCTTCATCGTATTCCGGTCACCACGCCTTGGTGTCGCCATCTAGAGTAGAGCAAATCTCGAGGCTTAGATTATATACGAAGACAAGATTGTTGAGAACAATTCGAGGCTTAGATTATATATGAACTTTCTCGCATGCAATCATATACTTACACATTTCACATGATACATATACAATTGACAATTCACATATACTTATACATTTCACATATACTTACACATTTCACATAGACTTACACATTTCACAAGATACATATACAATTGACAATTCACATATCCTTACACATTTCACATAGACTTACACATTTCACAAGATACATATACAATTGACAATTCATATATTATATTTGTCAATAAAAAATAACTAATCATTCTTATTCCACACTAATAAGGAATGATTCATTAATTTTTATTCAAAGAAATTTTATGAGTGTACGCTTTCATCTCGACCAAATTTCAACTGAATAAAGGATAGATTGTGATTACGCCCTGTGGCATAAATAAAGAGGAATGTTAATGAATCACCGATGGAGAGCAGAAAACTAAATCATCGACAACAATTTAGCAACTATTGTAGTAAAAAATATATGAAGTGCTAGTAAAAATATAATAACACATTTCACATATACTTACACATTTCACATATACTTACATATACTTCTAATGTCGACACTAGTAGTCACTTGGCTATTATTTGAGTTGAACCCATTAAGGCCGCACATGGCTACATCTACTTGATTTACTTAACTCACCGACATTAAAGAACATTGATATGAAGGGAATATGTATTGTGGAGAATGGAATCCAAGTATTAGTCAGTAGGATTAATCACATGCATCTGCATGGATTAATTTTACTTCCACTCGCTACAATGTGACAAAGGAGAGATTAATATGTGAGCAGGAGTACTACTCTACCGGCTCGCTTTCATCGCCGACTACTACTCCCTCCCTCCCGCACCCACCATAACACATGAACACTAACAGAACAAAAAACCATTTCATAGCCATCCATTCAACACTCCTTGTGGGCACTAATCACAACACTTCATAGCCATCCACTAATCACAAAGACAACATAAACACTCCTTGTGGGCATTTCACCAACACCTTGTGTGCATAAAACAGAGAGAGCAGAGGGGGCGTTGGCACATCTAGGATCTCCTGGCCTCCCGGTGGAATGGCGGGCGGGCCGAGCGGTGGCAGAGGAGGTCCTGGCAGGTGGCGCCACTGGGACTCACCTGAGGTGGTGGCACCGAGAAAATTTGGGTTGTGAGGAAGCGGGACTTAGAAAATTTGGGGTGTGAGGAAGAGCGGCAAGATGAACTTTATATAGGGCACTCATTTTCTACAAGCGGTTATAATAACAACCGCCAGAAGAAACCTCTCAAGCTGTTAGTATTATCAACCGCCAGAAGAGGACTTCTACAAGCTGTTGGTATTACTAACCGCTGCGTAACGCATGGATGGGCGACAGTGAAAGGTTTTAGGTAAGCGTTGGTATTACCAACCGCTTGTAGAGAGTTTACAAGCGTTCGTAATACCAACCGCTTGTAAACGTGTCGACCGCTGCAAATATTAAAAACAATACGGTGCCCACATAGCTCGATAAGATCTTCTCCCCTCGCTAGCTGCGGTGGCGCTGAGTGTACGGCTCAACCAATTTTTGCCACACGCCCTTGCCATTCTTTTTTATCAGGTTTTCTACAAGCGTTGGTATTACTAACCGCCAGTAACGCATGGATGGGCGGACAGTGAAAGGTTTTATGAAGCGTTGGTATTACCAACCGCCAGAGGGTGCTCTACAAGCCGCTCGAATACCAACCGCTTGTAAACGTGGTCGACTGCAGTAATATTAAAAACAATACGGTGCCCACATAGCTCGATAAGATCTCTTCCTCCCTCGCTAGCGCTTGAGCTGTACGGCTCAACCACCCTGCTCAACCCGCCTTGCCATTCTTTTTTTTTTATCAGGTTTCTACAAGCGGTTGGTATTACTAACCGCTAGATCGATTTCAAGCGGTTCTTACTACCAACCGCTTGTAGAAGTTGGTAGAGCTTAAACTCTCTAAGTCCCCGCATGCACTCTCCCACACCTTCAAATTTTCTAAGTCCCAAGCGCCTCTCTCGTCAGACGCCTCCTCGCCTCTCTGCTTTCATGCCCACAAGGTGTTCGTGAAATGCCCACAAGGAGTTTTGTTGATATATTCATGTTGGAGTAAAGAAAATATTGTTGATGGTAATTTGTTTCACTCTTTGAAGCAATTAATTCATGTCGACGGCTTCATCAAATGGCGAGACGAAGAGACAACTAGAGGCATTGCGGATGAAGCTATCGTGTCCTCGATGCGAGATCCTCAGAATGTGTTCACCTCCCGTGACATCCAAGAATCCATCCCGAGTGTTCATGAAGTGTTCAATATGTCGGTAAGTTTTTGAAGTTATTCATTTGTTCATATTCCTTGACTTTCACCTTCCGCTCCATTCTTTCTCGCTTGAAGGGCACAAAGATGTCCAGATTAAGCAGTAATGATAAAGCCACCATAGTCTTGAAAATCTTGCAATGCAAATTGCTGCATTACAAGAAGATTTGTCGCCAAGGAGAGTTCACAGATCCCACTACCTAGTGTCTATAAGAGGGAGAGATGCACATCCCACGCTTCTCGATGACAACAAGAGTATTAAAAAGCTAGAAGAAAGGATGGAAAGAGTAGAGGACATGCTAAAGAAATTAGTTAATATAGCTATCATTGTAATGTTGTTCTTTTAGTTAATATAGCTATCATTGTAATGTTATAAATTTCACAATCGCTTTTGGGGTTTTTGTATGGGAATTTATGAGCTAACTATGCTAAGCTGAATTTCTTTTTATGGTAAAATTTACGCAATTCTTTCATAGAGTGGATATAAATTTTCAAGTTTTGTTCTCATTTTAAAATGTGTACAAATGGTTTTCAAGCTTTGTTTTCATTTTAAAATTTGTATAAATAATTATGTACAAGCAATGTTAAACATCAACATATCAACATGATCATATGGAATAATTTGTATACAAGTAGTACATCTTAAGTCTTCGCTTTACAATTGTTCCTTCGTTATGATCGTGACGTATGTAAGGAGCATCGACATCATCGCCACGCAGACGCTTATGTCGACATCAATCGTAAAAGGAGGGAGCTCGCCGAATCGACCATACTCTTCCTCGCTTGTGACGTTTCTCAACTCCTACAATCCTTCGCTTGCCTTGGAGAACCACATGTCGCTTTGGCATTACCTTTTGCTTGTCCTTCGCTTTTAGGTTTGCTTGACATGTCCATTACATAGAAGACCTAGATCACATCGTCATGAGAACAAACGGTTCGCGCTTATAGCCGACTGTGAGATCCACTGTTGTCATGCCGTATTTGTTTACCTTCACACCGCTTGGAGTCACTTGACCCATTGGCACTTAAATAGAGGGACCTTCAGAGGTCCATAGTCGAGCTCCCATATTTCTTCTATGAAACCATAATATGTGTCCAACTCGCCATTGTTGTCTTGGCGCCTATACTGACACCATTGCTCGTTGGTGCTCCCGTTATCCTCGAATCGTGTAGAATGTGTAACCATTGATCTCATACCCTTGAATGTCACGATTTCTTGTGATGGTCCCCGAGCCAAGCGCTGCAATAGTTCATCGCTTGACCCTTCCTCAAGGATGTACTTCAGAGCCACCGCCAAAAGAATCCATGTGCTTCAGGTTATCCAACTCTCTGCCTTCCCCGTGAACTCGTGGCGAGGACACTCTTGTGCTCAAGGACATAGGGGCGACTATAGTTGATTGCTTCGTAACGTTGAAATGTGCTTGCTTGAATGCAACAAGATCATTGCATGCAATCGATTGCCTTCCTATTGTCCTTTGCCCCGTAGCCTCCCTCGTGTCGTGATATGGGGACGCCGATAGGATTTAGATCATTCATGTAATCCACACAAAACTCTATCACCTCCTCCGCCACGTAGCCCCTGCAATGCAAACCTTCCTGGACGCGAACGGTTACGGACGTATTTCTTGAGGACACTCATGTACCTCTCGAAAGGAACATGTTGTGCGATACACCGTCCGAGGATACCTATCTCCTTGACAAGGTGAACGGTGAGATGAACCATGATATCAAAGAATGCAGGAGGAAAGATCATCTCGAGGCTAACCAAACTTTGTACCACATCGCCTCCAACTTAGGCAGCTTTAGCTGGTTCGACAACCTTCTCGCTGAAATGGCGCTCAGAAGGAACATAGCTTTGTGATTGTCCCCGCACCCACTCGGCAAGATACCTCGACAACTAATGAGCAATCAGGTCATCAACACAAGGCGCTATGGATTTTAGGCCTTGGAGTTTGTTCTCTTCGTGTTTACGAGTCTCTTTACATTTGAGGAGTATCCGTAAGGACCTTCACACTGCTCAAACACTCAATCATGCTTTTTTTCTTCTTTGCTTGGAGTGTAGCTCGCAGGATGTAGAAAAGTTGTTTTGTCCCTTCTTTGTTTTTCTGATGTAGGTCACCTCACCTCCATGTCTTCAAGGTCCTTCCGAGCTTGCAAGCAGTATCTTTCGATTTGCCATACATATCTATGTAGCCTAGCAGTGTTCAAGCAAACATTTTTCGTGATGTGCATGAAGTCAAGCGAGTGACTTAACCTCCAAATCTTCCCAATACTAAGCAGTCCCAAAATATTGATTTCTTCTTCCATGTGGGTGCATGACCATCCTCGTTCGCAAGACAGTATGCTTCCAAGACCCTTCCCAAATACTACTTTCAGATCCTTTATCATAGCAAACACAAGTCGCCCATTACGATGCCGAGGCTTAACACGAATTTCTGTTCTCGCTAAATTTATCGCTTTTCCACCTCAAAGCATGACTGCCAGAAGAAACTCATGTGGCCCATGTACACACACTTCCGAGAGTTTTTCGTACATGCAGTCCGTTTCATCTATGCACTGGTGCGTGCTTTAAACCCTTGACAGCTTGGCGGACAGTTATGAGAGCAGCCAATCGTTGATTGTTACAAACAACAATGCACGCAGTTGAAATACTCTCTTTGTACTCATCCCAAACCCGCACACCATCCTCCCACAACTTCACAAGGTCTTCAACCAATGGCTTCGTAGACATCGATGTCGCTTCTGTGTTGCTTCGCCTTCGATCAACAATGGCATCATGATGTACTTCCGCTTCATGCACGTACCATGGAGGAATGTTATAGATGCAAAGCGCCACGTGCCAAAAGGCGGATGCCGCTCAACCGACCGAAGGATTCATCCCATCGGTGCTCAACCCAAACCTTATGTTTCGACCATTTGCAAAGTTCGTAAGCCCGATCTACTTTCCTCCATCGCGAGCCATCTGCAGGTGTCTAAGCATCCCGCCTTCCTTACGCTCTTCGCATGCCAACGATCATCTTGGCATGACCTTCGTTAGCAAACAGACGCTTCAACCGGGGATCACAGGAAATACCACAATACTTTGGCCGAGTTCTTCTTCGACGATTCCCATCTAATTCACCGGATCGCCACGCTGCACCTTATACCGGATTCTTCGCACACCGGACAAACCTCCAAATCGGCATACTCATTGCGATACAGAGATACAATCGTTAGGACATGCGTATCTTCCGTGACTTGCAATCCTAAAGGGCGAGGACTCGCTTCGCTTCATAATGAGATTCGTAGAGTGTTACCTTCCTAAGCAATTTCTTTACGAGTGATAACAAACCATTGAATGCCTTGTCCGACACACCGCTTGTGGCCTTCCATTGCATGAGTTCTAGTGTAGTACGCAGCTTTTTGTGGCCCCGCCCACGCTTTGGGTACAAAGCGCCTGCGTGGTCCTCTACCATGCTCAAACTTCTTGTATTGTCTTTCCTCTGTGAACTCTCCCTCTCCATCACGGAGCATCCGATCTAACTCATCATCGCCATACTGCCGATCAGATCTTCCACGGACCCATATTGAGTGGTGTCCGATAATACCGTTGGCTCTATCTTCCTCTTCTTCATCTTCTTTATCATCTTCCCCGTCAATCGCCTGCTTTCTCCATGGTGGGTCCAAAGAGTATAGTTTGCAATGAAACCTCTCGTGATCACATGGCTCATAACCATCCATCGCTCGAGTGCTCCTTCTCATTCTTGCGCTCACGATGGACAACGATGAAGCTTCCTCGAGGCAAAATGCAACTACCGTCGAGAAACTCCTTCATGCCATCTCTCGAACTCTCTTGACCGACGGTCCGCATTGTACATCCATTGCCGGTTCATCTACACCAATAAAAATAATAACAACATCTATCACAATATTTAATTAATTAAAGCTAACTATGTCTAATAGTTTTGTATTTTTAATCATTCTCGCATTCTTTTAACTAAAGCCAACTAATTATTTCTAATCCTCGCATTTTTTAAAATAAAACTAACTAATTGTTACATGTTCAGCAAACCTTTTCTATCATCCGCATTTTAATTTTACTAAATAAAATTATTTTTACCTTTTCCCCACCTTTGTAATTTTTCATCGTTTCACATTTATTGCATTTCATTCCATACACCAAACAATATATCGCCTTAAGAACAAAAAAATAAGCCAACAATGTAAACAATACTAATAATTCCCACAAGAACAAAACATGATTTCTCAACATCCAATGCACAAAAAATATATATATATGGGGAGATGGATGTCAAGAACATATTACTCACCTTAGAAACAATTAATTCCAAGCTAATAACCTCAATTGAAAATTTTGGCAGACTCTCCCCATGAATCGCTATCGCCCACCACTCTCTGCCCCTGTGCGAGCTCGGGAGGAAGATGGGGTTTAAATGCGGGCGGGATTTGGTCTACAAGCGGTTCTACACACTAACCGCTTCGATCTCCACCTATAGAAGCGGTTCGAGTTTTGAACCGCTTAGATATCTAGAAGCGGTTCTAGACACTAACCGCTTCTAAAGATGGGACTCCAAAAGGGTTCGTGTCAAGAACCGCTTCTAGAGACCCTCCCGCCTGCTGCCCACTTAACCGCTTAGGCACGAGAGCACAAGCGGTGCGCACCTAACCGCTTGTGATAGACCGGCAGAAGGCCGGTTCTCAGAGTAGTGCCATTTACCATTTGTAGCCCTTAGGATACTAGAAGAGAGACCACGATTGATGCAAAGGACCACTAGGATGTCTCGATACCCTCTAGGTGCCATTAACTATCGGCAAGACTATCTCTCATCTCGCAGTGGTCATATGGCTGCTAGTAGTGGAGCCACGGAGAGTCTGAGACTTCAGAGTGCATTTAGCGTGCTAAAGGGTTCGCAACGACGAGGGTGGGCTCGGGCCTAATGGAGCCCACCCCTTGGATTCGCCCTGCATCTTATGACTCATGGTTTCTGGAGCACACCTGATGTGTGAGGGGAGATCTATTGGGATAGTTCCACATTCGTTGCGAGAAGAAGAGAGCATGATTTATAAGAGGGTGATATATCATCAATCAGGCTAGTCTTCTAGGGAGATAGTCTAATATCATCATGTGGTTAATATTGCTCTATGGTTGGACTTGCAGGTATAGCGCCCAACGACCTAGCGCCGAGACATTGGGTTAAGCGGCCCGGATTTAGATACGAGTATAGCGGTGCGAAAACGTCGTGTAACGTACACGTGCTACAGCTCCTCCATACGGTGTTCGCTGGGGAGACATGATCTTTAATTTTTGATCGGGATACAGCAGTGCAGCAGTGACCTAGCTACTAGCTACTGATCTACGCTGTATAAGTCCTTTCCTAAATCTTGAAGAATCGCCGGCCTCATAAAGGCCGGCCGGCCAACTCGGCTTAAAAAAAATTTACGTTTTAGTCCTTTTATAAATTACGAATAGACCTTTCACGATTTTTGTGAGAGGAAGATTTTTTCCTCTAAAATCACGCTCGGTTCCTCGCAAGGCCATTTTACTTAAAAGAACCTCCCGTTAAATTCAAATCGCGAACAACCCCTTTTCTAATTTTTCGTAATAGCGACAGCCCAAAAACGTAACATTGTGTCCTTACTCCTTACGCTTAGGTCCTTTCTCCGCTTTTTCCCGAAAAATGTTTTCGCTACTAGAAATATGTGTGCGGCTCTATCTCTAGACTTTTTTTCCCACCTCGATTTCCCATCTTGATCTCGATATTTTTTAAAACATGTATTATTACTCGGTGAACGCAGAAGTGTTAGACTCGGCAAAGAAGGTTGCCATCTCTAATAATTTTTCACTCTTTTCCGATCTAGACTTTTTCTCCGCCGTGATTCTCCAAATTTCTGGCCTCTAATATTTTCCAAATAATTCATCGAAGAGATATTTCTACAAATTTATCTCTATTTTTTTTTCCATTTAAAGTTGGCGTGTTACGCCGTAAAATTTTGTGTTCTTTCAATTGCTCACTCATTATTTCGACGATTTAAAAATAAAACGTCAAAAAAACATTTCTTTCACGAAAAAGCTACGCGGGCGTGTTACGCCATGAAAAAATTGTGTCCTTTCAAATTTTTTACCATTATTTCGACGATTTAAAAATAAAACGTTGTCGCAAAAAAAGAAATTTTTGTACGAAAAACGGCACGCACAAATAAATTACGCCAAAAATTTTGTGTTCTTTCAACTGTCTCTACTCATTATTTTGACGATTTAAAAAATAAAAACACCGTCAAAAAAAAGAAATTTTTTCTATAAAAATGACACGCGCGACGCGCATACAATCAGAAAAGATTTTCTACTATATACTAGGTTGTGCTCGACCTTGTGAAGAGAATATGCACACATAGCATCATATATATCAAAGCGCGCCATGGCTGGTCCGCACCCAACCTGTATGTACTAACTGGGCATTGCATGCACACTGCTGCGCACACGTACGCCCCAGCTGGCATACGTACGTTTAACTGCACCCATGCATGTTTTCATGCAGGCCACCCGGCCGGCTCCATGCAACGCGTTCCTAGCTAGCTTCTGTGACCAACTAATAATTGCAGTGAACGTGAAGGATGTATTTGGTTGTTTGTATCAAGTGATATATGTATGAGATAATTCAATAAAAAAGTTATCTATATATTTGGTTGTTTGTATCAAATGGTATATGTATGAGATAGTTTAAGAAAAAATCATCTATGTGTTTGATTATTTGTATGGAACTATCTCATTTTAGATGATGAGATACAAATTTGAGGAATATTTCTATAGGTGCTGAACTATTTCATTCACCAAAAATAATAGAATCAAATGATACAAGACTATTCCATTTCATTCAACCTCATCCTACCAAACAAAGATTTGCATTCCCTGTTACCAAAAAAAAAAAACTCCTATTTCTCTCCCTTCCACCATCCTCTCTCAGCTCCAGCTCCCATATAGCTGCATCGCTCGAAACCTCAAAACCTTGAAATTTTTGGTGGCGAAAATCTTTGTTTGGTAGGAGTGGTATATATATATATATATATATCCGATCCCTGTGTATATATATTTATTATAATTACTTAGAACATCTAAAACATACATTTCTCCTATGTATTATGCATTTAAAAGTTGAATTTTTTTGGGTGTCGAGTTCAACTAGTTTACTAACTACTTCAAACAAGTTTTAACCAAAATTCAAACTGAAGTTGTCTTTCTTATGATAGTTTGAACGTAGGTATATGCTACATAAAGCAGCAAAGCATGTGATATAAATTCATTCCTAAACTTTGAATTCAAGAATATTTTTTTTAAATATACATGTTTCATTTAAATTGTTATAAACGGATATATACCTAAAACTGAATTTTCAAAAAACATACTCGAATCTGACTTAAATTCGTGCATTTAAAATCACGACACAGGAAACTAAAGAAACAGTGCAAGCACAGGCAGCAAGATATTTCTTATTATTCACTACACTATTAACTGTAACTCTCGTGGACAATAACAAAAGCACCGGCAACAGAAAATGTACTAGTGTCTTTACTCTAGCTGGTCGATCAGTTGGCTATTCATACTCAATTAATCTTTCGCGTCAGGTGTACAAACAAATTAAACATTTCTAGCCAGTGCCACGTGCTACACCACGTCGTGCGAAATTTCATAGCGTGTATTACGTGTCGTGCAAAATTTGGAAAATTCGGTCACGATGCTGCTTCGTCAAGCATTTAAATTTTGTTCGCCAGATATTTCTGTAAAAAAATAGGGTAACCTCGGTTTTCTTGTTTTTTTCAAAAAAATGGTATGCTAAAAGCCATTGGCGAATCATAGGATTGCTAAGAGCTGTCGGTGAATCTGTGTTTTTTTTAAAAGAAAAACGCAGAGAAATCTAAACATATTCTTGTTTTTTTTTTTGCATAATTCCAGTGTAATTTCGATGTTCTTAATTTTTTTTAAAAATGAGTCGCTAGAAGCTATTGGCAAATCTCTGGATTGCTAGAGCCATCGGTGAATCTGTGTTTTTTAGAGAAAAACGCAGGGGGATCTAAATATATTTTCATTTTTGCGTAATTCCGATTTATTATGTTTCTTTTTTTAAAAAATAGGTCGCTAGGACCCATCGGCAAATCTGTGGACTGTTATAAACCGTCCTCAAATCAGCGGTTCCTATTTTTGGGAGAAAACAAACGTATTTTTGTTTTTTTGCGTAATTCCGATCTTCTTGTTTTTTTTTTTTAAAAAGGGTTGGTAGGACCCATCGGCGAATCTGTGGACCGCTATAAATCGTCGGTGAATCTGTATTTTTTTATTTTTGGAAGAAATCTGTAGAGGGATATAAATATAATCTTGTTTGTATTTCTATTTTTTGCGTTAGGACCCGTCGACGAATCTATGGGCTGCTATAAACCTTCGATGAATCTATATTTTTTTAGAAAACTGTGGCTACTTTTTTATGTAATTTGTGAAATCTGGTCGTATTTTTGGTTTTCGTATTTTTTTAAAAAAATTGGGTCGTTAAAACCCGTCGGCGAATCTATGGGCTGCTATAAACCTTCGACGAATCTGGTTTTTTTTTAGAAAACCACGACTAGGACACGTCGGCGAATATATGGACTACTATAAACTTTCGATGATCTGTGTTTTTCTTAGAAAATCGTTGTTGAATTTGTGTTTTTTTTAGAAAAACGTGGCCGCATTTTTGTACGTATTTCCTTTTTTAAAAGGTTGCTCAGACCCGTCAGTGAATCTGTGGGCTGCTATAAACCTTCGACGATTATGTGTTTTTTTTATCGATGTGTTTTTTTTTGAGAAAATTACGGTTGAATTTATGTTTTTTCAAAGAAAAGTGCAGCCGTATTTTTTTATGTATTTCAATTTTTTTAAAGGTCGCTTGGACCCGTCAGCAAATCCATGGGTTGCTATAAGCCTTTGACGAATCTATTTTTTTGTCGAGACGTTCGTTTGTTATTGATTCTGCTTCTCAAAAAACTATTGAGAGGAGCCAAACGTAAACCGTAAAGAGACCTAAAGTAATTTTTTTTCAAGGTCCATCCCGCTAAAAACCACGAGGAGAACCTGACCTAGATGCAATTTTGAATTTTTTCGGGTCTATTTTACTAAAAAAACTGCCGAAAGGACCTAAACGCAATTTTCAATTTTCCCGAGAGCCTAATCACGAGGAGGGACACTTGGTACGACTCAATGGCCAGCAATCCCACACGCTATAATATATAGTACTAGATAGTTTTTGCGCGCTACGCTGCGCACCTATATGAATATAGGACAGTGGTGTTTGTGCATATGTAGGTATGAGCCGAAGAAGAATTTGGTGTCACAAGAACTCATGCGTTATAGGAATGAGTTAGTTTTGTCTCAAATAATGATCATTTATGGAATGTGTAGTAAAAAGAGATGCTTTAGAAGGAACGCTATTTCTAATTGTTGAAGAATATTCTCAGATAAGAATAAAATAGTCGATTTGGTTAGATGAAATCGACGATTTGTCAACGAGAAGAACGAGTAACAAAAGATATAGGTGAAACAAGATCGATTATCCGTATGTAATCAACAGATTGGGAAACAAATAAAAAGTTCTACTTAAATTCTGGTCCAAGCTAAGCAAAATCAAACGAAGGAGAGTTCTAGTTCGCTTCAAAGAAGCATGATTTACTAATGCACAAAGACAATGGAACATATGATCCGGAAGGAACGCTATTTCTTACTATCCTGCATACACCGTATAAGAATGGAATGCTAGGATTTGGTCGATCAGATGACGGGGCTGGCGACCCTTGGCTTGGCCAAGACGCTGTCAACAAGTTCCTGTGCTCGAGGCCCCGACCACGACTGGCGCGCAGTTAAGGCGCTTCGCCGAGAGCGAAGGTGTTCGAAGGGGCGTCCGTCGCACGACTTCGAAGCTCGAGTAGCCACTCGCCTGCATGTGTCCCCTTGATTCCGAAACCGAGATCGCGGGATCGTGGGCTTGAAGCGGCACGCTGCAAACTCGGAGCGCATATGACCGCCCTCAACGCGCATGATGGCCACTACCCGGAAATACCTCCCGACGGTTGCGAGCAGGGAGGGTATAAGGCTAAGGATGCGCGGCCTGACAGGACAAGAGAACTCGAGCACTAGACATTGCCATTGTTGAGCTTGAGCTGTAATACACACCTACACTCGATAGTAACGAAGATCACTGCCGCAAGGCGACTAGAGTAGAGCTATTACCTTCGCAGGGGCTCGAACCAAAGATAAAACCTCGTTTTGCACTCGCCGCCGCCTTGCTCGACCTCCAAAGACGTTGAACGCTTTCCTCCGCTTGGCGAAAGCTCGTTCGTCCCGTCTCACTAACCCCTGTTTCACTTCTGCGGTTGGCGATCCCGATCGTCGACAGCTGGCGCCCACCGTGGGGCCCGATTGGCTTTGCTCATTTGTAGGAAAAATCCAAGATCTTGGGAGCATGGCGTGCTTCGTCAACGGACATTCCTCGAGCGTGGGCTCGGGCGTGGACTCCGACTCCGCGTCCCTGTTTTCACCCTCGCCTCCACCACGCGAACGACACGTCTCGATGGCAGACAGTCATGACGCGGGAGAAGCTGCGGACGGCCGTGACCCGCAGACTCCTGAGGACGCCATTCGGATGGTCAATGTCGCCATCAACTGTTATAACCGCCCGACAGAGGATCGAGAGAGGGCCAAGGCTTCATCGCCATCCTGTGCTCCCTCCTTCAGAGAGCGCCTCCGCTTATCGCCGGGTCATGGTGACCCGATAGAGCGAGGTCGAGCTTTTGGCCGAGCCTCGCCGAAGAGCTCGATCAGGGCCGCGACCGAGGCCATACCACCGCAGCACCGAGGCCGCACTTGGGGACCCACTCCCTGAGAAGTGACGACAACTCATCGCGCCACCACGGCCAAGACTGGCCGGACGCCTCCGCAGCAGGGGCACCCTCGCCAGGCTAGCCGTATCGGACGAGGCTTTGACGCCGCCATGTCTCCGTCCCACAAGCACCAACCCGAGCAGGGTCAGGCTAGAGCCAAGCCTCACGAGCTCCGGGTCGACCGGCGACAGGTCTGAGGGTCTTTCCCGCACATTCGCCCAGCGCCAGAGGATCCAGATCGCTGCGTTACCTACCAGGTGACTCCCGTGCCCGGCATCGTGGTCGTTCTCACCAATGGTCGGGCCGCCGAGGCAGCCTCGACTCTGAGTCCAGTGGCAGCGAGGGCCTCGTCGGCGATGACTACACCGGCGTCGGCGTCGTCTCCCCTTACGGCTACATGGCGTACTCCGACGACCTCCGCCGCGTGCGCTGGTCAGCTCGGTTCAAGCCGGCGTTGATAGAGCGCTTCGATGGGACCAAGAACCCCGACGAGTTCCTGTCCATCTACTCAACCGCCATTTTGGCGGCCGGAGGTGATGAGCTTGTGATGGCGAACTACCTCCCGACCGTCCTAGACGGTGCCGCGCGGACCTGGCTCTTCAACCAGAAGCCTGGCTCCTTCAGGTCGTGGCGCCAAATTCAGAGCGCCCTCCGCTCCAACTTTTAGAGTTGCTACGAGCGGCCGGGAAGGGAGAAGGACCTGGATCGCGTCATCCAGGGCAAGAACAAACCGCCAGGACCGTGCGGCGCTATTCATCCGCACAAGGAACCTCGATCCCGAGTATCTCCGACGGCCGCCATAAAGGCTTTCAAGTTCGACGTCTGGCGACCGGCGCCGGCGAGACTCAGAGATCACCTCGAGACTCGGCGTCAACAAGCTTTTTCGTATGGCGGAGCGGACGCTGGGATGCGGATGATGCCGTCCGCCGAAACACGACTACGACCAAGGTAAGCTTGGTCTCGAACCCCACGTAGGCCGCCCATCCAACTCCAAGGGCGCCACCACGGCCCGCCGCCAAGAAGCGAAACGCGATCACAGGAGCGGCGGATCATCATGAGTGATCGTCTCGGCGGATGGCCCGCGAGAGTTCCTTGAAGTCCGAGACCAAGCTCGGGAGGGGTCCCGACCTCGTCAAGGACGGCCTCGGCCTCGTCAGGCGCAAAACCGGTCCCAAAGAGGGCCGACGACTGGCCCCCGCTGGTCGATGCTCTCGTCATAAGCGGCGAGGAGCGCCCTGGCCCAGGGTACGATGAAATGAAGTTTTGCCTGTTCCACAGGGCAGCCTGCCATGACCTGCGGACCTACAGGGCTTGGAAGAGCAAGCTAGAGGCATTCTATGATGGCCGAGGGGAGATGCCCGTGCTGCCGAAAGAAGACGCCCAGCCGGACAGGGTGAACACTGGGGCGGACCGCGGCGACCTCGACTTGGAGTTCCAGCAGGGCGAGCGCCGGATCGATGTCATCTTCGGCGGGTCGGCGGCTTATCAGTCTTGGTGCGAGCTCAAGGCTGCCTCGCGTACCATCTACTGTGTCGCCGCGGAAGCCCGCCGAGGGCATCAGAAGTGGTCAGCCACCATCACCTTCTCCCAGTGAGGATGCCCTCCAAGGTATGGCCCGAGATTTGAAGACCGCCTTGTCGTGAACCCGACCATCGAGAACACCGTGGTCGGGCGCGTCATGGTCAACGGCGGCAGCTCCCTAAACCTTCTGCAGGCTGGAGCACTCGACCGGATGCAGATTCCCCGGTCGAAGGTCAAGAACATTGCTGTCCCCTTCTTCGGGATTGTCCCCGGGAGCTCGACCACTCCGTTAGGGCAGGTGGTGTTGCCCGTCACTTTCGGCGACTCGACCAACTTCCGCACCGAGCTGATCACCTTCGAGGTGGTCGAGGGGGACCTCCCGTAAAACGCCATCCTCGGGCGGCCTGCCCTGATCAGGTTTATGGCGGCCAACCACTATGGCCATCGGTGCATGAAGCTGCCAGGTCCTCACGGTATCATAACCGTCGCAGGGCGACCTCTGGCGGCGCGGCTTGCAGAGACCAAGGCCTCTGCCCTTGCCGCATGTTGCCCAACGAGGTCCAGAGGCAACGGTGAAAAACGCTCGTCGAGAAGCGGCGATCCAGCCCAATGGGAGACGAAAAGGTCTGTCTTGCTCAAGAAAATGACCCACCAAGTGCATCCATGCTTCGACCGGGTTGAGTTCCAAATAGGAACTCGAGCTCGCCACCTTCCTCCGCCAACAAGAGTATATTCGCTTGGGAACCCGCGGACATGCCAGACGTCCCAAGGGAGGTGATCGAGCACAAATTACAGGTGAGACCCGACTCTCGACCTGTGCGCTAGAAGCTGCGCTGCTTTCCCCGAGAAGGTCGCAGTCATCAAAGACAACCTTGACAAGCTCTTGAAGGCCGGCTTCATTCGCGAGATCGACATTCGAGTGGCTAGCCAACCCGGTCATCGCCCGTAAGAAGGGCGAAAGTGGAGAATGTGCGTGACCACACGGGCTTGAACTCGGCTTGCCCCGGCGACAACTTCTCGCTCCCGCCAAGACGACCGGATCGTCGACTCCACCGCTAACGCCAAGATGCCGAGCTTTTAGACGCCTATTCAGATACCATCGATCAAGTCGGGCGGTCGACGACGAGAGCAAGACGCCGCTCATCACCCCCGCTCGGCACTCCATCGCTACTACGCACCATGTCGCTTGGTTTATGCGCAATCACGGAGCCACGCTCCAATGGTCGATGACCAAGACGTTCGACCCCCAGATCGGTCGCAACCTTGAGGTCTACGTGGACGACATCATCGTCAAGAGCCCCTCCGAGGGCGACCACGTTCGAGACCTCGAGGAAACCTTCAACAACCTGAACAAGCACAAGATCAAGCTCAACCCCGAGAAGTGCGTGTTCGGCGCCGCGTCAGGGAAGGTACTCGGCTACATGATCGAGGGTTCGGGGGTTGGCCCAAACCCGGAAAAGATCGAGGCGATCGAGAAGATGGCGCCCCCGACCTCTGTCAAGCAGGTGCAAAGCCTCACAGGCCGCATGGCCGCCCTCAGCAGATTCATCTCGAGGCTCGGCGAGCGCGGGCTTCCGTTCTTCAGAGCTCTGCGCAAGCATGGGAGCTTCGAGTGGACGCCAGAGGCACAGCGGTCCTTTGACGAGCTAAAGGTATACCTGTCGACCCCACCCTCGCCATTTAACGACCCATGACGGCGAGAAGTTGTTTGCTCTACCTTCGGCCACCGCTCAAGGCTGTCGATGCCTCTGGTGGCCGAGCGGGGATCCCAGCAGCACCCGATCTATTATGTCAGCGAAGTCTTGCACGGCCCGAAGGAACGCTACCCACAGGTACAAAAACTGTTGTACGCTCTCCTCATGGCTTCGCGCAAGCTTCGACATTATTTCCAAGCGTACTCTGTGGTCATCCCGAGCAATTTTCCGCTCGGGGACATCTTGCGGAACCCAGAAGGCGGTGGGCGAATCTCCAAGTGGGCTATGGAGTTGGCAGCATTCGATATCCAGGTCGTAGCCCGAACGGCCATCAAGTCGCAGGCGCTTGCCGACTTCGTGGTCGAGCAGACGTCGCAACCTGCGCCCGGTCCAGAGGTCGAGGAAGAAAAGCCCTAGACCATGTTCTTCGACGGCTCGAGGTCCTTCAAGCACTCGGGCCGGAATTTTATTCTCACCCATGCGCGACCACATGAGGTACGAAGTTCGCTTTGAGTTTCCATCAACCAACAACGTGGCTGAGTATGAAGCCCTCTTGGCGGGCCTCACGGCTTGCAAAGGCGTTAGGCGTCGTCGGTTGGTCGTTAAAGGCGACTCGGCTAAATCGTCAATCAAGACAACAAGGAGTACCAAGGTTCGGATGACTCAATGGCGAAGTACCTAGCCGAGGTGCGCAAGATGGAGAAATGGTTTCGTACACTGAGCTCCAAAGACATACCAAGGAGAGACAACACGGGTGCCGACTCCCTCTCCAAGCTCGCCTCCTCCTCCGACGAGATCCCGCCCGATGTCATCCTGGAGACGATGGTGGTTCCCTCGATCTCTTCCTAGGAGGTCTTGCTCGCCATGGTCGAAGGTACTCCCTCCTGGGCTGAACCAATCTTTAACTTCCTTACAAGGGGCGACCTACCGCCCGACCCTGCCGAGAGGAGCAGAATCAAGTGCCGAGCGAGTTTGTACGCTTCACGGGGACACTCTACAAAGGAACATTTCGCATTCGACACGGTGCATCTCTACGAGGAGGGTAAGTACTGCTAAATGACATTCATTCAGTTCTCTGCGGGCGCTCTCTTGACAGACGATGGTCGGCAAGGCGTTACAGATGGGTATTATCGCCTTCGCGCTTCAGATGCTCGTGACATTGTGCGACTGCCGAGCATGCCGCCACGCCGGAAGTCGCATCAACCCGCGATACGCGCTCCAGATTATCCCGCTTGTTCGCCCTTCTCGACCGGGCCTGACATCCTCGGCCCTTTTCTCATCGATTCGCGGCAAGAAGTTCTG
The DNA here is from genome assembly GCA_036346375.1 of Guadua angustifolia. Taxonomy (NCBI): domain Eukaryota; kingdom Viridiplantae; phylum Streptophyta; class Magnoliopsida; order Poales; family Poaceae; genus Guadua; species Guadua angustifolia. The sequence goes on along the minus strand of CM070512.1, from coordinate 47,953,948 downwards.
TCGTGGTCAGGGTCACTTTTACCAAGTGGATCGGTCCGAGCCGCCTCGACCATCATTTGCTCGGGCGCCGTCCGCTTTTCGCTTTGTTCGTGGTCACTGTGCACGGGTCCCATGCAAGATTATCACCGACAACGGTACTCGGTTTACGGTGAGTTGTTCCAGAGTTTTGCGAGGGCCTCAAAGATCAAAGTTTGCTTTGCTTCGTGGCTCACCCCTAGAGCAACGGAGTCATGCAACGCGCCAACGCCAAATCGTCGAGGCGCCAAGAAACAAGTTGCAGATGAGCTCGAGCGCTGCGGCAAGACCAGGTGGACGAACTTCCACCGCCTTATAGTCTACTCGCACCCGCACGCGGCCGAGCCACGTGGTCCACTCCTTCTAGCTCGTGTTCGCAGATCTGGCCGCCCCGCCACCGAGAGTTCTGTTGGCTCTGCCAGGTCACCTTGGTCGACTGTGTTGACTTTGAGCACTAAGCGGTCTCTCGACCTTACCCTCGCAGAAGAAGTAAGATGTCGCAGTGCCTCGCCACGATCCACGCACTACCCGCAAGCTCTTCGCAGACATGCGTCTCGGTCGATGACGACCTAGGAAGCTCCTTGTTGGGGACCTAGCCCCGAGACGGATTCGGGGCTCGTCCCAACACCAACAAGCTATCCTCATGGGAGGGCCCCTATAGAGTCGTTTCAACAGATCACACGGGGGCTTACCGGCTAGCGATGCCCGATGGCAGAGAGCTCTCTAGCTCGTGGAACATAGATCAGCTTCAGTAGTTTTATGTGTAACCTCTATACCTTCAATTTTCAGTAAAGCTGTTCTTCTATTTTCGTCCTTTATAACTTTTTCGTTTGTAACTACACTGTCATTGCTTCCCGATATTCTTTCGAGCTCGACCTTCGTGCACTGCGCACTCGCTCTTGGTCTAAAGCCCCGCGAGCTTAACGTTCACCCCCAGTGGTCGAGCTAAGCGTAAGCCGAATCTATTCGCTATCTGGCTCGCCCCTGTGCCCCGGCTCGAGCCAAAAGCCTCGCGGTCTTGACCGTAGTGTGCATGGTCGAGGTCGTGACTCGAACGTTAGTCTGGGAGCGAACATCTCTTTATTGAACTCGTTTTTTGTCATGTTCTTTCCCTGCGAGCCCTTCCTCAACTCTACAGGTCGTGGCCTGTCTTGTGTCCATGGCCGACGTTGCTCGACCTTGGACCCAACTAGGTGGTAACGGGCCATTCTCACGGGAGTGCCTCCCGTCCCGTCCCCTGATCTAAAATTTTCCCGTCCCCTGCTCTCCGTTTCCCATCTCGGGAGAAAATCCCCAATCCCCATCCCCTGTTCGGATCACATCGGGGCCCGTCGAGACCTATCCCCGCGAAAATTTCACACAAGAGAAGAGCTCTTATAGCCATTTTTTTAACTCTAAAATCATATCAACAGACAATGAAAAAAAGAATGCATGCATTCATTAAAGATTATGTTGTCCTGTTTATGAAAATGTGAATATGATGGGTTAGAGAATATGTTTGCAATCTAATAACTAAATTGAACTAAACTAAATTTGGATCCCCAACTGGGTCCCCGCGGGGAAAAAAATTCCCCGTCCCCGCCATCCTCGATGGGGGAATAATTTTCCCTGTTTCCATCCCCGCGGGAGACGATTTCTTCCCATACCCGTCCCCTAATAGAGGAATTCCCCGTTAGGGATCGGGGAACGGATCCCCATTGCCACCCTTAGACCCAACGGGGGCTGGATGAGGATACCACATCAACGCACGACCTAAGAAGCCTCGGACTAAGAGCGACAAGGGCGAACTCCAAATATCCTCGTCTATGAAATTATACCAAGACAAATTTTTCTTTGTTCTCCAAAAGGAATTTGGCTCTGATAGAACATTTTGCTCTAAAGCGTTTCTTACAGGTCGGCCATCTCGCGGGCAAGCTTCTCCTGCTCGAGCTCGGCTACCTTAGTTCTCAAGGTCGCTATCTCACTCTGGTACTGGAGGGCTCGCGTGGAGACGTCTGTCGCTCGGCGCCGTTCGTCTTCGAGTTGGGCCAGGGCGCTCCTCGCCGCTTTGCTGATGCGCCCGAGCTTCTCCTCGAGCCCCAGGGTCTTGGCCTCAAGCCCGGGAGATGCCTTCTCCGCAGAAGCCTTCTCCAGCGTCTCGGCCTTGGCCCTCTCGGCCTCAAACGCCTTGCTGGCGCGCTCGAGCTTCCCCTCAAGCTCGAGGATTTTGGCCTCGAGCTTGGGGGACGACTTCGCCGTGGAGGACGCCTGCTCCGCAGCGGCCTTCTCCATCGCCTCGACCTTGGCCCGCTCGGCCTCGACCGCCTCGTTGGCACGCCCAAGCCTCTCTTCGAGCTCCAGGACCTTGGCCTCAAGCTCGGGGGCGCCTCGCCAGGGGACGCCGCCTCATGGCAGCCTTCTCCAGTAACTGACCTTGGCTCGCTCGGTCGCGAGTGCCTTGGCCGACCACGTGCGCTCGTACTCCACGGCCTTGAAGCCATGCTCACGCTCGGAGGTCCTGGTCTGCTCGAGCTCGGCCGCATGGGCTACCTCCTGCGCCCTCATCGTTCGGCGAAGATCGACAAGCTCCCCGGCCTTCTGCTCGAGCTCCGCTTGATCGACCTCGATGGTCCTGATGAGCCTCGAGCACTCGGCCTCCCGCACCTCAACCGCATTCAGGAGTCCCCTCAGCACATCGGCGTGCTCTTGAAGGCCTTGCAGCCCCAGGGAGACATGGTCGATCGCCTTTACAATAGAAAGGGTGGCCCGAATTAAGAAAGGAAATAGGGAACTCAGGCTAACAAGCTATGGGGTGCGCGGAGGAGCCCTTACCCCGCGAAGTTGATTCTCCAGGCGTGAGCGGGTATATTCTTCATGATCGTCGTCGGCCGCGGAGATTTCTCCTCCTCATCGCCCATCGCTCTCCCGGGTGAGGCCGACCGCAGCCCCCACTGGCGCACTAGGGCCAGGATCTTTAGGCTCCACGCCGGGTGCGACCCGGGATTCCGTCGCCCCCCCCGGAGGGTTCGGCTCGGCGGCGGGAGGAGCGACAACAACGCCCCCCTACCTCCGTGGTCGGCCTCACTTCGCCTCGGCCCAGGAAGCGATGATCGGCTCATTGCAAGGCCACCCTTGCAGCGTGACAACCTCCGTGGCTGAGATGCCACGACCTCGTTGCCCGCCGCCCAGCCTCGTGGTCTGCGGCACGCTCTGTGGCGGTGCCATCTACGGGCCGGCCCGGCGCGACTTGGGCGCCCGGCGGCCGTGGTTGGGTGAGCTCTGGGCGACCCATGGCGGTGACCGTGGCACTCTGGTGCCTTCCCCGCCCGACCTCGGGAGGGTCAAGCCACAAGGCGACGGCCCCCACCTCGCCAGTGCTGTAATCCTCACTGGTCGCGGGCTGATTTTCCTCCTCGCCCGGGTCGTCGACCCCTTGGTAGAACTCACCAACCGGGGTCAGGCTTGGAGGTCCTGAGGGGGTCCGCGTCGGGCGTGAAGGTCGGCGCGGGGCCAGCACGAAGACATTCTCCTCCTCCTCGGACTCGGACTCGCCCTGGACAACAGCCATCGTCAAAACGGGCAAGTCTCGAGCGCGGGCGCTCAAGGTCTGCGATCAAGAACAGGCACTAAGCAGGAAAGACACGGAGGGGGTAGAGCGAACTGAAAAGCCAAAAAACTCACCTGAGTCACCAGCCTCCACTTTGACGAGGGCCGGCGTTGGTCTTGCTTGCCCGATCTTTGCGCAGGGCACTTCGCTTTCACCCACGCCTGGGACCTCGGAGCTCGCGTCGGGTCTGCGTCATCATGATGGCAGACACAGGAGCTCGACCTTGACGCCTGGCCGGTGGTGGGGCTCAAAGTCCTGGCGGCGGTCGCCGCACTCTGTTGCTGCGAAGGGAAGGAGATGTCAGTTGATGAGCGGGCACGAGCTCGGGGGCTCGATCGTGGAGGCTCCTACCGTGGCGCGGTCCCCCCACTCAACGTGGGTTTTCTTCACCTCTGGGCAGCTTGCTCTAGCCTGGGGGGTCTCTTCCTCCCTTTCTTGCTCTTGCCCACGCAATGGAGCATCCTTCCGCCGTCTCGAACGACTCGTGGTCCCGCGAGCATCACGAGGTTCAAGGAGGGCTCGTGGGCATCTCGAATCAAGCGCGGTCAGGCGGCTTACCTCGGCCTTCTACGGCGAGCACGTTCTTCGGGGCGGGTCGCTGATGACGATTCGTCGCGCGGACTTCGAACATCTCGGTCATCCTGGTAGCGAACCAGGACTCCTTCGGCGCTGCAAAAGAAACGACCATCAGGGAAGATTGAAGGGTGGGCTCGAGCAAAACCTTGGGGCGAGATGGCTTACCAGACGTGCCCTCGCGCGTCGGGTTGTCGCGCCCTTGGATCTCGTAAAACGGATGCATCCTCCTCCGCAGAGGGGACACGCGACTCCGCAAAAAGTCGTTGGCAATCGCCTGCCCGGTGAGGCCGCGTACGGCGCAGATGTGGCAGACGACGACGGCCTCGTCGTCGGCCTCGAGGTCGTCCACCTCCGGGGTCTCCTTCTTCCCGGTGATGGGGCTCCCAGACGTCGGTAGCCGCCTTCCCCTTTCTTCAAGTAGAACCACCGCTCGGACCATGGCTCGAGGGAGTCCTGACCTTGGATCTTTGTGATGGACCATTTGAGCCCTGTCCGCTGCCGGAAGTAGAGGCACCCGACCACGGGGTCCTTCCCGGAGCGGAAAAGGCTAAAGTACCGGAAGAAGAGCGAGGGGGTGGGGAGGATTCCAAGGAACCCCTTGCACAGGTGGGAGAAGATGGAAAGCAAAAGAATGGAGTACGGCACCAGGTTGATGAGTTCGATCTCGCAGCTGGAGAGGACCGTCGCGACGAAATCACTCTCCGGGGTCCGCAAGCCGAAGAGAGAATAATGCTCGGTGCAGACGATCTCGTCATCCCTGGGATGCGGCTCGGTCTCGCCGCCTGGCAATCGCCATGTGAATGGGTCAAGCAACCCCAGGGTCTCGAGTTCCTTCATTCTAGCCGACGACAATGTGCTCCTCCCTAGCTTGGCCATGGCGATCGCGGCGATTATGGTCGAAGGGGGAGGAGGTGTCTTGCTCGGGCAAGGAGGCTTGGGAGAAAAGCGCAGAACGAGAGACTTCTCGGCGATTCTTTGTGGGCACGGTCTATGGGCCGATCACGATAAACCCATCCACTGCGCTTGAAGGGCGATCGACCGTGATTTGACGGACGATTTAAGGTCTGACCTCGGACTCGAGCGTCCCTGTGTCCGCCGGCCACCGCGTCCGCATTCATCGTCGTGATGATCAAGGGTTGCAGTGTCGAGGCCGAGGGTTTCGCTTGCGATCTCCGCCTCGACCTCGGCCAAGGGATCGAGACCTCGGGGCTTGTCCCCGCGTCTGCGAGGTGAGGCTCGAGGTCGCCCCTGTGCCCTTTTCGACTTTGAGCCTCGAGGGCTAGCCGACGGGCTCGCGCGACCCTTTGGCGGTCGGCCTGACGCTGTCAACGAGTTCCTGTGCTCGGAGGCCCCGACCACAACCTGGCGCAGTTAAGGCGCTCGGCCAAGAGCGAAGGCCCTCGAGCGGCAAGTCCCCACGACCCCGAGCTCGAGTAGCCACTCGCCTGCAGTGTCCCCTTGATTCCGAAACCGAGATCGCGGGATCGTGGGCTTGAAGCGCACGCGCAAACTTCGGGCGAGTCTGCATAAACCCTCAACGCGCATGAAGGCCACTACCCGGAAATACCTCCCGACGGTTGCGAGCAGGGAGGGTATAAGACTAAGGATGTGCAGCCTGATAGGACAAGAGAACTCGAGCACTAGACATTGCCATTGTTGAGCTTGAGCTGTAATACACACCTACACTCGATAGTAACAAAGATCACTGTCGCAAGGCGACTGGAGTAGAGCTATTACCTTTGCAGGGGCTCGAACCATAGATAAACCCTCGCTCGCGCATCGCCGCGTCTTGTTCGACCTCCAAAGACGCTGAACGTTTTCCTCTGCTTGAGCGAAAGCTCTATTTGGGTCCCGGTCTCACTAACCCCTGTTTCACTTCTGCGGTTGGCGATCCCGATCGTCGATAAGATGTATGATCTGTTGATGCAGAAGAATAGAACAAAACGTATGGATGAAATAGCGTTAATTATTTTTACAGAGTAAATAGATCGAGAAAGAAATAAAGAGCTTCGCAAAATTCCTGGTCTAGGCTAAGGAAAATGAACCAATGCAGAGTTTCAAAAGCGTCTTTGAGTAAACGCTTTTCGCGTAAATTTCAAAATATGAGTTTCAAATACGAAATATAGCATGAGATGTAATATAATTTCTTAGTTCAGGCAGGTCTTGAGATAATCAATAAGTTTAATCAAACACATGGGTAAAGTGTAACCAAGCACATGGATAAGTAAGAGTGTCGTTAAGTATTCAGTAGGTATTATATTGGTGCAATATGATACAGCAAAAGTAAACTGATAGCAAAAGGACAAAGGACTCTCGGACTAAGTTAGTTAAAAGGATAACACAGCTAGTGGAGACTGATATTATAAAGAATAAAATGTGGCAAAAGATGAGAGGTATAGGTATATACATCATTTAAGTTCTGTGCAATTGGATACGAACTTATATAACCGTAGTGTGAAATACATATAGTATAGACTTTGTTGCCGATGAAGACAAAATGGGATCGGCGAGCTTCAAAAACTTAGGTCTGTGATGGGTAGAGAACACTTGGATGCGCTGCAATGAAAGATAATAAATAAGAATGGAACTAATAAGGGAAAAAACTTTTTATGAGTCTACCTGTTTCACCGTGAGTCAAGTGTTTTGTCCTGAAATAGTTTTGTCTTAACGATGGTTTTTCTTGTCATAACGCTGAGATCATATATGCAAATAAGAAGATTGTTTCAATACTTTATCAGAGATGAGTATAGAAACTGTGCACAGATGAATATCAAGAGGAACATAACTCTGTATGGTCTTGGGTAGCGGTGAGATCTGGATCGGTAGTACTGAATGATCTCTTGAGCAAAGATTGTGTGGCAGATAATATCTGTAAGCAATAGAAGTCAGTTCTGAAATAATACTAACATTGTGGGGTGGTTAATAAGAGGCGCAGGCCTGTAGCGATTTACCTAGGCCGACGGCGGTGTTCCTTGAGATGAACCAGTAGCAGCTTCAACATTTTTCTGAAATTATAGGTATATATATTCAGATAAGGAGAAGTTACGATATAAATAAGTGAAGGTTGTTACAGATCATGCATAGATTCTATCATAGATAATGTGATCAAATGAAAATCTAAGACGTGATGAGTGTTTGGTGTGAATAAATAACACAATAGTTTTTTTGGTTGTATGTTAGCAAGCTCTGCAGATGGAATACATATGAATCTGTATAAACAAATGAAGGTAGAAAGATACAAATAACATAAACATTCTAAAGATATATATATATATATATATATATGTGTGTGTGTGTGTGTAGATAGAACAAGATGCAGATCAAGAAATAGAGCGCAGGAATAAGCGTAAACCTTGAGAGATTGGAGATCTCGCTTTGATCACATTACGAGAGTAGGTCAGTCTCTGTAGGGCAGCTGTCTTTGCCCATTTTATCTCACGCGGTATATCTGCGACACCAAGATGTAGATAGTCGAGGATTAGTATAAATGGAATGATCGGTGATACGACAGTAATAAGGATAATAATATATATGAAAAGACAAAGCATTACAGTCGGTTATTGGATTCTTAATGCTACAGTACATACTACAGAATAACACACTAACCCTTTAAATATGAGTTATTTCTTGCTACTGATCAATTGAAATCCATAGCAAAGCAGAACATTTGTATCAAAGTACTAATGGTAATCATTACTATGATGTAAATTAGCTGTCTTCAGTTTATTACTTGACATATCTATACAACTCTCTAGTTTTTTTGTCTCAAGTAACGTGACTGTGAGCATCATATTGTATTGTTTTTAATGAACTATGGCTATCACTACACCTTAAGCTATTTCTAGAACCATTTCTCTATGAGAAATCTAGGATAAGGAACTCTGGAAAAGTGTCTGATGAGCATTTAAGTGATATGTGATATTTGATTTGTCTAGATGAAAACAAAGTATAGACTGTACATCATACTTCTTTGCAGTATGCATTATCTTTGTTTAGTAGAGATATTCGATTTTCCTGATTCAATACCTTTTCAGTGTCAGGAATTTCTTTGGATGCCACTTTGGAAAAGAGGTGAAATTTCATCCTTGAAGAAAATCACAAATAATTTATGATACATGGTTAAAAGCTCTACGGTTCTCATCATAACCAATGGGACACAGGCAAACGAAAGAACAGAGTGATAGGTTAAGAAATGAAAGAATAGGACACAAGCAGGGATCGATATGTATACAAACAATAGCATGTAAGAAGTACCAGATTTTTTACCTATCTAACAGAGCTGCTGCCGCCGAAATCAAAGGGTCTGTGTACCACCGGCAGATAGTACTACCTTGGAGCGAGAGCTGTCCTGAGAAAGAAGGAAAAATTGTTTGTTATAGTGAGTGAAAACGCTACGTCACCTACTATTAATAAATCTATGAGCCATCCAGTACGGTACAGTGAAAGGATAATGGCACATTTGCATCGACAGTCACAGGTTATGTAATCATGAGAATGACCAAACAGCATTGGGTTATGTTCTTTCTGTATCTACATTAAATATCACAGCGAATAGAATTGCATGGTCTATGACAATGTCAAACAAAATTTCTCTATATCTCTTCGATCAGCTATGCAACCGACCATTGTTTGTTTACAGTTGAATGTTCATATTAGCCATGTATATAATCTAACCTTACATTGTAGGTTTCAAGAATAATAGCGGGCGGAGTATGAACTGTATAACACGTCTATTATTATGATTTCGATATATTATAAATCAAGATAGAAAGACGAATAAGGGCAGTAAAGAAGAAATACTTACCATTATGTAGTTTTATTGTCAAACCAACCATCAGAAGAACTATTGGGCGGTTTCGTGATTCATGTTGAATACTGTCAGCTTCAAAACGAACTGCGTGCGGTCCCCATAATGTGATCTCAGCATTTTCTCTTTGATGGTGAAATGTTAGTGTATGGACATATACTACACATGCAAAAAAAAGAGAATAAGTACTGAGATTTCATAAGATGTGAACCAGCCATCTGTGATTTCTATGTTCCGAATAGGCTTCTGAGTGCCTCTGACAGTGACGGTCTTTATATGCGAGATAGATGTGATAATGCCCAAAGTATCTGTGTTCAGATAAGTGTCAGTAGAGGATATGTAACAGGTGAATAGTAAAACTGCATTTTTTTCAGTAATAGAATAGGTGTAAAGGTCTTTGCTACGACACTATCAGTAGGCAGTATGAAAGCACAGGGAGGGAAAAGGGTAAAAACCGTTAGCCTAGCACATGGAAAAATAGACCCAATGTCAAACCATAAACACACAAGGCTTCCGCTAATACGAAGGTGATATACAGCGAGATAGAAATTACATTGAACTTTTCATTCAGTGACAGGTAATCCGAAACATGAATAGTGAATCCTGAGCTCATGAACTGATGGCCAGGAGAGTAGCACCTTAAAATGACGTAGATGCACCGAACTTCTTTCTACATAAAAAAATGGTAGGAGATTTACTTTTTGATGCCCAAGCCAAACCGATAAAATGGCCATAAAACACATAAAGGAAATAGATTAATATCCCTATCTAACTTAAGGTATATACATCAATATCTTGTCCTATCATTTTGTTCCTCATTCATTTTTTATTGAAGGGTCAACTAAAGGCATCCTCATAAGCGCATTGCATTATCTGACATAACTTGTCCTACCAAATAGATAAATGATAGGGAAACTTGAAAAATAAAAGCAAGATGTTAGGTAATACAAGTTTGAAGCTTCAAGAAGTTTAGGTTAGTCTCGAGAATAAGAACCCAAAAAAGAAAGGTAGGGCTCGCACCATCCTTATTAAAAGCTCAATGATATAATCTGTGTTTCATGAAATTTTGGCTAGTTTCGGTGACATCGAGAGGACATCGAGTAGATGTATATAAGCGATCTTTGCACATGTAAGCGTAGCATGCAAAAGGAACACGGAACACCTAAGATTAACCCGAGTACATTTGATGACCAAAAAACTTCCTAGAAATTGCATCAATTAGTCTTCGGTATAGGCTATCATGTAAAACGACAACTTTGTCTTTGTCCAGTGCGTATCTACCAGTGATAGCAACAAAGGAGAACGAATGGTAGCTCTCAAAACATTAGGAAACCAAGTTCAAGACAAAGCTGTCAACTTACCTAAGCGGGGTAAGCACTAAAAATGAGGCTGTTGTGCCAAGCACAAGTCCACGATCTGTATAGCATAGAAAGGAAACAACCCTATAACATAGAAACAAACTGGTGCATGAAATTATAAACATATAAAGAAAACCAAAAATGTATAGAAAGTAGAAAAGACTCACAACACAGGCTAGTTGGTATTTAACAAAATTCTCCTTTGATCCCACTAGAAGAAGAGATCTTTGAAAATAGCAAAGAAAGGGGGAATTTTAACCTTGATACAACTCTTCAAATGTCTATTTATCATCCTAATAGCATGTCCGAGGATGTCCGACAGACAACATGTATGCAAGGGATCTATAATATTCATAGATAGACATTTGATCAATCGATTCGAAGTATCTTTACACAGAGAAAATCATATGGATAGATCATGGTTGCATAAAAGAGAAGCCTAGCTGTGGCCAGGCAATGAGCATAATAGAGACATCACATAGTCGGTCTAAAACAATCAAAATTAATTTCTAAAAGGAACACAGAGGAAGCTTTGCTCTCATTCTTAACCATAGGATCTATAAAAGATACAGCAAACAGTCTTTGTTAGAAAACACTATAGAAGCTACAAACAACTCTATGTTTTTGACCATATAACAAAAAGAAATAAATCCTTAGAACAGTGGATATAACAATTTATTATTCTCAGGTTGGTAAATATCCTGCAAACTTTATATAGTAAGCAATGCCACAATGAGGAAAGTATATTGTAGCTAAGATGATCCTGTTACCCGCGTTTAGAGCTAAACAACTGAATTTCTGTTTGGTAAATACCTTAATTATTTTTTTGAAGGAAAGCCTTAAATATATAATGAAATAAGCATTAGCACCTTCCCAGTTTTATTAGGTTGACACGTATGTTATACAAACATTGCCTACAACATCATACAAACCTTCCCTGCTGATTTTCTCTCAAAAAAAACAAACAAACTGTTTGAGAAATAAAATATTATTGGATCAACGCACATACTGTTTGTCAATTCAAGTGCAAAGTTTGTGTCTTCAGGTCTAAACCCGAGAATTGCATTGGTGTACTTCTCTTCAGGAACATCTCTTTTCCTCAACAACTTCATATCAAAGCATTTCGTGTAACACCTACACGAATCAAATTACCAACATTAGCAGAAATATACCAGGCCTTGATATTGTAAATATTGCTGGTAGCACAACAGCATACTTAACGGTGCGGTCCAAATCTCCGACACGGTAAACAACATGCAGAAGCCTCTTCTTGTCTTTCTTAGGCCACTTCAGCACAACCTCAGCTGGGTTTTCGGCTTTGCTACCAGATGCCATCCCTGCTGTTAGAGTTAGTGTACATTCGATCAGAGCAGGGTAACAAGCAAACCATGAGAAAAACAAACAAACCAAGCATGTACCTGGTCCAGATCATGGCATTTATGTTGCTTTATCAGAGTTACGGTAGAAAATCAAAGTGCTTCAGAAGCTTATCGGCATAGAGAACACATCTCTATTTACCACAGAATTAGGGGCAATGTTCTTGTTTCAGAAACAAAAAAAAAATCTTGAAACAACCACTGATTCTCTCCTCCTACGCTATTTTAGCAGAACAAATACCATGATACTGCAAGGAATATTCTACCTCACCAATACATTTAAAGAGAATCTGATTGCATAATCTAATTTTGTGCATATGATTATTTCATGACTAAAGTATGAAGACCATCATTGTCGGGGGTATGCTTTTAGAAATATTTAAGCTCTCTTAACATTTTGTCAACTTTTCTCTCAAAAAAATACTAACAGATCACGGAATTACCATCCAATATGTAGATCTTCTTGACAGGTATCTTCACCCAATACCCAAAAGATAAGGAGCACAAACCTGGATGAATCAGGCTCTGACCAAGGGTTGAAGAATAGAAATAACCTGAATCTGTTGCCACAATGTTAGCCTACCGCATTGTGCTCCATTGATTCTATGGTTTTAGGCTTCCTAAATCCACCGCATTGTGCTCCATTGATTCTACGGTTTTAGGCTTCCTAAATCCATCGGTTTCTGCCTTTAGAAACATCCTAAACCAAATAACGGGAAAAATAAATCTTTGTTGTTCTTGAAATAGAAGGAGACAACTTTGTTACTGAACGCTACCTTGGGTGGAGGGCGCGGCAGGCAGTGCAGCCGAGGGAGAAGAAGTCGACAACGGTGAGCTTGTCGCCGGTGTTGAGCAGGGGATCGGCGAAGTCCTGTGCCAACTCAATCTCCCTCATGTTCGGCTGCAGCGTCTTCTCCCTCACCTCATAGCCTTCTCAATCGCGAGGTTCATCTGCACAGGCGCCTTCACAAAGATCCGACGGGGCGTCGCGATGGATAGAGGGCAACACCGCGTTTGGAGAAGAGGGGGTGGTGGGATGCAAGGAGGGAATGGGGCAACGGCAGGCAGTAGCTGGAGACGGGGGCGGCAGTGGTACCGCAAGAAGGGGAGGGCAGCTCTGGTGAAGATGGGGGGCACGGCGTCGGCAAGGAGAGCAAGCGTCGGTGCCGACGAGGGAAGGGAGCAGGGAAGGGGAGGGCACTGACACTGGCGATGGAAGGGGAGGGCACCGCCAGTAGAGACGCAGGGGCGGGGCGCAGCGTGGGGAGAAAGGGAGGCGGCAGCGGATGCAGATGGGGGGGCGACGCTGGTGAAGATGTGGGGCACAATGTCGGCAAGGAGAGCGAACGGCGGCGTGGGCTCCAGCGCCGGTGGGGGAAGGGAGCAGGGGAAGGGGAGGGCGCTAACACTGGCGGAGGAAGGAGGGAGCGGCGTCGGCAGAGACGTGGGGGGTGGGGGGCACAGCGCGGGGAGAAAGGGAGGCGGCGGCGGGGGACACAGATGGGGGCGGCAAGGCAGGGAGTAGAGGGGGAAAGGAGAGGGAAGGAGGTGTGGCACAAAGAGGAACAGTGACGGCTAGGGTTGGGCGAGGTGCTAGATGACGGTATATAAGCGGTGGCAAGAAACCAGTAATTTTGTCCAACTTCAGTGGCAAAGTCCAAAAGCTTTTGGTGGAAGGACCACAGGTTGAGGTTTGAACAAATAAATGGATGCAGACGCAAAAGGACACCGGTCGGCCACTATGGTGGAGGGACCTACTTGAGAAACCCTTGGGACCTCTGCATAAAACAAAATAGGAAAAGGGCTTTTCTGCAAAAGCTATCGCGGGAAGGGATAGAGCGCAAACGGCCAGATGTGAGCCTGAGGTGCGATCGGATGGTCACAGTTATTTCAGTGACGTGGCCAGGCTGTCTGAGCTCCAATTCTCCCGTCTTTAATAGATTAGTTATACATTAAACATATGGTTGCATGGATCTCCTGTTGGCAAATGCAACAGTGAAAAAACAATGGGTACAATGCTGTTCGTATAGTACAGTGGATGGTTGTGTCATTAGTACACTACTACAAAATGGTACAGCACTATCACTTTATCTGAATCAGCTCCCAACTTTTTAGAAAAAATCGATCGTGATAGATGACTTGGCGATGGTGTAATAATTAGAGGAGAATCATCACAATCGGTTCTCAAGTTAAAATCTATTGTGATGTAGCATTAGGTACATCACAATCAGTTCTAAGTGTACATCACAATCGATTCCCACCTAGAAACTGATTGTGCACATCACAATAGGTTATTAGGTGGGAACCGATTGTGATGTATGCACATCACAATCGGTTCTTATCTCAGAACCAATTGTGATGTGCCTCGCCAGGTTATAAACACTCTTGAGTTGAACTCTCCTCTGTTACTGTTCTAGAGATAAAAAAACCGCCATCACTCCCAAAAAACACAACATACTCTGGTTGAAAGTAATAATTGGGTGAGAAATTATGAAATCCTTGATGATGGGTGTTAAGAGGGTAAAGTTAAAACCCCAACTTGAGGTGATTTTTCCTCAATTTCTCTCATTTGTGGTTTTCATCAAAAGGTGAGCATTCCTTTAAATCCCTTCAATTCTGTACTAGGTAATTTGATATATCGCAAAAAGAGTTTAGGTTGCACTGGAATTGTATGTATGCTATTAGATTTCGCACCCTTTTTTGACAAATACACATCTATTTATCTTTTTAGTACTCTCATGTTAATTTGGAATTATTGTTGCTGTAATATAATAAATGTTAGAGTTTAAGTTGTGTAACCTACGTCTCCCGTTTGAGGGTGCTTGTATATAAATATGCTGAAATAGCATATTTATATAAAAAACACTATTGAATTATCCATATTTTTTGAACAGTTCGAGGATATATGGTCCGGATAAATTCCTAAGCTGTTGTACAACTATAGAGAAAATTTTGGCAGTGTCACCTCTGTGTTTTCTGGATACACACTCTCTTTATTTGTTATCGAGACGTGTATTTGGAGAATAGCAGGGAGATACTGTCAAAATTTTATCTAGAGTTGTATAACAGCATAGGAACTTATCCGAACCACATATCCTCGAATGAGATAAGGACCTAACATAATTAGATATTAGGAGTCATCATTGGTACGTATTTAGTTGATCAGTTGATAGATGTTTTTTTTAAGATTATTCAATTTCTCAATTTTATTAATACTTCTACCCTTATTTTGTTTCACTGAAGTAAAAAAAATTGCAACCGTACTGTATTAGGTAATTCGGTATAATTGTTGATGTTTTAAATGGATGTCTTCTAAGTAGGAATTGAAAGCTCTTGACTAGAGAAGAAGGTATCAAGAGTAAAATTATATATCTTGATATCCATTCTCTATTTTGCAAAGGTAATTAAATGATATCTCAATATTTAAAATAGCTAACTAGCTATTGCTCCAGTTTTGTGTTAATTTAGTATGTGTAGTGTAACATCCCCAATTTCGGTCTTTTGCCTAAAGCTAATTTAAAATTAATTAATTTCAAAATTTGGTTTTTCATCGGTGTTATATTTAACTTGGCATCTATATCCTTCCAAGAATCGGAATTCGTTCCATCACCGTCCGCAAAAGTCAGAATTTGGAATTTCGATTCTTACCCGAAATTTCACCTACATTCCAAAAATCCCGAAACGTATTGCATTAGGTTCCAAAATATTTCAAAATATTTTTAGGAATTTTCTCAAGATTTTTGGAATCTCTTTTCTATTTTATCTCTCGCGGCCTTTTATCAAATTCAGTATATTCATCTCGGAATTGTCTAAATTCCAAAATTCATCCAAATTCAGTGAAACTAATTTTATTGGGTTGCAAATATTCTCTGATATTTTTAGGAATTTTTTCAGGATTTTTAATCCCTTTTTACTATTTTATCCCGTGTGCTTTTCTTAAAATACTATTCATTGGCCAATGAGGAGGTGACACAAGGCATCACTGTTTGTGCTTCTTCCACCTCCCGCCAGCCACTTCCAGAGAACACGTTTCTTTTTCTTTCCATGGCTTTCCAAATTCAAATCATCATAACTCCCTCATAACTCCTCCAAATCATGCGTGGTAGGATCCGTTGCGAGGGACCCGCCTGTAAGTGAGTTGGGGAAATCAAAAAAATGGAGAAAACGAAAGATTCTGGGAATATTCCCTCTTTTCCAATTTTCCAAACTAAGCACTTTTAAACATTTTTATCTCTGTGATCCAAACTCCGAATCGAGTGATTCAAATTGCTAAATTCATCTAAATTCATCCTCTATCTGCC
The DNA here is from genome assembly GCA_036346375.1 of Guadua angustifolia. Taxonomy (NCBI): domain Eukaryota; kingdom Viridiplantae; phylum Streptophyta; class Magnoliopsida; order Poales; family Poaceae; genus Guadua; species Guadua angustifolia. The sequence goes on along the minus strand of CM070512.1, from coordinate 47,937,929 downwards.
AGTATTTTTATTATAATTTTTAGTTTCTATTTAATGTATTTTATTCTTTTCGTGCACCGTTTTGCGTGTAGTCGAAGAAGCTGCCATCGTCGCCGACGAAGGAGAAGATTTTCAGTGCAGCGCATCGCATCTCTTCGATGAAGGCAAGTCTCCTTGACGCACGTTGATCCCATTGTTTGCAACTGTTTTATAAAAAATTTACAACTTGCATGGCTATTTATATAAAATGATGATGTCAAAATATAGGATGCAGTTATACCCATTTTGAAATGACATCCTTGCTGTTTGATTACCATGCCGTTGTAACCTTAAGTTTTAATCATGAAATCATGTATCATGTGATTAACCTTGTTTAGTACGTTAGACTGTGCTTAGGATTAATGTTGATCAAAATGCCTATGGTGGGATAAATTCCAAAATGTTGTTGAAACGTGTTTTATCAAAACTGAAGCAAGGTTATTGCTGCTGTGATTGCAAAATAAAAATAAAATAAAAATGGTTTAGATTGGGGCGGAATGGTTTGTCGGGCGGGTGCGGATGGAGCACAAATTCTGGTTTGTGAAAGCCGCCCTAATCAATTTAAGGACCGACGCTTATGACTGTTCATTCTAAGCATTACCGTGCAACCACATGTCAATATGGGCTCTGACCTGGCTGAATAATGTGTAGAAACCTAACTTAGACTCACTAGATGGTGGAATGTGGGTGCCGGATGGAGGCAAGTCGTATTTTCCCACACGGCGCAAAAGGGGACTTCTATACTGGGCAGATGAAACCCTAATAGCGGTGAAACCTCAGCGGATGAGTTGGGTTAGGTGTATACATTGTAAAGGCCTTGTCATGATCTCTCTGCCGGCACACCAAAGAAAGTGTGTTAATTGCGTGGCACTAAAGAGATGATCATGTCTTGTGGGTAAAGCTGTACACCTCTGCAGAGTTAAAACTATTCGAATAGTCGTGCCTACGGTCAAAGGCAAAGCGAAGAATCCTTTCATATTGGTAGACTTGGTTTTGGTTTTAAAAATAACTGATGTTTTGTTTTGGGATTCGGGAGTGGTTGGAACTCTCGAATGTTTTTTTGGCGGATTGAGCCAATCAGGTAGATGGAACCTGTTTTGATCATGACGGATAGAGTCATGAGTTGGTTTACCTTAATCTTTTAAATTGTGCGGATAGAGCCAGTATACTAGTGATGGTAGATAGAACCTTCGCTAGAATAATAAATATATTCAATTGTTAAAATATTTGTTAAAATATGCATTGTGAAAATTATTATTAAGTATAGTTTGATGAAACTTGGCTTTATGCAAAAGAACCCTATTAAGCTTTTCCTTGGAAAGGCCTACATGTTGCATTTTCCTAGACTTGCGGAGTACGTTTGTACTCACATGCTACACAAAATTTTGTCATCAGAGAACTACCAAGATGCAGTTGAAGACAATGAGTTCTATACCGAGGAGTTTGATGAAGATAGCCAGGATAACTAAGCGCGCACTCCTAGTCATCGCCTGTGGTGTCTTTTGGGTTTTACCTCTTTGTTATTTGTTTCCGCTGCTGTGAACTCTGGTCATGTGACCAGGAGATGTAATAAATAGCCATGTGGCTGGTACTTTATATTTATGTTATTACTTCGTTCAATTCTGGTTATGATTATCACTGCTTCACTGTATGTACTAGCAACTGATCTGGGACTAGTACAGAAATACACAGGAGATTCCGTATGGTAAATCTGGGGTCTCACATGTAGTTTAATTGCAGATAGATCGTGAAAAATGGATGTATCAGAAAAGTTGTGTGAGTGCTGAATTTCAGAGGGGTGTTAAGGAGTTCAAAAAAATTGCAGAAGAAGATATGGTGAAGAGGGATGCACTACTACAGCGAGGCTTATATCAGACCCACGATCACAGACGGTTTTGAAAAATCGTCTGTGATATAGAACATCACAGACGGTTATGTACTCAAACCGTCAGTGTAGATATCACAAACGGTTTTATATTACAACCATCGGTGATGTAAGAAATATCACAAACGGTTTCTAAATGTAACCGTCTGTGATGGCTACAATACTCATTACAGACGATTTCTAAGTAAAACCGTATGTGAAATCACAGACGGTTATATAACACAACCATCTGTAATATCTATAGTAGTCATTACAGACTGATATATTTAGAAACCGTCTGTGATATTTCTTACATCACCGACGGCTGTAATATAAAACCGTCTGTAATATCTCACGTATAAACAGAGCCTCCAGCCACTTCGTTTATAGGGTTTCGGTTTCTATCCTGAGACTGGCGGCTGTGGAAGTGAGGCGATTTTGTGAAAGAAGGCCATTGATTTATAAGGGTGGTATTAGATTCATTTGATTTTGGTGATCAAAGGTTAGTAATGAGTTCTAATTGCATGCATCCAATTCAATATCTAGGTTGGTTAGGAGAGAATTAATTTAAAGATTGTTTGATTAGATCTAGCTTATAGCTGGATCCATATATTGTTTGTGATATTTGGTTAGTAATGTGTTTTAATTGCATTATATTCAACATCTAGCTTGATAAGGAAAGAATTTGATGATTTTTTTAGATCTAGCTTGTAGAACCATGTGTTGGTTGTTTGATCTAAGATTAGCTAGTAATGGTTCTATTTGCATAATATTATATTCGATCATGATGTAGATAGCTAGCTTGGTAAGGATAGAATTTAAAGATTGTTTAGATCTAGCTTATAGATCAATTCAAGTCTTTTGGTGATCTAAGGTTAGTAATGGGTTCTGATTTCATTATTATATTGAAGATTAATTTGAATTGTGTTAATTATTTCTTTGTGATGTAAGTAAGGTATGTAATTGCATAATTAGTTTAAGAATGTGTGCATACGCTTTACACAGTGCATAATATTTAACACTAAGTGTTACATGTGTAGCGTAGATGGATCGAAGTTGGATGTCTGTTGAAGCTGTCTGAGTGTTGAGTACCTTAATGGCGTCTTCACTTTTAAAAGAGCTGCAGAGGAGGATATGTTTAATAAGGGGTGCAATTCATGTCATGTCAGGTGCATTGATTGCGAAAATCTGAAGATGTTTGAAACTCAGTATGAATCGAAGCACACTTGATTCGGAGGGTTTCAAAGGGGCTATACATGTTGGACCGGTCATGGCGAAGAGAATAATATCTGAAGTAGCAAGTAGTGTTAATATAAATCGACGAAGTCAATGATATGTCGGATGATCATATCGATTGTGCTTAGATGAGGACAGGTTGCGGATGACAATTTGGATCGGATGCTACGCGATGCAAAAGGAAACCTTGATGACGGGGAATATGGAAAGTTCGGGGCTTGATGGAGGACTCGGAGAAACCTTTGTTTGCGGGGTGCAAGTTGAAATACACAAGGTTATCATCGTGCTTGAACTACTCAGATTGAAGGCAAGCAGCGGTTGGTCCGACAAGAGTTTCCTGTTATATTACGTCTATTGGCGGACATGCTTCGAGGGAAGCGAGTTGCGAAAACCACCTACAAAGCCAAGAAGGTTCTTTGTCCCTTGGGAATGGAAGTAGAAAGAATACATGCATGTCCAAGCGATCAGATCTGTCATAAAGAGTACACAAACTTGCATATATGTCGGTGTGCAACACATCTCGGTACAAGCGTAAGAGTCATTCAGATGATGATGGCGAGAGCATTGAGGTGAAAAAGGATCTCTGCTAAGGTGGCATGGTATCTGCTGTAATTCCCGTTTGAAGCATTTGTTTGCGAACCCAAAGGAGGCAAAAGCTGTGCGTTGGCACTTTGAGGAGCGTAAGAATGATGGAATGCTAAGGCACCTGCTGATTCCATCCAAAGGAGAAACATCGATAGGAGCTTTCAAGAATTCGGTGCGGATCGAGAAATATAAGGTTTGGATTGAGTCTGAGATGGAATGAATCCTTTCGGTAACATGAGCGACCAACATAGCACTTGGCAGTAAATCTCTGTATCTACAACCTTCCTCCTTGGTTGTGTATGAAGCGAAGTACATTTTGTTATGCATGCTTATCTAAGGACCGAAACAACACAGGAGCGATATTGATGTGTACCTAGCTCCATTGGTGGAAGATCTAAAAACAACGTGGGTTCTTAGGGTACACGTATGGGATGCGTACAAGCGAGAGAACTTTACTTTGCCTTTGCTTGTTGTTACGCACCATAAATGATTACCACCCTTTGCTAACTTGTCGTGCCAAAGTACAAAAGGAACCAAAGCATGCACTCCTTTGCTAGATGATACCGAGAGTTTATGGTGAATCACTCCCGCAAAACCGTGTACATGCGTCATAGTAGGTTCCTTGGAGGAATCACCCATATCGCAAGATGAAGCAACTTTTCGACGGAAGGAACGAAAATGGTTCAGCTCCAAGGCGTTTGAGTGGGAGAGATGTTCATGACATTGTTAAGGATTTGGATGTTGCGTATGGAAAGGGACGTAAATCAAGTACCCGTGAAAAGAGCATGTGGAAGAAGAGATCAATATTCTGGGACCTACCTTACTGGGAACACCTAGAAGTTCGCCACTGCATCGATGTCATGCACGTAGAGAAGAATATCTGTGATAGCGTGATTGGTCTCTTACTCAACATTAAGGGTAAAACAAAGTATGGTATCAACGCACGGCTTGACTTGGTCGATATGGGTATAAGACCTGAGTTAGCACCGAAAGAGACTGATAAATACCGTACATACTTGGAACCTGCTTGTTATACTCTGTCAAAGGTCGAAAAAATGAATCGTGCGATGCTTGCATGGTGTGAAAGTTCCGTCGGTTACTCCTCCAACATGAAGAGACTTGTTTCGTTGGAAGATTTGAAATTAACCGCATGAAGTCTCATGATTGTCATGTCTTGATGACACGATGCTCCTCGTCGCAATTAGAAGTATTTTGCGGTCAAGGTCCGAGAGACAATCACTAGGTCATGTTATTTCTTTAACACAATCGCTAGAAGGTCATCGATCGAAGGACTAGATGCTCTGCAAGCTGAGGTGGTGATGACTCTATGTAATCTTGAGATGTATTTCCCTCCATCATTTTTCGATATCATGGTCCATCTCATTGTTCACCTTGTGACAGAGATAAAGATATGCGGGCCAATGTTCCTACGTAGCATGTACTCGTTCGAGAGGTACATGGGAATTCTCAAGTCTTACGTACAGAATCGATCTTGTCCGGAGGGTAGCATTGTCGAAGGTTATGCAACAGAAGAGGCCGTCGAGTTCTGCGTTGATTACATGGCCCAGGTCGAACCGATAGGTGTGCCTCGATCTCGCCATGATCTTTGTAAGTAGCTTGTGAAGCATCTGAATATGTTAGTGAAAAGTATATATCACAGACGGTTCTATAACATAACAGTCTGTGATGTTAATTATCACAGACGGTTCTATTATATAACCGTTTGTGATAACTAAACATCACAGACTGTTCTCTTTTAGAACCGTCTGTGATAACTAAACATCACAGACTGTTCTCTTTTAGAACCGTTTGTGATAACTAAACATCACAGATTGTTATCTTTTAGAACCGTCTGTGATATAAACATCAGACGGTTCGATTTTAGAACCGTCTGTGATATAATCTCCTATATATATCTCCCACGGGCAAACCTTTTTCACAGCGCGCCAAACCCTAACCCTCTATGACATTTTGTCTCCCGAGGCGGCCTCCCCCTCGGTGTACGTGCTTCCACGGCGGCCTCCCCCTCTCGGCGTCCTCCCCGGCATCGACCTCCCCCTCAGTGTCCTCCCCGGCATCGACGTCCTCCCCCTCGGTGTCCTCCCCCGCAGCGATGTGCTCCCCATCGTTATCCTCCCCCGCAGCGACGTGCTCCCCCTCGGCGTCCTCTCCCTCGGTGACCTCCCCCACGGCCGTTGACCTCCCCCGCAGCGACGTGCTCCCCATCATCGTGCCTGGCCTCTCTTCTGAATAGCAGTCGGTGTTGTTCTGTTGTAAGTGTGTTGCGCATCTTTCTTTCTTTCTTTCTGTTGGCTGTGGGTGATTGGTATACTGCTCTATGATGATTTTGGGTTATATATGATCAGAACAATTATTCTGTGATTTGGGCCTTGAACTTGTAGAACTACATGCTAGAAAGTGTTGTTTCAATTTGTCAGGACCACAAATGAATCCGAAAAACAAACGGCAAGATCAAACCCTAGTTCAGTTAAAACCAGAAGCAAGGATTAGGAAGAACAGAGGAAATAGCTAACAGAGAAGATACGCTAACAAAACTAGGAGTAATCTAGATAGGAAATATCCATTCTGTTCCATTCTCTCCGCACTTCAGAGTTCATATTCGGTACATTGTTTTACCGAGTAAAAGGAAATAGTAAACCATAACGACTCGATAAATAAAGACTACAGTTCAACTACTTAAAGCTACTTTTGTCGGATATTACGACTGTGCCTCGCTAACAACTCTCTGAGTTCGGTCTCCTCCTCGCAGCGCTCCTGCCACAATTATCTCCTGGACTTTATCAGTGGATTCAGTGATTATTTATCTCCAGTCTGTTTGTGTATCTAGTTTCTGATTCTAGACATTTTAATAGTAAATTGCTAAAACAACTCTTTATAGTGCATGCTAAGGTGGTAAGGGTTCAAGGCCCCATTCACTAAATAATTTGTTAGCCCATTTGTGATTGTGACGAAGATTCTTATCTTCATCCAAACCCAACAAACTGAGAGCGATCACACTTAATTAACACCATATTGCCAAGAAATACATGATTCTATATGTGAATGATATTATATTGCTTTTATGTTGTTTCTGAAATATGTATTCTTCTGCTTGTCTGTTGTGTAGATGTCCTAGTTTTAGGGGAGGTGTTGCTGAAATTTTTATTAAGTTCGGCAACCTCCTAGTTCGCTTGTTTTGCTAAAATTCTCCAGTGTTTTGTAATTATTTTGCTTGAGGGTGTAACATTCAGGGCACGTGGGGTGCCGGGGTGTTGATTTGAAGTATTGGATGGTTAGCTAATTCTTTTAAAAGGCTAATAACAAGCCATGGTATCCATAAACTTATTTACTCTAATTTGATTTTATTTGTTCTTCTCTTTTAGTTCGTCTGAAACTATTTTAACTTACAAAGAAGATGCCGTCCTCTAATCCATCGTCTGAAGGAAATGATGTGCCCACAAAAGGAAAATCGACCCACGCTGCAAGAGGATCAAACAAAAGGCCAACAGACCGATATACCATTACGAAGATCGATCCAAAGGATAGGACCCCTACAAAGCCAAAAAAGGCAGCGAATGCATTTCGGAATATGTGCGGGATAGTCGCACGGGAACGGGTTCCGATCACGCTATCTTCCTGGAGGTTGCTGATTATTGAGACTCGCAATGCCTTGCTGACGGAAATTCTTTTATTGTTCCACATTCCAGAAGAATCCGCTCCCCTAGTGCGACGGTATGCACTGCTAGCAGCAAGAAAGGCATGGAAGAACTTCAAGCACACGCTTTTCATAGACTACGTCAAGAAGGATATGGTTCCATACTCTAAGTATGGGTTCATTGATGAGGACACGTGGTGGCGTTTTGTTGAGATGAAGACGCGAGATTTAATTAGCAAGGTCAAAGTGAAGCAAACAAGGTCTTGCAGCAAGAACACTCACCCCACGACTTCGGCACTGCGCTCTGCGGGGAAGAGAGCGCAATGGGACAGGAGGACGAGGAGGGTATCTCGCCATTTGCATCGATCACAGATCAACGTGCTAGAGACTGGCTAAGAGCGAGGTCAGCTGCCACGTCCTCCGCAACCATCTCCTTTGTAAACCCCGCGGACGAGGATGTCTGCCAACGCCTGGTAATATATAAATCGAACTACCAATTTTACGTAATTAGTCCATGACTTCATAAGTGAGATAACTTATCGGGATCTTACAGGTAGCGTTGAGTACACAATCGGGCGATGGTTCTTTTTTGCCAGACAGGGAGAAAGATGCACTGTCCATGGTCTTGGGAAACAAGGAACACTCTAGTCATACATGAGGCAAATGGGTTTTTGTTCCATGGAAGACTAGATTCCCAGACGACTCGGATAAATACCGAAATAAGAAGAGAACTAAAGCCGAGCGCGAGTCAAAGCTTATAAAGAATTTGGAGGAGAAGTTGAGAGGAGAGTTGAGAGAAGAGTTGAGGGGAGAACTGAGAGAAGAATTTTATGATATGATAAGAAGCCTCGAGGAAAGGCTCAACAATCAAGAAAGAAATCTTGCACAAGCCCCGTATATGTCCGCAAGTCATTACCATCCCATAAGAACAGCGTGCATCCGCCCTAGCATAGATGAACATAGCGGGAATTATCCTGTATGTGACATTAAGGTGGCCACGCAGTGCAATATCCAAGTGAGAATTAGCAATGGCACCGTTACTCTTACGGCTGCTTGGGCGTCGCGTATCCATCCACTAAGGGGCCATGGTGCACGGTACCATGATAGCGCCGGGTTTCACCAAGGTCAATGTGGACGGGGTATTTGATAGTTTCAAGATTGTCGATCTCTGAAGCCGTAAGCGGCGAGATCGTGGCGGGGATGCCATTGGCACATTCATCCAATGGCCTAGCGGTGACATCTCCTGGTCGTCCCTTCGTCATGCAACAACCGCGATCGATTCGATATTGTATCGATCGGTTGGCTACCAAATCAGCGATCGTAGCCAGACTCCACTTGAAGTACATAATGTTGACTTCTTTCTGCCCATTCCTCTCCGTGAAGGCTTCATACAATACAAAGAAAGGTAAGGTCAAACGGAAGAAAGAAAGGCAAGAACAAATCGACTATCCGTCTGCTGAGTTAGCTAAATAATACAAGCTAGGAGAGCCTTTAATAACGCAAGACATCCTAAATTCACTTAGTATGTCTTGCAAGCGATTCATTGTGGTACACCCAACAAGCTGGAAAGCGAGCATGAGCGCACAACAAGTATCACGGTTAGGTTCCAGTATAAACATCTATTCAACGAGTCAGCGGGGGGCTTCTTCACGGTCGATTTTCTGGACTTGTTCCATCTCTACAACCTCGACACCCTCGACGCCGCACTCATGAGATGCTGGACATTGTAAGTGTGTATTATCACAGTCTACATTCGTCTAATAGTGATAAATGTCCTCCAATATATATATAATTCGCCTTTGTATATATAGATACATGGTACTTGAAGCGACAAATAAGAAACAATCGTTCGGTTTCCTCGACCCACATATAGTCTCAAAGCAAACAATGGATGAAGATATAAACATGGTTAGAAATACGTGACACGAGCATTGCTAGCACAAAAGATAAAGAATTCATACTTATACCCCATAACCCAGGGTAAGTGCTACACCACATGCTATACTTTGGTTTGTACTGTGCAAACAACTCTGTTTCGTTCATTGTCCATTGTGATATACCGTGTAGGTTTCATCGGGTTCTAATTGTAATTGAACCGACCACAAACCGGTTAAGTACCTTGATTCCGCGACGTGGCGGAAACCACGACTTGGTACCTATCGCAAAATTACTCAGTAGGTAATCATGTTTCCTCCGTACATAACGTACATGGTCGTAATCTATGAAGTACATCTATAATTTTTTTCAAAGTACCATGTTCTCCCACCGTGGCACGACGGTGACGCTGCGTAAGAGCATGTCGTCCGGGTACTCTGCACCGTGGCACGACGGTGACGCTGCGCAAGGCCACTTCATATGGCATGAAACAAATCACACACTCCAGTGTGTCAGGTTCGATCAAGCAGACCGTGGTTGCCGTCACCTCGTCATGCTGCGTGCGGATCTTGGTTGATTTATTAGTCGAATTCCATCAACATTATCATAAGAAGGGAGAAAAAGCGCTACAAATGTTTATATTTTAAGTCTATCCTGATCAGACAAACTGTTGCCACAATGCATATAGGAAGTGTGGATATTCAATTACAAAATCTATAACTAGTTGTGCCTTATAAATATCGTTGTACAAATATTGATGGAAATTTCGAACAACAACATAAATAATGGAGGTTCTGCTGGGGGTGTGGGGAAAAAAGGTCATCACAGACGGTTCTTATTTGAAACCGTCTGTGATAAGTTCGTATCACAGACGATTATGATTTGAAACCGTCTGTGATATTTAATTATCACAAACGGTTTAAAATGAGAACCATCTGTGATAATTAAATCTCACAGACGGTTTATTAATAGAACCGTCTGTGATATATATTTTCTCAGACGGGTGGAAAACCGTCTCTGATGATCTCCTTCATCACAGACTTATTGTTACTGACGGTTCACAAAACCGTCTCTGATGTCGTTTACGAACCGTCTGTGATGATGATTTCTGTAGTAGTGATGTAAACTTTATATATTATCCTTACTTTGATTGCACTAATATTAGAAGATTTAATAACTCATCTGAAATTGAAGACCATTTGATTCGACGTGGCTTCGTAAAGAATTATACTTATTGAACCCATCATGGACAGACAAGTGGTACCCGTCTAGTATACAATGAAGACATACTGTAACCCAATTGTAACGATCCACATTTTCACATAAAATGCGAAAATGTGAATCTAATGTGCATACAGTACTAGCCTATGATCAGTGGCTAGTACGCACATATTCAACAATTGGAATCACAACCATACATCATATTATTAAAGTGAAACCTATTTATACAATATAATCTTACAACTCAGAATATATAGCAACAAAAGAAACAAAGTCTTGTAGTGTGCCTATCCGGCCCTCAGGCAACTGACAAGACATAAATCTCTAGAAATATCGCTTCAATATTATTCCCATCTCCTACGATGAAAAGAAATCTTCAGAGCTTTGCTAACTTTTTCACCTAAAACAACATAATAAGCAAGGTTAAGTACTTTCGTACTCAACAAAACTTAAGGTAGTATTTGCAAAATACATAAATGCAGGTTTATCAAAGGTGGCTTCTACGGTTAATTTTGCATAAAGCGATATTGAATTTGTAAATCAAGTTGTCAGTTGTAAACGGAATTTCTACGAGCAAGTTTGACCGATAATAAATAAGTAAAGTATAAGTAATACTCATAGTCCTTCATGAGCAACGAAATCATCCAAATTCTACCAATCATGACACAATATGGTTTTTACCAACACGTGGCAAATCAAATAAACCCAAGCATTTTGAAAATAACAAAAGATCTAACATTGAGGAAACTTCACCAAGTGCCCTTGACTACAAGAGTGGCTAATCGATTAGATTTACACTCAAAGGTGTACAGCTTTACCCATAAGAAATAATCAGCTCTTTGTGCAATACTATTGACATACTTTCTTTGGTGTGCTGCTGTAACATCCCAAAAATTAATAGATTAAGAAATGGAAATTCAAAAACTTTTGCATGATTTATATCTGCATTTTTTTGTTATTTATTGAATTATTGTCATTTCTTTTGGCTTTTTGCTATTAAAAAAACTAAATTAAGTGATATAGTAAAATGGTAAAAGTAAAAAGGTAAAAACACAAAATCAATAAAAATCTGCAAAAATCATATTTAAATACCATAGTCATCCAGAACCCTAATCATGATGGTTGAGATGATCTGAACCGTTAAAATAAAAGAAAAGATATGATAATCATGTGATAAGATATCTGATCTAGATATTTTTAGATTTTTGTAGAAATCTCTAAGGCTTACCTGAGGCCAAGATTTTTACCATGCTAACATAAGATACTTATCTAACTTTGGTAAAAAGATAAAAAAATTAAAACTTATATTTGTAGCTTTTAAAAATTCAAAACCTGAAAGTAAATAAAACTAATAATAGAAATGCTAGAATTTTTTAATTTAAATACCAAATATAAAAACTGAAAATTTTACAAAAGATCAACCTCATTTCAACTTTGATTAAATAGAAAAACTAAATATGCAGAAATTGATAACATGTATTGTCAGAATTAATTAAATTTTTATACAAAGATTTTTTATCTTAATTTTTTACTAGATAACGATCCTTATCTTGCCGACCTAGGTAAAAATTTTCAAAAATAATCTAGTTAAAATGGTAACTGACTAGATGATCAAGCCAGTTCTGTGCAGAGTCTTCAGCAGTGCAGCCCCTTTTCCTCTCACTAGCAAGTGGACCCGGCGCCTTGAGCTGGCCCCCTGCCGACTTCCTCCCTGCCATCAGAGCCCCACACATTAGCCACCTTCTCATTTATTCCCTTCTTCCTTCTTCTCACCCTCATCTGTTAGTTTCTTTCTCTCGTGCAACCTCAGCCGCTTGAACTGCCTCCCTTCCTTGTCTCATCTGCCACCGCAATCCGTCGCTCGAGGCCAAGCTGGCGTCACCTAGATGCCGCAGCAACCTTGAACAATGAGCTTGCCAATTCTTCTCCCCCACATCACCTTCTCTCACGCAGCTTCTTGCTTCACCAAGACAGCCGCCATCTCCACTTGCGTTCAAACTCGGTGCCAGATCGACCTCACAGCCTATTTAAGACCACTAGGCCATGTCTAAGCATACCAATTCTCCCCGACATATTCCATGGCCATAACACCGCCGGACTCCCATCTTCTTCCTCAAAACCGACACAAAGCAGTAAAAAGGGGAAAAACACCGATTAACCAAACTAGCCCATACCATTTCAAGAAACACAGCCCAAAGCTCCCTCATAGCACCTAGTACTTGTCCCCAACCCCAATTGGAGCCTATCCTCCTCGGCGAGCCGCCACACTTGCGCAACACCTTCCGCCGCCACCTTGCACAGTGAGGACCTAAACCGATCATTCACTTTCATGAAAATGTAGAAAAATGGAGCTTGTGTGCCACAATGATACTCCTAGTGGTGAAAATGCACACTGGGGAAACCTTTCTCTTCTTCCTCACCAGTCGGCCATGACCGTCGCCGTGGAAGCACAGTGGTGCACCGAATTTCACTATCGCCAATAGCCAAAAAGACCTCCCCTAGATGCGCACGTGACCTTTGAAGCCATCTGTGGAACCGATTCATCCTCCCCAGTGGTGGTTCACCACCGGCAATCCAGAGTCCGAGCCCCTCTGCTCTCTCTCTCGCAGACATCTGGGACCCCTGCGTCAGTCGCTAAGCTCTGCGCGCAGTCGCTGCAACCTGTCCCCGCTGGTCAACCACTCACGTTGCACAGTTCATGGGCCCGCACTTTAGTCTATGTGCATGGCCTCTCTCTGCCATATGGACCTGGCTCGTCAACGCCTCAACCCGGCACAACCCAAATATGGAAAGCATAGATTTGGCTCAAAAGCGTACTTTCCATTTACGGAATATTTTCAATTTTCAGTAATTTCAAAACTCTAGGTTATTCAATTGCTTGTAACTAGTGCATTTTAAATCTAAATTTGATTAAATAAATTTTTATAATCATATAAATCATGTATATTCATAATAGGTAAAAATATTTTGAAAAATGATCTTGTTTAGATTTTAACTTTAAATTTAAAGTATAAGTTTGCAATATGTTGTACATAAAATTTTTACAAATGAACTCATTTTATCAAAATAAATTTTATTAGAATCCTTATGTTCTTAGAAACCCAATGTATAAAAATATTTAGATTCTAAGTTATTTCAGGTCATTTACTAAAATAAATTGAAATCAACGTGTGTAATATTCAACTACTAATAACTTGTGCAAAAATAATCCAAACTGCATCAAATCAATTTCTATGTGCTCCAATAATATTGCAAAACCTGAATATGCAAAAATACTTAGGGTGTACTATTGAAAATATACAAGTTGTAACATAAAGTTAATAAATGACTAAACATAAATTCAAATAATCCTAATAAATTGTAAGATAGTGAAGTTAATGAAATAGTAATTACATAAAATGATAAGTAACCAACTCTAAAATATATTTGTTGTATTTAGTCTATTTTATTTGATTCTTTTATTAGTATTCTCTTTGTTCTTATTGAAATTTGTTATTTTCTTTTATTACTGTTGAACGACGTGTAGAAAACGACGGGACAGAAATAGTCACCGACGACTGTGAATACAACTACAAAGATGAACCACAAGGCAAGCACCCCCTTTGACCATATTGATCCCAGTTTTGCAAATGTTTTCATTAAATGTTTTATTGCATGCATATATTCATTAAACTCTGCTATATTGTGGGTAACAGTAGTTATACCCGTAGATTCATGAAACCTCCTTGATAGGTATGAATTTGTGAACCTTGATAACCCTAGAATAAGGTAGACAATACATAATATCAACATGGGTATCCTCACACGTAGAGATCATGCTTAGCCATGCTTTTACTCCAGTTCTTTACAATTTAAAAATGTTTGGATATGACAAAATGTTGGGTAAGATCTTTTCTTATGGTTGGTATTTTAATTAAAAATAAAAATAAAAGTATGGTTTTAATGCGGGTAATTATTGGCAATAACCGGAGGTGCATGGACTTGCATGTGGTGTAGGGGAGATTATTGCCCGTGTCGGATTAAGAATCGAACTTAGTGTTCGTTAAACCTAAGAATTACCGTACAACCACAAGTACTAATATGGGACAATCTTAAATCAATTAAGTTATCTAATTTAACTTTGCACATTGGTAGGCTGGAGTAATACAGGTTTTCAAAGACTGATTGCTCGAAGGTAAACGCCATACTACGGATATGCTTAATCATTTATTGTACAGCGACTGTACAAACATTTACACCATAATATGGGTTTAACGTCACCATGCTGGTGTAAAGTTAATCTAGATAATGTAAAGGTTTTCGTCATGAACATTTTGGCCACACACCAAAGGTGCGTGAAACATGTGGCAAAAAGAAAAAGTCATGACTTGTAGGTAAATTGTACACCTCTACAGAGTGTAAAACTTTTCGAAAAGCCATTCCCACGGTTATGGGACTCTTGGTGCACCAGCACTAGTTAGATGTTTTTTTATTTTCATAAAACTCTAGATTCTACCGGGTGTTGGTAGAAATTGGTTTGTGGATATGGTCATGTTACCTAGGTTCGTGAAATTTACTTATTCGTACTTACATTCTGTTATTTTTTGTATTAAATTGATTTTACTTAAACCCCGTTTGCAATCTACTATTTTGTATTTACATTTCAAATTGACTTTATGCAAATTAATCGTAGAACCCTTTCCTTTGAATTGGCCTGCATGTATTATAGGCTTTAAAAAAGTCTTGCGAGTACGAAAGTACTCAACTTGCCTTGTTAATGTTTTTAAGTGAAAAAATAGATTACCCTGATGACACTTACTTCGACATGGGATTCGGGGGTATTAGTGATGAGTTTTACTAGGGTGTACCTTATTAGTTGCCTGTGGGAAACAATGGGTTAAAGGCGTACTACAAGATATTTGTCTCCACTGCAATATTTTACTTTTGATATTGTAAGAATCTTATGTAATACTCCTTCCGCTGTTGTAATAAAGTTTATGTATGGTTGTGGTATCTATTTGTGATTGTGCGTACTAGTCACTGATCATGGGACTAGTACTTTATGCACATGGTACTATTATTGATATTTACTAACAAAAATGGGGGCCTTACAGCCGCAGAGATATCATAACATAACCGTTACATTACCTAGATATGACTTTGCACCAGCCCGGTGATGTTAAGTCCTTGCTATAGTGGTAGAAACATAAGTATATAAAACATGGTACCATAAAAACAGTTGAGCACTGTTTCTACCCATAGCAAGGCATACACCACTGTACCGATTTGCATTTATCCACACCAAGGTGTGGAAGCCCTTACAAACAAACTAAAATGGAATGATTGTACTATCTCCCGTCTTCCAGAGCGTAAAGCCACACCTAAGTAACTTTATAGGTTAAGGCCATCCCATACCAGCACTTGTAGTTGTACGGGTTTTTTGGATTTATAACATCCTATTGTTCAGACCTTAAGCTGACCCAGGTGATACTCCACCCCATAATACATGCAAATCCCTCTGCACAACCGGCTATTGCCCATAATCGCCCGCGTTAAAACCATAGTTTTATTTTGGGTTTTTAATCAAAATACCAATAACCATCAATGTCATATCCAACCTTTTTAAATTCTCAATAAACAAATTTGATCTGATCATCTACATCATTGCTAAGTAAGTATGGCTAAGCATGGTTAATATATAATCGTATATACCAAAGTTGATGTCATGTATTATCTAACCCTATTTTATGGTTATCAAGGTTCACATATCCATACTTATCAAGGAAGTTCCATAAGTTAACAGGTGTGTCTACCAGTACCACAAAATAGCGAATTTACAAAATCAGTGACATCGGGTTCTACACGTCGCTCAATGTAAATATAGCAAATAACAAACTTTCATAAGGGCAAAAAGAAGACAGACAGAAAACCAAATAAAGACTTACTGTAAAAAGCAGGCATGGTTTAGGGTTCGGGCTGCATGATTTCAAGTTCTCATGTTTTAGTTGATTGATTATACACACACACACATTCATTTTATTAAGAGCTTTTAGGTTGAGCGATGCATGGTTTCTTTTATAGATTATCTATTCTTGTCTTATGAATTCAAGATGCTAAAGTTATGTACTTTTATATTTATAATTTTGAATTCAAGATGCAAAAATTATTTGGATTAATAGAATTAAAACATTAGTCACTTTGTTGGATGGTATGAATGAATAATACTTAATCCTTAATTGATTTAGCATAAAAAGCGGTTTTGAATATGTTAGATCTGTTAAGTTAGGTTCCTGGTTATATAGTCAAAGTTTTTAAGAATGTTATGATGATACATATATCTTAACAATAGATTTCTTTATTATTACTGTCGGTGTTTCGGGTAACCGGCAAGTAAATTCGTAAGTATAGGGGATCACACGCTCCCTCTCCTCGAATGGTTAGACCAAAGAAGCCTCAGATTTATACTGGTTCGGGCTGAATGTCCCTACTTCTAGTTCGTGGTGGCGGTTTGAATTACTCTGAGCTCGGAGAGTAAACAGAGATTACAAACGAAGGCTAAGGACAGGCCCTTAGCACTCGCTCGGGAAGAGGAAGTCGGGAGGGCTTTCTTACGCCTGGCGCCGACCCGGGTCGGAGAACCCTGAGCGATCTAAAGGGGCGGTGCCATTGAGCGAACTCGCGTGAGTGCGTGTGAAGGAAAGAAAATCTATCTCCCCTCCTCCAAGGGCCCTGCCTCCCTTTATATAGGCCGAGGGGGCAGGTTACACGAGGATTTGAAAAATGGACAAGGGAATGCCCCGTCCGGGCGTCCTAGTCTTCGGTCATGATGACGGACAGGCTCTTCGTCTGGCGACTGGTCTTGATCATGATGTCAGCAGGGTTCAGTAGCGTCCCATATGGGGTGGGTAGACACAACAGGCGGCGCCCTTTTCGGAGGGCGCATATCTACCCTCTGAGCGCCTGTCAGACGCTGACGTCTTGAAAAGATGGGTGCTTTAGCCGAGGCCGCCCTCTGGTTGCCTTGGGAAGGAACCGTCCGCCCCAATATTACAGATTCGTCCGGTAACAGCAGGCGGTCCGCTCGGCAAGATGGCGATGTGGCGAGAGCTGCGGGGCCGAGGCTTGCGGGGACCCTAGTCGGGGTCCCGATCGGAGCCTGTGGTAGTACCTGATGCGGGGTCGGGTCGGAGTAGGTGTCTGCGGAGGTGTCGGCCCTGGGTCGGTCGGGGCCGGCGGGTGCATCCGACCCGAGATTCGGCAGCAACCCCCTTTCAGTAAGGGACGAGAAATGCGATCTTGAGATAGATGTATACTTTGCTGTGGGGTATCCCTGGTATGGGTATTCGTCAATTACTAAGTTTGTTTATTCATATTATGAAGTCGAGAAATCATAATACTTAAGATTATTTTGCTAACAGGATTTATATGCAAAGCATGATAAAATAAGATTATTTCTTCAAAATAGGGTAGTCTTTATTTAGAGAGCATTCCTAAGTTAATTTTATAAATTTTAGAATTTAAATGAGATGTTATATTCATTGTTGAAATAGCTTATATGGTATTAGAGTTTTCGTTACAAGATACCATAAGATGTAATGTACGATTAGTACTTAGCCCTATGTTTTGCATGCAAGGTGATTTATACATATTGGGATCTACAAAATAAGGCTACTGGTTGTATTTACATGGTTACACAATGATTCTTAAGACACAAGTATATTAACTAAAGGTTTCTTAACTATTCATATAAAGGGCTTTAGAGACCGTAACAGTTAGGGTTATTGCACTAATAGGATTCAGATGAAAACAAGTTGTAATAAGAATATTTTTCTAGAATATGATAGTCCATATCCTAAAGAGCATTTCTAGGCTAATCTTCACAAAATTTGCATTTAGACGAGATATTTTAAGAGCTGCTAAAAAAGAGTAAATGGTCATAAAGTTGACGTTATAAGGGTCGAATTTCGTTTTGAGTTTGCAACTACACTATACATGATTATTCACTCATTATTCTAGCATTAGTAGGGGACATCTCTGGGAGTGTTTTAAAGTTGGTTATGTGATATTTTATTTATATCCGAGATAGTTTATAAGCATGAAACTTATAGTCTTTCACAAATTTAATTCAAATTAGTTCTTTTTGCCAATTATCATGATCATATCTTTTAAAATATACTAATCGTCTGTGGCGATGGTCAGAAGTGCTTTGCCACAGTAGGGGTGCGGCGACGCCATAGCTAGCCGCGTCGGTGAAAGCTTGAAAACTTGGCACATTTTCACCAGTTAAGCACTAATTGAGTATCAAGAGGTCAAATGGAGTCCATTTTACCGGTGTGAATTGTTGGTGACTGCTCGGGAAGCTTTACCACTAAACGCTAGAGCTGGAGAAGAAAGGTGACCAAGGCAGTATTGTTTCGAGTGGCTCTAGAAGCATTACGTACGTGTGCCGGATGAGTTCAGAAGATCACAGAGATGCTCAAGGCTCATGGAATTGAAATTCTACTCGCCGAGTCGCCTGATTTGAGTTTTGCGCCCAAACTCAAGCTCTACTAAAAATGATGGAATCGGTGACCATTAGATGAAGCTGGATAGGAAATGAATTGAGTGGGAGCTTCAGGAGGTGGCGTAGGTGTTCAGTTGCGGCTCTGAGTTGCTTAAATAGATGAGCAAAGTTGGTTTGGCATAGGATTTGAACAAGTGAAGGTTTTGGCGCGGCTGGTCCTGTGCTCATGCAGTGAGGTGGTGCAGGATATTTGCTGCCGCGGGTCAGAGAATGATCATGGACGTGGTAGAGAATGATCATGGGCGGTGAACTGATTCGGTGAATCGGAGACTTCAGAGGAAAAGATCAGGAGTGAGGGAAGAGAGCACAGAGAAACAATTCGGCTGAGGGGAGAAGAAGGGAGAGGGAGAGAGGAGCCTCTCGTGTGGGCTTCAGGGTCCACTGGCAGAGACAGGCAAAGGGCTGGGTCGGTGGCCTCCTGGCACAAGGGGTCCGCTCAAGTGATGGGGTCCACAGGTAAGTGAGAGAGAACCAGAGACAAAAAGATAAGGTTCTGGGACAGATCGGTTCTAGCATTGAAATAGGCATCAAATCACCATGATGATATTTGAACATTTTTATGTAAGATCCTATGATAAGGATTGACATCCAGTAAAAAATCTTGGGTTAAAATACTTTACCTAAAAATTATAAGAATTCTGACAAAATAGATGGATCAAAAATACTTTTTTAATTTTATTTTATTTGAGGATGAAAATGATGTCAATTATTTTTTAATATTTTTATCTGAGTTGGATATGGATTAAAAAAGCTTGCACAAAAATTTAAAGTCAAAATCTTGCATATTTATTTTCTAAAAATTTTTACACAACAATTTCCAAATTTTCAGGGTTTCTGTTTTTGAATTTTAAAAGGCATTAAATGATATCATTAATTTTTGATATTTTTACCAGAAAATATTTTGAGGATGTTATGGTAAATTTTTTAGCTGAAGATAATATTCAAATATTTTTACTAAATTCTGACAATGCACTATTTTAGAGTCAAAAGATGTCATTTCAATAATCAATTCATTATCCACTACATTAAAATTTATTTGATATCAGTTTTTCAAGATTTTACTTTTTCTTTTTTATCTTTTTACCATTATCCATTCATTAATTCTATTTATTTGATTTTTCATTCAAAGCCAAAAATTTAAGAAATTCTAATAAAAAAATAATGCCAAGATAACTCAGAAAGAGTCACATTAAATTTTAAATATCCATTTTAATTTTATTGCATATCTCTGGGATGTTACAACGATCACAAGTTGCAGCGTGATATGTTTGAGAAGGACAATTTGGAGAAAATGTTACAGGATGTGGAGGGACATTACACGGAAAGAGAGTTTGAAAAATTTAAAAGCTTGATGAAAGACGATGCCAAACCGTTATTCTCGGGTTGTGAAGCGGAATATACCAAGTTGGATTCAGTCCTTGCATTGTTCGAACTAAAGGGAAAACACCGTTGAATAGGTACAAGTTTCAATGCACCTTTAGTTCTTCTATCGGATGTGCTTTCAGAGGGAAACAAGTTGTCAACAAGCATTTATAAAGTGAAGAAACTACTATGTCCCACGGGAATTGTCAGCGTACTTTACGCCAGGGTACCCTCTACGCTGCAGATAAGTAAGACCACGTGGCGGCCTGGCGAGCTGACGGGTGATCAGGCCCTCTCGACGCGCCCACCCTAGCGGCGCAGTGGGCGATCGAGCCACCTGCTGGCGTCGGCCTCCTGGCGGCTTTGGCGATCAGTGGGCGATCGAGCTCTGCTTTCATGGGCGTCGGCCTATAGGCGGCTTTGGCGGCGGTGGGCGATCGAGCCCTGCCGCCGGACGTCGGGCTCCTTGACGGCTTTGGCGGCGGGTGGCGATCGAGCCACCTTTCGCCACCGCATCGGCCCCATAGGTGGCTGGCGGCGGTGAGCGATCAAGCCCTACCCGCGGCGTTAGCCTCCTTAGCGGCTGGCGGCAGTGGGCGATCGAGACCACCATTCGGGCGTCGACCTCCTTGGCGGCCTAGAAGCGGTGGGCGTCGACAGCCCTACTGCTGCGTCGGCCCCATAGGCGGCTGGCGGCGAGTGGGTGATCGAGCCACCTTTCATGGGCGTCGGCCCCATAAGCGACCTAGCGCGGCGAGCGAGCCTGCCCGTGGCGTCGGCCTCCTTGGCGGCTTGGCGAGCAGGTGGATGATCTGGCCCTACTCGTTGGGCGTCGGCCCCATAAGCGGCTGGCGGCGGCGAAGCGATCAAGCCACGCCACGGGCGTTAGCCTCCTTAGCGGCTGGCGGCGAGTGGCGATCGAGCCACTTTCGCCGGCGTCGGCTGCGTGGTGGCCTGGCATGTAGGCGGGTGCTCAGGCCCCTCTCGCTGGGCCACGCGGGCGACCAAAAGAATGAGAAGAAGGTTTCACCTCAAAGTCTCCTTCCCCTGACACGTTGTGTCAGGGCCATTGATTGCGAGGAATTCTACGGTCGACACGACGACGGCCCATCCCTCTGACGCCTCACACCTAACCCGTCACAGGAATGTCACATCCCAGGCGGACCGGGCGATGCCATACACCGACATTAAATGGGGTTTGAAGGACAAGGCTACAGTGATGGGTGTAATAAATGAGTCGTGGTTCAGTATGATAAGATCACAGTGATGGGTGTAATAAATAGCTCATAGATCAGTATGATGTCACTCCCTCACCTGCCCGAGCCAGCCCAGTCTATATAAGGGAGCTCTGGTGCATGAAGAAGGGGGTCGGATTCGAATTCGAAGGGAAGAGATCGAAAGACTTAGCGAAAAAAAGCAGAACGAAGTGAAAGAGCCATTGTAACCAACTCCCTAGTTCCTAAACAAAGATCCAGCAGGACGTAGGGCTATTACCCACACTGGGGGCCTGAACCTGGATACATTGTTGTGTTCTTTGATCTGTTGATCCCCGGAATCCCTCATGTGAGAGTCATTAGGGTTTCCAACCGCGAAGACGCCATCTTCCGAACCTTAATCTCTACCCTTGGGAGAAACCCCGTCCGTTGACAGGGTCTTGTCCCGTGAAATACGCCGACATGAATGAAAATAGAAAGGATACATTCATGTCCGAATAATTTTATCTTGCACTGTAACGCGCATAAGGAATTGCATGTCTATCCAATTTGTGATGTACCCCGGTACAAACAAAAGGAGAAGCGTAATAGTCGAGGCGACGATAGTGAAGAGGTCAACAAAGGAACACCGACCAAGGTATTGTGGTACTTACCCACCATTCCCCGTTGGGAGTGGTTGTTTGCAAATCTCAAAGAGGCAAAATTGTTGAGTCGGCATTTCAAATCTCAAAAGGAAAATGGCAAGCTGAGACATCCAGCGGATTCGGCTCAATGGAGAAATATTGACCGGAAACTTGAGAAGTTTGGTGTCAAGATGAGGAACATAAGATTTATATTGAGTATTGATGGAATGAATCCATTTGGTAATATGAGTAGTCGTCATAGCATTTGGTTAGTTCTGTTATGTATTTACAATCTCCCCCTTCGGTTATGCGAGAAGTAAAAGTATATCATGATGTCGTTATTAATCTCGAGGCCCAAACAACCAAAAAATGATATTGATATGTACCTAACACCATTAATAGAGAATTTGGTAAAATTATGGAATGAGTGTGTCACGGTGTGGGATGCATACAAAAGAGAGAACATCATCCTACAGGCTATGATATTTTGTACCATAAATGATTTCCCAACCATTGTTAATTTGGCGGGCTATAGTACGAAGGGAGATAAAGTGTGTCCTATTTGTGAAGAGGAGACTAAGAGCTTGTGGTTGCCGAATTTTACGAAAACTGTATACATAGGTAACCATATGTTTCTACCACAAGTCATCGGTATCGTAAGAAAGATGACAAATTTAATGAAAAGATGAAAGTTCGTTTGGCCCCACATTCTATGAGTGGAAGGCAAGTATATTCACGTATGAAGGATATCGATGTTAAGTATAGAAAGAGTTGTAAATCTATTTGTCTCTGGACCATTTGGAAGAAGAGATCGATATTTTGGGACTTACCATACTGGAAGGAGTTAGATGGCTGTTATTGTATTGATGTCATGCACGTTGAGAAGAATATTTGAGACAATTTAGTTGGCATCCTGTTGAACATACCTAGGAAGACCAAGCATGATGTGAATGCTCACCACGACATGGCCTACATGGGAATTAGGCCCAAGCTTGCAGTGATAGAGGATGATGGAAATAGTCTGTACCTCTCTGTTGCATGCTGCACCTTGTCCCAGAAGGAGAAAAAAGACCTTTGCAAATATCTCAAATGTATTAAAGTTCCATCGGGCTACTCCACAAATATTAAGAAACTTGTGTCCATGGATGATTTGAAATTGCTTAGTATGAAGTCTCACAACTGTCACATCTCGATGACCCAAATGCTTTTTGTTGCAATCAAAAATATTCTACCAAAAGATGTCAGGTTGGCAATCATGAAGCTATGTTATTTCTTTAATATGATCTCTTGCAAGGTTATTGATCCCGATGTACTAGACAACTTGTAGAGTGAGGTGGTGTAAGCTCTATGTCAGCTTAAGATGAACTTCCTCTGTCATTCTTCGACATCATAGTCCATCTTGTTGTTCACCTTGTTAGAGAGATTAAGATATGTGGACCTGCATTCCTGCATTATATGTATCTGTTCAAGAGGTACATGGGTATATTAAAGTCATACAGGAGGAATCGGTCGAAGCCTAAGGATAGTATTGTTGAAGGTTATGGGACTAAAGAGATTATTGAGTTCTACGTTGACTATCTTAGTAAAAGACAAGCAATTGGTGTTCCTGTATCTCGTTATGAGGGCAGACTTGGTGGTAAAGGAACCATTGGGTCCAAACTAATGAGTCCACGATTTGATATATATTATAAAGCGCACTTGACAATCTTGTAACACAGCGTAGAAGTTCATCCATACATCGAGCAGCACAAGTTGATATTACGAAAATCGAATCCACATATAAATGATCTTTCCATCATGCGAGAACACAATGATCGATTCCTCACATGGTTTAAGAAAATACGAAGGTCTCTATCAATGAGGTTGTCAAATGATTAGCTGATGGACTAAGATTTAATGTATAGACATGGTAGGGGTACGATATTAATGGCTATACCTTTTACACTAAAAGTCAAGATACAAAGAGTACGGTTCAAAACAGTGGTCCTCAACTGCAATGAACTCCTACCACGGGATGATCGAAGAAATTTGGGAGATAGATTACAGAATATACCAAGTTCTATTGTTTCGATGTAAGTGGATGTGACTTCCACATGGAGTAAAGGTCAACAAGAGAGGTTTTACTCTTGTAGATCTTAATAGACTCGCCTACAAAGTTGAACTGTTCGTCCTTGCAAAGCAAGTAACTCAAGTCTTCTATATGTGTAATCTGGCCAATCCAAGGTTGCATATCGTCCTTCATGGCAAGAGGCGGATCGTTGGAGTTGAAAATATCATAAATAAAAAAGAGTACAACCAATTCGATGAAATACCTACGTTTGCAGATGGAGCATGTCTTAGTAGTGTCGACGACACACATGGAATAAATTACATGCATGTAGATCATCAAGAAGGGTTTTATTTTAAATAAAAAAAACTACGCCAATGCTGTAAATAATGCTATGTGTTTCAAATATTTATATTATAAATAAATATTTGGAGGTTTGTGGTCTAACCTATGCAAGAATTGTACTGGAAAGAGGTTTGAAAAAATTAGGGTATTCAGTTGACCTGGAAAAGCAATTGGTTTTCAGCATAGATGGCACATCTTTCCCTATTTTTTCCTGGCTGCCTCCTTCCCCTATTTCTTTCCCCATTCCTTCCCCACTTCTTCCCGGCTAGCCTTTTTTCTTCCCCACCTGATCTGTTGCTCCCCACATTGCCCTTGCCTCCCGACCCCGCCTCCCCTGCTCCCCCTCTCGAACCCCGATCCCTTCCCCCCCCGCCACTCATTGCTCTACCCCCTGCCCCCCCCCCGACCTGCGACCCCTGACCCCTGCCCCTACCGCCCCGCCGCCACCACCCCCTTGCCCCTACCACTTGACCCCACCCCCCTTTGACACCCCACCTGCGTGGCACCCCTCTACCCCTGCGTGGCACCCCCTCTACCCTGGCCGTGCACCGACCCAGAGAGGAGCACGGCTTCGACGTCTCCATCCCCAACTTGAGCTGCTTCGACCGTTGCTGCCGAGCCCGACACGAGCATCTCCCAATTAGCCTACAGCCTCCAGTACTGCAGTTTGACTTTGCACTAGTGGAAGGTAAACCCTAGTCCCTAATTTGGTCTTGTCATTGTTGTATTTGCACTGATATACTACATATGCATTGTCATTTTTGTCAAGCATATCTACCTTTTTATTGTTGATTGATCTAGAACTATCTGCTAGTTAGGTCATACAAATGGATTGCTCCTTCTGTAACTATAGATGATGAAGGATTAAACTTTGCACACTCCTGTTCTATTATCATTTAAGTGTTGACTCAAAAGATACTATATAAGTGCAAGGTGTTTAATGCCAACTATCAAAATTGTTGGATATAGCTTATAGTCAAAATGGCTGAATGGTTTAAAAAACTGCTGACTGTTGTGTAACTTGCAGAGTGGCTTTTGTATGACTCCAATTTTGCCTTTATGCCAATTTTTCCGGTTGTGTACTTTCCCTACATCATTGGCAGTTATGTCCTCTTTTACATGCATGTTAGCGATGAGCTCTAGGACAAATATATGGTTGCAGCCATTTTAGGCTAAATCAAATTACAATGTGTTTTTTGGTCTATATTGGATTTGCAAAGCCTATATAGGTAAAGGGCTTCTTTTCTATCTGAACATAATGTGTTGTATGATGGTATCTTAACGCATAAATAAAATTTTTTAGTGATACTCTGATGTGTGCATGATAAATTCTTATTTTCATCTATGCTTAGTGCAAACTACAAAGACACCAGATTGAAAAGTAAAATTTGATATATTGTATTGATAGCAAGAGAAATAGAATCAGAGGTGCAGTTTGACTTTGTTTTAATCTCTAGATATTACACATGGAATTACCTTTTTTTTAGAAACCTTATGGTGATCAGATAGTTGTACTGGAAGTAGAAAAATGCATTATCAATGAAGTATTGAATGTGCCAAGAGGGCAACAGTAATTATTTTTACATCCTGTTTGAGAAGTAAACATATGAATTACTTGCTAGTAGACTTTGTTTTGTTACTTACAAGGTATATGCTTTTTTCATTGCTTATTACAATGTCCTTACAACGGTTTTTACTTTACATGTCTTTATTGTTGTTGTAATATGCTCAATGTTAGAGTTTAGGTTACGTAACCTACGTCTCCCGTTCGAGAGTGCTTGTTTATAAATATGCTGAAATGGCATATTTATGAACAAGCAGTCTTGAATTGTCTACATTTTTTAGATAGTTCGAGGATACGTGGTTCGGGTAAGTTCCTAAGCTGTTATACAACTCCAGAGAATTTTGACAGTATCTCCCTGGTGTTCTCCGGATACATATCCTCTTGACTTGTTGTCAAGACGTGTATTTAGAGAACGGCAGGGAGATGCTGTCAAAATTTTCTCTGCAGTTGTACAACAGCTTAGGAACTTGACTGAATCACATATCTTCAAATGAGATTATGACCTAACCTAATTAGAGATTTGAAGTCATCGTTGGCACATACTTAGTTGGTCAACAGATAGATATTTCTTTAAGAACACTACAATATGCTAGTATAATTATATACTATGAATTATCCATTAATCTGTTAATTTACATGATTCATTGTTAAGTCAGCATAATAGCTATGAATTACTTTCTCTCATGTGAAATATATAACCATGTCAAATATATGAATTACTTTCTCTCATTAAGTTCAAGTTTGATACACACACACATACATATATATATTTGAAATATCACAAAGAGAGAGCATCAGCTCATCACAAGAAAGAATAGAAGGTGATGCTCAGGGACCGAGTAAGGTGACAGATGTTGAGAGGCCGAGTAAGATGAGAAAGGCTCGATGACTGAATAAAGGGGCCACAGGGAGAATGCCGCAGGTTCTCCACTTTGATACCTTGAGAGTTTGCATGAGTCCTCCCAAGTATAAAAGTCGCTACCGATTTTTTCTCGGCCAATTGGTGAGGGAAAGAGTGTTGATCACGGTTAAGAACTGGAGGAAGGAAGTAAGCACTGAGCAGAAGAATCGGCAGTGGGACGAAGTTAAGGGGAAATGGATTATACTAGAGGAAGATGAAAGCAATGTGAGGCAATATACCTTGAAGAGAATAGGTATGACTTTGAGGAATTTTAGGGTTATCATGCATGGTGAGTACATGCTGAAATATCGTACTCCCTTGAGAGGTATCCATTGTGACTCCCGATATTTAGGAGTTCACAAGGATGAAGAGTACGCCCGAGGCAGAGGAGCTGAGAGAGAAGAACATCACTATCCAGAGGCAAAACACACATGAACACCGCCTCGATTCCGATGGCTATGAAGGGAATAAGGCAGAGTGGACGTGACTAACCGAAGAGTGTGTAAACTCCAGGATGGCGATACCTTACTCCTATATATGTGAGGACCGGGCACATGATTGAGTATTTGCGAGGACAAATAGTTGACCCTTCCCGTTGTATTTCACAACTAAGTTATATTCACTTCTTGCAATAGGAGGTAAGCCAACAAAAAGAGTAGGGGACCTTCTAGAGCAAAGTGTCAAAGGACATCCTATCTTCGGTGATCAGAAAGCTAGACATAAGGGTTAGGTGCTTGCCACAGGTGCGGACCAGACGAAGAAGTCCTTCTTCCAAGACAAGGACATTACCAGTGCTAGATCAAGATCATGCGCGGAGTGCCTCAAAGACACGCTGAGGGACGAGATGATGGCACATGAGGAGTGTCTAAGGGTAAGATGGTGCCAATGATCTCCCAGAGTCAGAGTCAGATGGTCTTGCTTTTCGTAGAAAGGTCTGTGCCCCACCCTAGCAGTTGCGCTTTCAAAAATGATCAGGCCGATCTCCAACTGAAGGTAACAATGTTTTGAACTTAAAGTACAGGAGTAAGCTAAAAAATATTTCCAATCAAGTTGTGCACTTCTTACAAGCGCCTGCCAAGTGTCAACTTATCATGATAGAAGACGGATTTCCCATTAAGACTAGATGTGAGGTTGCATTTCAATACAAGGAGACTGACACGGTGCATAGTAACCCTTTGGGAAAGGCTACATGAGGGTATAGGTGTACTATATCCACGAAGACTTCTTATCTCATGTGTTGGAGTTCCCCCAACGAAGATATCACTACTTTTGGGCAAGCACAGATGTCGTTCATTGAGTGGGCCATGACAATTGTTGTACTACTCAAGGTAAAAATCTTCTGTGTCTTCTCGATCATACACATTGCATATTTATGTGCTTTGTAGGTTCCTATCGTACTTGCACCTGCTCCTGCTCCTACCACCATGATGACTTCTCCGTCCACGTCAATTCCTACGCAAAGTGTAGACCTGATGCATAAAAGGATTAGCATGACGACCAAAGAACCACAGGAGATCTCGAAGAATACTTCTGCTAAGAAGGCAATGTTGACAATGACCACAACGCCTCCTCAAATACATAGAAAGCACCTTGTCCCGACCTCGGAGACTCCTTCTACCCAGAAAGCAAAGTTGATAGAAACCACAGAGCTCCCTAGAGATTATAAGGGGTACATACATGGAAAGTCCCTTATTCCTAGCAACGAATCGAATGCTCTAGACACATGCACTCACTTGCTCAATAGATGGTATGTTGATAAGACGAATGAGGCCGAGCGTCACATCAATTTCAATATGAGGTATCGAGGGGGATGTTTCCACCGCAATGAGCAAGGGGCAATCTCAAAGAGTTTTGATGATATGTTCCATTTGTACAATCTGAAAGCCATCGATATTTCTACTGTCCGATCCTGGACGCTGTGAGTATCACACCATACAGCATAAGCCTATAGCTGTTATAGGATTTTGTATTATATTTTTTAACAATTGAGATGAGTTACAAGAAAATAAGGCGGCAAGCTGTGATGGATCAACACCTAGTTGGGTTCGTCAACCTCAAAATGGTGTCTGCGACCATGGTTAGGCTTCAATCGGAGTTCCTTGCTAATTATATCAAGCAAGTATTGTAGGCTGAGATGAAAAAAGGACTTTATTATATTCCCATACCACGAGAAGTACTACTTTACCTTTCAATTACTTTGTACACACTTAAACCGTATATGAATTTATTTTCTTGCACTGCATACCATTTAATAAGCAACTATTAGGTTCTACTCATGATCACTCTAAGTGAAAATAAAGTCTACACTTTTAACTCGATCAAGAAGACACCAATGGTCTATGCGATTAAGCCTATTTTTCAGAAGTAAGTACATTCATCTGATCTAACATTTTCTATATTTAACTACGTTCATTTTTTGCCTCAATAGAATCTCTCCAATGTATGTAAGGCTTTCTTATCTAACGTTGCTAAAGGAGGGCGACACGATGATAAACGAGACTACCAGCTGAAGTGGAAGAGCTTCAAGGTACAAGTATCCAGCATAGGATTTTTCTAACATCTATTCTTTATCTCCTAATTTGAATTTCTTTGTTCACAGTGTCATTAACAGGGGTGTGATGACTTGTGCGGTTTCTACATCACTACATCATGCATCACATGCTATTTCTGGTCGACGGTGCACACCTTTTTCCTAAGATATATGTATATGCATATTACACTCAGCTTTTTACATATAAATTTTAAAACTTAAATTAGTGTACTATTTTCTATTTTGCAAAAGATCGATATACCCTCAAAAGCTTACAAAACAAATATTTTAACAAATTACGAGACCATATATGCCAATGGTACTGGGTAGAAGTTGTAGCGAATGACGGTAGGTTTAGAGACCCAACAGGCTCCTACTAGTCCAAATGTAAACAATATTATATCATGTGAATATGATATGTGTACTGACTGTTAAGTATGTTTGTGTTCTATATTGTGAACGAATGTGATATTATGTTATTGTTCTATATTGTGAACGAATGTAATATGTGTATTATGTTTGTCTTCTATATTGTGAACGAATGTGATATGTGTATTGTAAAGTGTTTGGATTCTATATATGTTGTGATGCATACTGTATGTAATCTGTGTTATTTTCGGGTGTATGTACAAAGAACAAACACCACATCACAATCAACACATTGTAATGTTTCCCCACATCGCTCAGTACCAATTGTGATGACAATTTATCACTATCGAGCGAAAACCGATTGTGATAGCAGTTTCTTATTATCTAATGACTTTGTATCGCCACTAAAATCGACTGTGATAATAAATAAAAGCTGACTGTGACAAACATTTCTACAGTAGTGGTATATGAATGCATGGCGTCATCACTGCACGTGTGCCTGCCCAAGGATTCAAATTTTGTTTTGGACAACATTTCGTCGTTGGCCGAAATCCGAAATTGTGGCAAAATTTCATCATTTCAAATGAAATATGTTCAAAATCCAAAAAGAAAATTTCAAATCCAGTTTTTTTGTTATCGAAATTTCTGAAATTTTGGCCAAAAATCCAAAATTTTGGCCGAAATTCTTGAAATGTTGGCAAAATTGCATTGATAAAAAAGTGGTTCAAACGATATTGAAAAATTTTAAAATTTGTTTTGAAGGTTTCTGACACATTAGAGATATTGTAATAAAATTTTCAAATGATTATCAGGTTTGTAAAATTTTTAAAAATTCAAACATTGGTACTTTCCAAATGAAACATTGACCAACAAGTTTGAACCGGATGAAAAATGGTACAAACGACGTTAGAAAATTTTGAAAATTTTTTTACATGATGCTGATGAATCACTAATGTTTTCATAAAATTTTGGATGGTGATCAATATTCAAGAATTTTTAAAAATTTAGAAAGTGCTACTATCTTGATAAAAACCTTACCAGCAAATTTGAACAGAATGAAAAATAGTTCAAATCACGTTGGAAAATTTTGGAAATTTTTGTGGAAAGTCTTGATGTATCACTAATATTTTTATAAAAGTTTCATATGATTATCATACTTGAAGATATTCCAAAAAATCTGACAGTGCTACGTCTTGATAAAAGCCTGATAATCAATACATAGATTTGCTTTAGCGATAAAAGAAGGTTTAAAATTTGTAAACATTTTACAGAAGAGTGATGAGAAAATTCTAAAGATCTCATAAAAATTGAGAATCATGATCATACTCTAGTGAATTTGTAAACTTCGTACAAAGCATTGTACCATTTATATTCTTGCTGTCTTTGATTTTTGAAATATAAGAAATGAAGTTCAATGCTTAGTGCTTACATAGAGTCATAGATTTGATTGAGAAAACCAAAAAGTTGAAATTTCAATCTATGAAGTTAGAAATTTCGATAGCATTTTGACTGAAATTCAGAGTTTGAGAGTCATAATTGGAATCAATCAATGTATATTTGCATGACTGTTAATAGGCATGAAATAAAATAGACAAGAAAATATTCAAGCTATACAATTATAGTGTCAAATTTTAAACTAGCCATGCTTGTTTTTGTAACTATTTTTTGCATAGTTCTAGGCATGAAAAAATTATAAAAATTTTTGTGGATATTAGGAAAGCATTGATGATATTTTTATAAAATTTTTAGGTCCTTATCAACCATAACAAATTCTTAAAAAATGTGGAAATCTTACTTCATAGTAGCTTTTTTTTGCATTGTTCCAAGCATGCAAAAATTACGAAAAAAATTCTACATCTTCAAAAAACATCAATGATGTTCACATAAAATTTTTAGATCTTGATCAACTATAAAAGGTTCCCAAAAAATATGAACGTGGTACTTCACAGTTTTCGGAGTTCAGAGCACGTGCTTGTACCGTATATAATTTTTGATTGTGCAATCAAAACAGGTTGAAATTTATGGAAACTTGTACACAATGTTTGTGAGAGAATTATTGATCTCTCATAAAAATTCTAGGTCATGATCAAACTTGAAAAAAATTATAAAATTCTAACATGGTTACTACCTCATTTATGCTAATTCTATTTTTTATTTTTAAAAGATAACAAATGAAGTTAAAATATTTTTAAAAAATTTCTGTGTGATCCTAGACTTCTTAAGATGGTACCATAAATTTTTTATAGCATGAAAATGTTCATTCAATTTTATAAAATTCTATCAGTATTTGCACAGAAATTGTAAAATGTCTCAAAAAAAACTTTTTTCACAAATTATCATCAAAGATCATCTTCTTATGACTTATTGATGCAATTCCGGCCCAATCCGGCTGTCAAAACTTTAAATCCGGATTTAATTCCCGAAATTTCGCTCGGTTTGCCCAAAATTTTGCCGAAATTATCGAAAATACTGTAGTAGACTCAAAAAAATTTTCAAAATTTTTAATTCGATCGGTACTTCAAACTTCACCTTGTCCCAAAATTTCACCGAAAATTCATCGAAATTTTTTACCCTGTGCCTGCCGGCCTTGATCTGCTCTATCTTTTCCTCTGCCATTGCTGCGCCATCGTCCAACGAGCTTAGCTTGCCACTCTGCTTCTGACGAGACAACGCTGTCCTCCAACACCGTCATCAACAGGAGCAGGAGCAATGCTTCTTCTCGTAATCATGCAACGAACTGAGTTGAGCTCCGTACGGTCGCTGTTGTGTCACGCACCTCTATAGTACGTACACCGTACAGGCACAGACGTCCACTACGATGGTTGAAATATTCAGGACTTGTTCGTGCCTTTAATTTCTTCAATGGCACAAGACTTGTTCGTGTCTTTAATTTTGTTAACGAGAAGGGGAGAGGAATCCACTTTCCTCAGCCTTTCTAAAGCCTGCCGCCCCCTGCACTAGCTGTACATGCTTCCTTGCTTAGATGGACTTGTTGCATATGAGATGCATGAGCAGGTTCTCGGAGTATTTAATCTTTCCGCATTAGACATCACTAGCCATCACCCTTTATGTTTGCATGGCTAATAATTTTTATAAATAGATCTAATTTGTAACGTATGTAATAAGTAGATAAGAAAGGGAAAGCTTCCCTTCTATATAGCCAGTGACGGACCCAGAA
The DNA here is from genome assembly GCA_036346375.1 of Guadua angustifolia. NCBI lineage: Eukaryota > Viridiplantae > Streptophyta > Magnoliopsida > Poales > Poaceae > Guadua > Guadua angustifolia. Next base: position 47,904,800 of record CM070512.1, on the reverse strand, counting down.
AGAAATTATAGGTAGGGCAGGTTTAAAGTAGCATTAAAACGCTAAAAAGAATGCAATATACGTAACAACAATAGTACTATTAAAGAAACATACATAAAGAAACAATTCAGTTCTAAGTTAGATTCAGTTCTAAGCAAAAAGCACGAACTTCTAACTTCAAATGCTAATCCACATCCAACAAATGCTTTCATCGAGTTAAGACGACGACCACGCATCACATATTCACACTTGGCACTTTCACCGTCGAACAAAAGTTGAAAGAAAAGAAAGAAAAATACGCGCACATAATTAAACCGCAACTTAGGTGATATTCACGGTTGCTCGGCATCACGTGCAGTGCGCATGTGCTTACTAGCTCCACCATTGCTCTTGCTTAAAACAAGAGTTTGAGGTGGGCGGACATTAAGCCGCCCAAAGGCTTTGGTCCATACATATATAGCACTCTTCTGATTTATTATATATCTCTTATAAATAGATAAATAGATCTAGGTTGTGGATGAACATGATTAAAGAGATTGGAAGACTGAGATTTTCTCTTTAACCATATATCTCTTATGAATAAATAAATAGATCTAAGCTGTGGATGAAAATAATTAAGGAGATTGGACGACCAAGATTTTCTGTTTTATCATATATCTCTTATGAATAGATAAATAGATCTAGGTCGTGGATAAAAATGATTAAAGAGATTGGACGACCAAGATTTTCTTTCTTTTAGAATAATATATGATTTTCTAGCAATGTTTTTTAGATTAATGTTGAAATTTTCTAGCAATGTTATTATTCCCCATCTACAGCACTCATGTGTGCACCTCAGCAAAATCGTTTAAGAACACGGTTAGCGAGGGTTGCACCACAATCACATTCGTATTGCATTTTATGCGTACGTGTATAGTATAGTACAGCATTTGCAACTTAACAGACGTATATATTGGTGTGACATCTAGAATTCTAACTTCATTTTACACGGACGGATGCAATTGTCACCAAAATAATAATTAATCAACAAATGGTGAGACGTGCCACGGGCAAAACCCATCGATTGATCGAATATTTAGGAAGACCTAAAACATTAAACCAAGCAGCTTAATTATGAACGCATCGACGATCAAGCGACTTATTAAATTTTGCTCCTTTATTATGCGCTTGAAGATACTGTAGATAAGAATTCAAAACTTTCCTTCTATATAGTACTCTTCTGATTTCCGTATATCTCTTATAAATAGATAAATAGATTTAAGCCGTGGATAAAAATGATTAAGGAAATTGGATAGCCAAGATTTTCCCTTTTTTGAATAATGTGGGATTTTCTAGCAATTTATCTTTTTTTAGATTAACATAAAAATTTTTAGTATTTTCTAATTAACATGAGAGCTCCTAAGAGCCTCTAATTAGTATATAAAAGATTTGGACGCAGTGTACACTGTACGTCGGTAGCAGCTGCAGGAGTAGAGCTGCCGATTGTGATCGATCCAGCGAAGAGAAGAACTGAACTGACGTGGATGGCAGATGGAACATGCATAACTTGAACACACACACACACACACAGAGAGAGAGAGAGGAGTGTTTGGTTGCTCAGCTGCTGTCGAGGAAGAAGATAAATAGTTTAGGGGATGGGAGTGGGCTTTACTTTGTTGGGCTTTCCACTGCTCTGTTGGGATTAGATATGGCTCTCCTTCCCTTCCCTAATCTCTATTCTATAAAGTAAGAGTTTTTTCTCACAACATTTCATTAAAATTATTTATCTTTACCACTGTTCTTTAAGTATCTGTCCTTATCACTATTAGTGCTCTTTGCAAATAAACTTTTTATCGCAAATTGAGTTTCAACCATTGTACATTCAGATTGAACAGTATTATTCAGACAAGGTTAATGCTTTTTGCAAATAAATTTTTGTCACAAATTGAGTTTTCGTTGTAACGCACGGGTACATGACTAGTTACCTTGTACATTTGAGTTGTCAGACATACGAGCAATTTAAGTTCCATCTGGAGCGTAAGAATTTTGCAGGGTACCTGCCAAAATTTTGCATGAAACGGTTTAATTTTTATGGGAATCCAAAAAATTCTCGTGTTTAGAGCAAACCCAACCCAACCCCTAAACCTCCCCCTATCCTAAATTATAAGGAGAATTGGAAAAATATGAGCTCCAACCCAACCCTTATAAAGAATCTCTATTTTAGAGAGACCCCTTATCACCTCTACATCTAAAGGCTTTCTCCTTCCCCCTACTATTTTCTTCAACATTTTTTTATTTGTTATTTCTATTTTTAGTAAATGATTCATGGGTGCAAAGTAATAATAATGTTATAAATAATAGGGGTGAGTAATAAGGAGTGTGGGTTGAAGATAAATTTGATATAGGGTATCCTTAATTTTTACACCGCCCCTAAATGAGTGATTTAGGGGAAAAATATAAGGATTTGGGTTGAAGTTGCTCTTAGAAAACGAGATATTGAGAGGGTGTAAATTTGAACATAGCTCCATCGTGAAGACCACACAATACTTGCGTGACTCGTGAGTCGGGACCGTGCAAGTAGATGCGGAGCAGATTAGTAAATCATGTTCATCATGCACGAATGATCCGCATGCATGCGCGGGGCAAAAGCGTTCCCAGTAAATATTTTCTATATATTTTATTTGCACGTACTATATCATGTAGAAATTACTTGCCATGTTAATAAATATAAGGTCTACAGATTAAATGGTTTTATTGAAAAATATAAGGCTTGCACCGTAGATTCAATGAGATATTATCTACTATATTATCCTCTCTCAATTATATCCATTTATTCATTATTACCCATACAAATTATTCTCTGATTTGAAATTTTCAAGACAATTATAAGGGATATCTAAATTTTTTTCTTTTATTCTTTCTCAATTTTGTCGTCACCTTAAATCTTATACAAAATTAAAATACATCTTATATTTTTCAACGGAATGAGTACTTTAGATATAACCTTCCCAATACATAGTATCTAACAATCACTTTACTCAATTAATTTTTTTCCTTCTTACCTCACCCCCTCTCTCTCTCTCCTTTTCATCAATCCTGGTCTTCTAGGTTTCTTGGTTCTCTCAAATGTTGAGAGATTGCTCATCTCTCTCTCTTCCTTAATTCCCCCTCCACACCGGGGTTGTGCTTGGTTGACATCCTATGAAAATAGCTTTACATCACCTCATTGCACTACTACAAAAATGGTCATCTGGATTAGCTTTTTTTACCATCTGGGTTGATTTTGATGGTGATACAAAATCCTTATACAACGATGATGGGTAACTATCATGGTCAGTTTTTACCCGATAGAGATATAGCGTCATTTGAGTTAGTTTCAAGCTTGAAACCGACCCCGAAGACAAATTATCTCTATCGGTTGTATGCTAAAACCGATGGAGAAGTCCCAAAGTATACATCAGTTCCAAGCGCAGAACTAATAGAGATAATACATGAATCTCTATCGGTTCTATTGTCCAAACCAATAGAGACATCCTCATTATCTCTATGTTTCTAATTTTGGAGCCGATAGAGATAATTAGCGCAATAAAGACTGCAACATCTTGGAAAATTAAAAAATAGCTAAAGTATAAAAATTAAATGAGTAAAATGAAAAATTAAATTTGGATTGTGATTACATTCTGAATTTCCATCTTCTTCATCATTTCTTGAATTTTTGATCTTTTAAAAAAAATTTGAAGTATTTGTTTTTGGATGTGAAACTAAGAAATATAAAATCATATAATTAAAAAATCTAAAAAATAAATTTAAAAATTTGGGAAATCTCCAGAACTTTCCAGCTTAATCTCAAAGTAATGTAAACATAATTAAAGCCATTAATAAATTAAAAATAGTGACATGGACTATGAATTCAAAAATAGGAATCTAGAAAATTCTACAAATTCAATGTCAGAATTAATACTGAAATAAATATAGCATATATTAATCTATATTTTTTACAATATAATACTTTGACCATAAGAAAAAATCATAAAATTACCAAAAATTTACAGACATGTTATAATCCTAAATTAAATTAAAAACAAAAAAAGTAAAGATTGAACAGATGAACTTGTCAGATTACTGGAATTTATATACACAAAATTTTAACCTAAAAATTTTACTAGATATAACAAATCTTATCTCTAGTACTCATTCAAAATTTACCAAAAATTTTAAACTAAAATGGCCCCTCCACTAATGCTTGGAATCCTTATCTGTCCAGTGAAAAATTAAGTTGGTTCCTCCTTTCGTCTCACTGACCAGTGGGCCTAACCCTTGCTTGACCCCACTTGCCAGTGACCCTGCCCCGTACCTCGGGCCACAAGTCAGCAGTGCAGCACCCATCCTCTACCTTCTTCTCCCTCCAGCCCGATGCTGCCGCGGCAACCAGAGATGGCCAAGATCGATGCCACACGGCACGCCTTGCGCGTAAGGTTTTGGTGCCAAGCTCGCCCGTGTTCTCACCTAGCTGTGCCTCTCCTATCTGTGTCACTGCCCCTGGCCTTCTCTCCTCAGCCTGATGCTACCGTCTCCTGCCCGAGCCTTGCCATGGCAAATAAATGCCGTCGACTTCGCTGCCACGGCGAGGAAGAGAGCCCTCACTCGGTCTCAACTATGCACAACGAAGGCCATGTGAACCCAGCCTCGATCGCTTTTGCACTACCATTGCTGTCTCTGTGACCCCGAAGCCCCTGGTTCCTTCGCCCTCACAGCTAAGCACCGCCTTACCCTCACTCTGCACCACCTCTTTGTTCAGTCGATTAAGTCACGAATGACTGATCAGTCTCAAACCTTGATAGCTAATTAAAAGCGTCGTATACATCCAAGGTAAAGCCAGTACCCTGCCATGGGCATACCTTGCTGCTCCATGACCTGAGCTGACCATGCTCATTGAAAACAGCGCCGCCCGCCATTAGCTTCCCCCGATCAAACCCTGTAGCCGCCGACCTTCTCCAACTAGAAATGATGGACGAGCACCTCTATGGCACCCTCACACCCCCTGGAGCTCCACTGCCTGAACCAAGGCTCATTAGCTCCACCGTAGACCGCCATGATTCCCGAGGTTAAGCACCATCAATTCGCCTGCTCCCCCATTCAACCATGATTGTCGTCACACCTCATCGCTGGTAGCTCGCTCTGGCCAAAATCTCTGGCCACCGAGCTTCCCTGGGTGTGAAACCATCCTCTCTAGCCATTTGAGCCCTCGGCCAAGGATCTTCCCTGCCGGAGTGCCGCCAGCGAGGCTCATAGCCATCACCTCTGTTTTGTGAGGCTGACGCGCGGGACCGCCTTATCAGTCACCCAAGAGATTCCCCCTCTCACATAATCGCTGGCCTACGGGCCCGCCCTGTCGGTCACCTGTGTGCAAAGCAAGAAAATGCCCAAATGGACAAAAGGCGCTTTTGCTATTCCAAAGGCATAATTTTTGTATTTAAAGTAAGAATTTACAAACCCTAGCATATTCATTAGTTTGTAACTTTTGCAGTTTAGCTCTGAATTTAGTGAAGTAAGTTTCTAAATTTTTGTCAAACCATGTACTTTCAGAATATTTTAAAAATATTTTATTTTTGGTCTCAGTTTGAATTATTCAAATTTAAATTCAAACAAAACCCTAATATGGCACTTTTAAAAATATGAAAACCCTAGCTTTTAAAAATATGAAATAAATTCCCAAAAATATCTAAGACCATAAGTAATACATTTATGCAAAAAATATTTAATTCTTAACTTCGGAATTAAGTTTAAAATTTAAAATTGAATATAATATAAAATATACTCTATTAAGAAATTTTGCAAATCAACCTTAAAATGGATTAAACAAATATCTAAATATTCTAGAGATCATAAACACTTCATTTTTAAAAACAAATCTGAATTTGTACTTAGTTTGTATCAAACCTTAATTAGGGTAAGAATTCGTTATATGCATTATGTAAATAGTTGCAACTAGTACAAATAAATTCAAATGTTGGTGAAATTACTTCCTATGCTTTATTAGGACCATAATACCCCTGTTTATGTTAAAACACTTCATATTTGATTTAGTTTGAACTAAATTACAAAAGACTTTAAGTGCTAGGTTCATAAAATTAGAATATATAGTCATATAGCACAAATAAATGCTAATGTTATAGAAACAACACTACAGGAAAACGTGATTGTTTAAGTGACCCTTTGTCTAATTTAAATCGGCCTCATCTTAGCCGTCGAAAATATTATTCTAAATTAAATACCGACTAAGCCGAAAAAATGATGGTATAAGTTAAATCGGCCGGTCTCTGTAGTCGAAAATAAACATCTAATTTAAATTGGTTAGTGTTATGCCGTCGAAAATATATAGATACTTTCGTCGGTTTAACTTGGCCGTCGAAACTAATTGGTGCCCTAGCTAAAGCCGTGCTCACCAAAAGATTCACTCACTGCCACTAAAAACCTCCGCGTGACGCCGCCGCCGCCGAAACCTTGCTTGCCCTTGCCACGCCGCCCCCAGCAGGCGCTGCCGCATCATGTGCCGTCGCCGCCGCCGCCGCCGCCCGACGCCTAGGGTGTAAACGGGTCGGTTCGGACGGTAGTAAGTCATCCCATACCCTACCCTAATATTTTTTCTCCTGCACGGCAGTAGTAAAAATCGGGTAGGGTACGGTAACAGGTAGCATTTTCTACGACGGTAGAAATCGGGTTCGGGTAGTGTCGGACGGGTATATCTGATAACGGTACTTCATCGGGTAGTGCACGAAATATCTAGAATCAAAACATGCGATGAAAACAATCCAACTATCACACTAGTACATCACATAATACAAAGTCCAATACATAAAGTGAAATTCACATACATAGTTCAACACATAGTTGAATTGGAGGAGAGGAACTTGGGTCAATCCCAAAGGAATAGGAGGTCATGACAATAGTTTTGAACAACGTGAAATCACAAGCATCTGTAGTCTAGGAAACCAGGTCATGTGCTCCTCTTGTTTAGGTTGATAGCAAGTAGAATATAATTGAGACATTTACCTTGTCAGAATTTTATAAATTTTCTTGAGTGTGATCATGATCTCAAATTTTTATGAGAGATTACTAATTTCATCAGTATCATTATATAAAATTTTAAAAATTTTATAACATAGTTTGGATAATTTTTTATTTCGTTCAAATTTGCCGATAAGCCTTTTAACAGGACAGTAGTACTGTTCGAATTTTTAAAACTTCATGACATTTGATCATCATATGAAAATTTTATGAAAATATTATAGATATGTTAGGACCATCCAAAAAAAATTCAAAATTTTATAACCTCGTTTGTTCTAATTTTCATTCGGTTCAAACTTGCCGGTCAATATTTTATCAGGATAGTAGCAATGTTTGAATTTTTAAAAATTTCTCATATTTGATAATCACCTAAAAATTTAATGAGAACATATCTGATGTGTCAGGAACCTTCAAAAAACATTTCAAAATTTTTTGACATCGTTTGATCTATTTTTTGGTCAATGCAAGTTTGTCAAAATTTCAAGAATTAATAGTACCCGCCGGGTACCCGAATTGTGAAAATTATCCGGGTACCCGTACCCGACCCGTACCCTGTAACATCCCAAAATTTCAGCTTTTCAATTAATTAATATTATTTTATTGCTAATTATGGATTTTATGTTTTTTTTCTGAATTTATTTGGATTTTCTGAGATTTATTTGAATTCTTTGGAATTAAATACATTATCTTTTGTCAAGAAATAATTATAAAAAGAGATTTGCAAAATAAAGTTTTTCTGAAAATATTTTATTTAAGTTCAGAATAACTCAAAGTATTTTTGAGAATTTTATGGGAATTTTTGGAGTATTTTTAAGGCCCCAAAATAAATCAAAACAATTAATCGGATTATCTAAATTAGGAAATTCGGGAAAAAAAAGAAGGAACAGTAATGGGCCGGCCCGTCTACTGTGCGGGCTGAATAGGAATCGGGAGGAGTAATCTCGACCGTTGGATCAAGATCCAACGGCCTTTATCAAACGTGACATTTAAGGAAACCCTAAAACTACCGAGCGATGGATCCTGATCAAGCGGTCCGAGTGCATCGTCTCCGACCTGGACTCCTCGTCGCCGTCTCCGACCCGGACGCCGCCGCCGCCTCAAACTTTCCTTGGATTGCGCGCTCCTCCGGGTATAAATAGAGACCCCGACCCCTCCCCGAAACTCACCTTGAGCCTCCGCGCCTTTTCCCTCTTGTGCCATCACCGGAGAAGCTTTGAAGCGTGCACGGGAGCTCGCCGGAGTCCGCGACGTCTTGCCGAGGAATTCCGCCGTGATTTCTCATCGCCGGGAGTATCTTCCACCGAGTGGGTTGCGGATTCGAACTCCTCACGTCGCGCTTCGTCGGAACTGCCATTTCTTCGTCGCCGGAGCACGCTAGAACGCCGTCGGAGGTATCGTCGTCCTCGACTCCGGGAAGAACTCGCCGCCGCCAGCCATTGCCGCTCGGGAGTTCTGCTAGCCGTCGGATTCTAATCAAAGCGCCAGGAATCGTCCACGTCGCCGTCTGAGGTGGGTTGATGCTTCGTCGACACGTGTCCGCCACGTAGACCGTAGGGCTGAGCTGGCATCGCGTGGCGCTTATGTGGCCGCATGCGTGTACTCGCACGCTGTCAACACGGGCCCAGCCGTCAGGGACAGAGCCCACCGAGACACGTGTCGGCCAGCGAAAAATCGGAATTTCCTTTATAAAAATAATTCGCTAAATTCGGAATTTCTATTTTCAGGGTATTTTCAAGATTTTCCAAATTTCAAAACCTTATAACTTTCGCATACGAACTCGGATTGAGGTGATTCAAATTCCTAAAAATTTGTAAAAATGAGATCTTTCTAATGGTGGCTTTTATTTGAATTTTTGAATTTGTTGCTCTTTGATTTTGGTTTTTATTGGCTTTTCTCTCGATTCGCGTGAGACGTTGAATTGTGCAAGGCTCTTGAAGGATTTCTCACTCAGAGTTATTCTCGAGACCAAGACCAGGAACCTAACCAAGGCAAGTTGTGCTTTGATCATGTTGCACCCATAGAATAGATTGCATGCTATTTTGATTTAACTTATCACTTGTTATTTCATGTTTATAAATGATTTCAACTTTACTTCGGGATTAGCTATTGTACCCTTTGAATTACACCCTACCTTGTTAAATTGTATGCCATGATCCACTTGTCACCTTAGGTTGGTTCATTATAGTTGGTTAATATTGAAATCAACATGGAGGATTAGAACGGAATAGAGTGCTTAGCCATGCCACGTCATCACATGTACATGAAATGATGATTATTAAATTTGACTAATGGAATATGGAACAATGGTGTAATTTGTGTGTCGTGTGTGGATGCACAAAGAGATTGAGTTGTCATGGCAGGGAGGTCACACAATGATGATATTGATTTGTGATAAGCACGTGATGCTTGGTAACCAACCGGGAGATAATCACTTTAGATTAAAGCAAGTGGAAGGGCAAGGGTGCGAGGTGGGCCGATGGGCGAGAAAGGGTATGTGTATGTCTTGCTTTAATCAATCCTAAGGACTTAACCTTGCGAGCCTTAGTCAAACTTGCGACCACATCGTCATATGGGGCGACCTAGTGACTAATTTGCAAATGCTTAACTTAAGTGCTATCTTAGTGGTGTGAGTCCGGGTGCACGGGGAGAACTCACATGGCGCAAGAGGGGGGCCCTGTCGTGGCGGTGTAGCCCTTCAGTGTTGAAACCTTAGCGGGTAGCACTGGGTTAAGAGGATGCATTGTAAAGGCTTTGTTATAATCGTTCGCCTGTGTGGTGCATGGTTATATCGTGTGGGTAAAGTGCATAACCTCTGCAGAGTGTACAATCTATTCGGATAGCCATGCTCACGGTATTGAGCAATGCTCGGGAATTACAGTCAAGGGGTAGTTAATTAAATTGACAACTGCTGGATGGCGGGATGCCATTTGGATAATGGAATTTGATTTAGGTTGAGACTTGGGTTGATTTGCAAAAACGATGGAATCTATCTACCTGTTATTATTTGTTTTACTGTCTTTTCAATCTACATATTGCTTATGTTTGAAAATGCTGCTTTACTGCTTATGAACCATAAGCCTTCCTTTGGAATAAGCCTGCATATAGTTATAATAGAAATGCATTCTGTGCACAACTTGTTGAGTACGTGTTGGTGTACTCACCCTTGCTTACAAAACAACCACAGTGGAGGAGTCATCGCCTGTGCTTGAGGAGGACCTTCAGGTGGACGCGAGTCACTAGGCCAAGCCTTGTCAGTCGCCTGTGGTGTACTGATGAGTCACTACGTCTTCTACTATTTTCCGCTGCATTTGTTTTATTTCATCTTAGTCTTGCCCTATGAGGCCGAATAAATGTAAGTGATCATAAGATCATACACTAGTTATATTAAATAAATGAAGTCTTATTGTTATTATCGTTGTGTATGATGTGATGCTTACCGATGTTAAGCCGTGTGCACTAGCGTTGATCCTGGGAATAGTGCGGCATACACGGTGGATCCGAATTGGTGAATTCGGGTCATTACATACCCGCCGGGTATTGTCGATCCCGTACCCTACCCGAACCCGAACCTAACCTACCCGGGTACTACCGTGCACTGCATTCGTACCGGCGGGTAGTGTAAAATAGTTTTCCATTAGGGTAATTTTGCATCCGGGTACGGGTACGGGTCGGGTATTACCCGACCCATTTACACCCCTACCGACGCCGCACCGCCACGTCTTCTCTAAGGTACCTCCACCTCCTTATTGCTGCTGCATTGGCAAAGTTTGTGGATACTGAAGGTGACGATTTCCACCTCCCAGAGGGGGCGACAGAGAGAGCTGGGTTTCACTTTTTCCTTCAAGGTTATGAATGTCGTCGGTGAGCTATCGATCTCCCCATCTCGCTCTTCCTTTTGTTTCCTTTCCTTCGAAATTTTTAGGCCAAGAAAAGACGCGATCTGCTCCGGTCTGGTCTTGTCTCGTGCTGTGGCCCTATCTAGCTGGTTGTTCTTGATCTGGTGATGTTCGAGCCGGAACATGCGTCTTAGGGAAGATTTGCGAGAAATTTGGTTCGAAGCGATCAGGCGATGCCAGCGCGTTAATTGGAAGTAATAATGATTGTGAGTCGTGTAATTAGAGACCATAGAGAAATCATTATATGGATTTCTCTCTTGCAGCTGTTGTATACGAATTTGGGACTACTAGAGGGCGTTTGTTCCGGCTATACGAGGGGATGGCATGATTGGACTGCTGCACTTGGGTATTTGATTTTTGTTTTTGGAAATAGTGGTGATTTCTTGAGAAAGATGCAATTTCTTCTTTGCTAGGAAGTGGAGTGGAGGGCCTTTAAGTATTACAAATGGGAAGCAGAGAGGATGAATTGGTTCAATGTGTTCTTCTTGCTCATAGGTCAATTGAACTAGTTTTGTGTAAAAATAGGGGGACTAGTGGTTGCATTGGACCTTAGAATGGAGGGAATGCATGGAGCATTGTGTGTGTCCTGTACTTCTGCTATTCATTCAGTAAGAGGGATTTTGTTATTGCCAGATCTTCCTGAAAGGATTTTAGATGGTGTGTGGGTGGCAGTGTTGCACTAAATTGGTGACTGGTTATTCTTAAGCTGACCATGGTGATGCTTTGGTTTGGTTTTGGATAAACTGAGAATGAAGTTTGTATTAAGTAACGATATACCTGCATGACGGCCAACGCCAAGCCTATTGTAGCCATGCGGCATATGTATGCTGTGCCAGTGCAGAGATGATCACCAAGTGTACTGCAACCATGCATAACCAAGTTCTTAGGGCACTGCTATGGTCAGGAAATTTCAGTTCTCTAGAACAGTCACACAAAATGTGAAGTAGCTGCCTGTGTTAGATATTTAGATTATTACCACCCACCACCACACTAAAAAGAAAAATAAATTTGTTATGCATTCTGGATACATTGTATGGAGCAATCTTTGGCCATGATACCTGCTATGAGACTATAGTGGCTTTGTTGCTTTTGTTTTTGGGTGCATACAGGATGTGCGTCACAAATCTGTATTAAATGTTAGTTTTGTTACACTCACATGGATCAACGGTTCCATTTTGCTTCCAGTCATACTGGGTTTCTTCTTGAGGTATTTTTTGCCCCTAAAATGGAATTCCTTTCCAGTTTCGCTTTATTTGAACATTCTTATTGTTTTAATAACTAGAGCGCCTCAATTTATTTTTTTTTGATTTAATCATTTAGATTCACAAAAACATAAGTACCGGTAGATGTCAAAATTGTTTCGTTGCTTGATTCTATTGCTTTGTTTATGCAGCTGGCAAACAAGGTAAATACTTTACTCTCCTTTCGACAAACAATCCTTTTTTGGTTTGATCATAGCGTTATTCTAGTAACCTGGATTAGGTATATGCGTCCTACTAGATGGTGCATGAGTATTGAATTTCTGATGCGCAAAAAATTTATTTGCCCATCTAGACCTGTGGTTATTTATCTCTACTAGGAAATCCTTGATTTTTTTTAGCAGTTGGATAGCCACCTAGCTCCACATGGAAATGCCCGGGATCCAGCATGGAGGTTCAAAGTTCCATTCCTCAGATACAAGTGATGAAACGGTAACATTAAGAAAATCAGAAAATGGTCATATGCCAAGTGCCACTTTGTTGCTATTGACATCTTCACTGGCAAGAAGCTTGAAGATATTGTGCCATCTTCACACAACTGTGATGTCAGTACATTTCTTGAGCTCTTTCCAGTTAATATTGCTTCCAGCTCACACTGAAATATGAACAAGTTTTGTTTATAGGTTCCTCATGTTAATCGTACTGAATACCAGCTCATTGATACACCAAAGATGATCTGAGGCTCCCAACTGATGAAAACCTGCTTGCCCAGGTTTGTACAAACTTCTTGCTTACATAGGAAGTATATTTGAGATGCTTATACTTTCTTAATTCAAATTTTGTCAACTAATTCTGCTAACATAGGAAGTATATTTGAGATGCTTATACTCCTGTAGTGCCAGTCTATACAAATCTTAATTCTCTTCTCTATACTGATTTGAACTAGGATCCCACCATGGAACCCATCCAAACCAAGCCTTAACGATCTATTATATATTGAGCTATGCACATGATCCAGACACTGCCATAATGAATATATTATTTGTGAACTTCATCTTTATCTGACAAAACGTATTGATTTAGCTAATTTAAGTTGTTTAGTTTTCTTGGCACATGGCAGGAGGCTCAGATACATTGATATGAAGGTGTACAGGGAGACAGATACATTCATCTTGACATGCTTATATGAGCATTTTGAATTAATATATGGATATGTGAATATTCTTATTATCTTTGTACATATCTGAAATTCTAGATCAACTTTGAGATGCCACTTGTCTTGCTGAAAATAATCCCATGTTTCACCTTTTTCTTTTGCTTTTGCTAGTATCTTCTTTTGGTAGGTAGTTTGCTTGTAATATGGTGCACTCAGCCTGCAACATTGACGTCAGTACTGTCATGTAGGTTGATGATTACAGCATGGTGAATTTCGTACCACTTGACTTGAGAAAGGAGAGCAGGTAATACTGTATTTCTGTTAGAACCTCAGTAGACATGCTTATGTTTTACTATTCTTAGTTTATTGGGAAAAACTGTTGTATATTTGAGTGATGACGGAGAATTTTGTTACTTGAATTTTTGATCCATAGACTTGTTAATTTACTAGCATGCATACGGATGCAACTTTCTATGATGGACACTAGTAATGTGATGCTGTTGTTCATTCTTTTCTGTGATGAAATCCTGTTGATATAAAACACTACAATGAATTTTCTGTTATTTTCTAGGATTTTTTGGTGAATTTTCTGGGATTTTATATGTTTTTTTTAATTTTTTTTGATATTAAAATATTATTTTCGTCGGCTTATAACTATTGGCCGACGAAAATAACTATTAGCCGACGAAAATAACTATTGGCCGACGAAAATAAAAATTTTTGCTGACGAAATTTCTGCATTTTTTTGGCGGTTAGGCCGACGAAAATAGCCAAAAACCGATTTAAAATAAGTTAATTTAAATTAAACGGCGACGAAAATTAATTTATATACCACGCCACGTCGATCGGCGCGTTTGGTGCATCGACTAGTAATTTCGACGACCCACGTAAGTCGTCGAAAATAAATTTATTTTAAATGGGTTCTTGAAGCGAAATTCATTGTATTTTCGTTTTTTTTTTAAATCGGCCAAAAGCCGAAAAAATAGCTATTTTCGTCGGCTTTTTCAGTATTTTAAATCGGCTTTTGGCCGATTTAAAATATCTTGATTCTGTAGTGCAAGCACGTAAACATTCTATAAGTCCAGATTAGTTAATCCTACAAAGATAAATAATGTTTAGATTAGTTTGAACCAAGTTTATATATGGCTTTATCACCCAAGTTCAAAAGACCAACATTGCATAACTCTCACAAATTGATAATAATAAGTATAAAACCAGTAGGTATATGCCCTATAGGACCAGACCATTTGGTACAATAGAAATCATTATGATTAGCCCTAAGTATAGCACTTAGCCCCCTAATAGAAACATACTATCATATAATATGTATATGTGGTTAAGGATTCAAAATATAAACAAAAAGATATAAATAAATATCACAAATAAATGTTAGATCATATAGGACCAGTTTTAAAGGTCAAGATCATCTCAATCTACAAAAAGAATTTAATCTTTGATTTAGTTTGAATTAAGTTCATAATAGAATTCATTTTTTATGTACATTGAAACTAAAACATTAATAAATCTTACAGATAAAAGCAAAAAGATGCAAAATCAGTTTCAAGACACTTCCAAGGTCAAGATCTTCTAATACTACAAAAATAGTTGCATATCTATGTAAATTGTAGTTGCAAAATAAAACAAAATCTAAACATTTATAACGTAAACTTTAGAAATATATAAGAATAGGAAACAAATACAATATCATAAATAAACAATAATACCCATAAGATCATCTCAACATTACCTTAGAGTGAAGACCGTCATATTTAGTAAAAATGATTCTATTATAATATGCTTTGCATTTGAAACCTATTAAAGAAAGCCTAACACTGTATAATACAAATCCTAAGACCGATAAAGACTAGCTACATGTATTTAGAACGACACATTAAATTTTGATCTACGTCTGCTTGGCGAAGGTAGCGGGCCGACACTTAGGGCATGTTTGTTTTTGCTTTGGATTATGTAAAAGCTGATTCTGGATTGTGGTCGTGGAGAAGCTAGTTGTCCAAAAGCTAGAATCCAAAAACATAAATAAAGTAGATTATAGATTTTATTTATTTTTATTCTAATTTTGAGGCTAGGATCCAGAATCTAAAGCAAAGACATAAAAGGCCTTACTCTTTGGATGCTGGCCGCACTGATTCGTGTCTTCTGCCAGGGACAGATCCACCCATCGCTACCCAGCTACCTGCATGTGAACATGCAGCAAAACCACAAGCCAGGCGTGCGGTCTCCGTTGCATCGAAGATCCACGGTCAAGATCGATCGATAGTTAGTATTGTTTATTTTCTTTTCTTTTTCTTCTTTGGGGTAGCATTGGACTTGGAGATGCCATGCTTGCTCGGGAATAGGATGCTACTACCACTACGTTTGGTACATCACTTTGCAGCGAGCTTTTCTCTCCCCCACCTTCCAGAGTTCAGAACTAGTAATCATCTTAGTTAATTACACGCATCATGAACTGCATCTGTAACTTAAGATCCTTCGCCTCCCCCGCCATTTGCAGGCACTGGTAACCGAAGCACAAGGCACATTATGCACCAATGCGAGTGCACATGCGTTGCTTTCTTCTGGGGAAGAAGTATTGCTAGCCTTGATCCGGAAGTGGCGGTCAACAACACATGCACCTGCACGATAGGCTCAACAAGAAACGAATTACTTTACACAGCTGCTTAGGCTAATAATCTCTCTGTTTCTGACTCAAGTTGCGGTATATAATTGCTGTGTCATTCACAAGAGCACAAAACGCAAGTAGTAGTATAATGATACCGATGCTACTAAAACAAAACTTGCAGATCGATCGATTGATTATTGCAACCTTGCTTATGTACACGAGCTGGCCAGTAAAAACTGTACAAGAGAATTCAGCTACACTGAACTGGACGCGTCCATCGCTTTATGTATTTAGGCTTGCCTTAGGCAGCTCTAGGTAAAAGATACATTGGATGGATCACCGGGTCATCGTGCAACACCTGCCGCTTCGCATTAGGTGTTGCTCTCTTCTTGTTGTCTGTTTTTTCTTTTTTTCTTTTTCCTTTTCTTTTCTCTCTAGGTCTACAGAAAGTACAGGACTACTGAAGGACAGGGTAGGAGAGAGGGACCGAAGTCTGAAGATGGGACAAAAAGGCCATTGCTTTCGTCGTTGCCAACACCTAACTGATTGATCCCTGAAAAGATAATGAAGATTTCTTAGTTCGTACCAGTTTGATATATTGAGCCCAATTCAAGTATGCATGCAACCAACCACTCAAATCTAATCTGCATGTAAAGAAAGATCAACCAGTACTGGCTAGTGAAAGGGGAAGACGGTGCGTAGCAGTAACTGAAGACTTCACTTCAGAGGTTAGGATATCATTCTCAAACTCTGACACGTACATGCATGATCTCATGGGGCAAAGACTATGTGTATACTTTTGTCCCAATGCAAGACTAATCCAGGCGTCGCATTCTTCATAGATCCCATGAAGCTTACTTATGGATTACGGAGCAGAGAAATTTATGGCGTGAAGCAGAAAAAAACAGAAGTACCAGACGAAAAATGAAGTCATTTTCAACAGATTTGATACCATTTTTCAATCACAACGAATTTAGCATCTGAATTCACTCCGGAAAGTAGAAACTACACTTGGAATTACTAGTTTCGTCATCTAGAATTTGCAGTTTTGTGATTTAAATGGCATGCATGGCTCACGAGTCAGAAGCATGGTCAAGAAGAAGTAATCTTTAACGAGTTCTGAAGCTTAGAAGAATCCAGAGAGAGTAGCTCGTACCTCGTGCAGCTATGGTGCAGAGCACCGCATGAATGAATCAATTTTTGAAGAGGACAGTGTCGGCGATGGCCATGAGCGGGCCGAGGCAGTCGTGCGAGAACTTGCGCGCGAACATGTACGGGATGGAGGAGTTGTCAGACCGGCGAAGCTCGGTGATGAGCCTCGGCGACACCTCCGGCGCGGTGTACGTGTGCGGGTGGCCCTCGACGCTGCCGGTCCAGTTGACGCGGGTGAGCGTGTATCGGGCGCAGCCCGCGGGATCTGCCATGTCTAGCAGCGTCGGGAAGTAGTGCTCCTCCGGGTAGCACGAGTCCTGCATCTCCGGCAGGCACGGCGCGCGGAACTTGCGCCAGAGGCGGCGCTCGCGGACGACGAGCACGGCGTGGCGGCGGGCGAGGGTGAAGAACTGGGAGCCGATGCGGAACCGGTCGAACGGGACCTCCGGGAGCATGGCGCTCTCGCCGCGCGCCACGTAGCGCGCGGCCATCTGGGGCTCGCCGGTGAGCACCTCGATGTAGCTCGGGAGGCGGTGGTGGTGCGCCGCCCTGGGCGGGAAGAGCGTCTCGTACAGCCGCGGGAAGGAGTGGAGCGGGACGCAGTGCTGGGAGAGCAGCGCGAAGTAGGCGTTGGCCGCGTCGTCCAGCAGCGCGGCCGCGAGCAGGCGCCGCGCGGCGGCGATGAGGCTCGGGTCCGCACGCCGCGTCGGCTTGGCCGCCACGAAGCGCCCGACGAACGACGGCGTTAGCGGCAGCCGCAGCCGCGCCGCCGGGTCGGCGTGAACGTAGACGTTGAGCCTCTCCGCGTGGCCCGCGAAGAACCGCTCCCAGAGCGGCGCGAAGGTGAGGTCGGAGTTGGTCAGGAAGAGGAACGCCACCTTGGGCGCCGCCGCCGCGACCCCCTCGCCGGCGTCCAGTGTCACTCGGCGGAACAGCGCCAGGTCATCAGCTTCCTCCTCCACCATTGCCACGCCCCCTCCCCCTCCTCCATCCCCACCGCCGCTCACCGCAGCACCACCCGCGGAGGGCGGCGCCTCCTCGTCCCCAGCCACCACCGGCGGCGGCGGCGGCGAGAGGCGCGGGGCGAGGAGCAGCAGCGCCGTAAGCGACGCAAAGAGAAGAAGAGACAGCACCATGGGCGAGGACGTCATGGCGCGCTCGGCCGGCGATTTCTCCGCGAATTCCGAACCAATTCGAGGGAAAGAAATAAGGGACGTGCTCGGAACGGATCGAATTGCTCGAATCCGGGGTCAGAACCCCACCTCGTAGATCGGCATCGGAGGTTTCGATCGGGGCAGGGAGGACGCAGGGCAGCAAGAAGGGCCACAAGTGAGCGCTGGTTCGCGTCGGCGTCTCCTCTCGCTTTCACTCACGCGGGGGCGGAGCAACTCGGGAAGGCAGCGCCGACGAGACAGGAAAATCAACTAATCAAGGGAGGCACGGCGTTTTGTGCCAATGACATGTGGGGTTCGAGTTCTGCGGGGCCCAGTAGCAGTGGGTATTCGAGTGAGGCTTTTGGGTTTCTCTGTGGGGTCGGTCGAGGAGGGACCGGCGGCTGTGCTATGGATGAATCGGCGCCGTTGGATGTGGGGGCGATGCGACACGTGGTGAGATGCTTGTCCCGTAGTGCGGTTTGTTAATTATTATTACTACCGTAATGATGCGTCCATTATTCAACGTTGCATTAGGGCAATCCCAATAGGATGACTAAGATAGTTTCTATAGCATCAATTAGGGCAGTCCCAACCTATGGTTTCTATGAGGAGTGTCTAGAGGAGAGAGAAAGTAAGAAACCAATGTATAGTTTCTCAACCCATGGTTTCCATGAGTAGTGTCTAGAGGAGAGAGAGAGCAATAAACCAATGCATGCACCACAAACACGCCTTGGTCAGCGCGCAGAAATGTCCAATGCATATTTTGCTAGTTTCTTACGTCTTGGTGCCCGCACCGACCTAGTTTCTTGCATGAAACACGGTTTCTTCGTTTTTCCTTCTCTCCCTTCCTTAATTCCTATGCCACATCAGATTTTTGCTTAGTTGGCAGCGTAATTAATTCTATGGACACTAGCTGAGGTGGAGGGTTGAGACTGCCCTTAGGTTGCCATGTAAGCAAAATGGTGATGTGGAGGTAGAGTTAATGATGAAAGAGAAGGAAACCATTTCTACACAAGTACCAAAAAAGGGAAAAGAGGATTGGGTGAGAAAATAAGAGAAAAGAGGAGATTGGATGAGAGTTTATTTTGAAGAAACTATCCATTGGGAGCATAGTTTCTACATGTAGTGTCTAGATGACATGGAAGTTATAGAAACTATATGCATTGGGACTGCCCTTAAGCCTCCGCAACATATTTTTTTTACTCCTTCGCAGTGTCATCTTTGGTTCCACCTCTCTCTCGCACGCACACCGAAACAATGAACTCCGGTGAGCCACCTCGACAGCAGGCCAGCTCCAACTTTTTTTTTGTCTTCTCTGCTCGACTTTGCAAGCTACACTGTTGGTTATCGCCTTATCGGTCCAAACTCACCACCGCTATACTTGAGGAGCTTGTCTAATACGGCTCGACCTCACGTGGTGCTCTCTCTTCTGAGGAGTGCCTCTTAGAGATGACACTGCCTAAAATGGTCACGACAACCTCCTCACCAGTCACCGGTGGTGCCCTCTACGGTATGTGCTATTTTGATATCAATAAGCTGAAGTGAGAATCGATAGGATTTGCTCTGAATATTGCAACGGGCCATTGGAGTTGTTGTAAGTTGTAACTATGTTATTGCAATATTGTAGCAATGATATGTGAACCTTTTGCGTGGGCTAATCCGATTTGTTGCAAACATTTTCTCCGATTGTTGCATGAGTAACAGTAAAATGTTGCAACTATTTTTTTCAAATGTTGAAGTGTTGTATTATTGTAACTTTATTTGTTTACGATGTCGAAACCATTTTAAAATCTCGCTAAATTTTATACTTATAGTTTCATCCAACTTAGATTTTTTTTCGATATTTTCACTTTTATTATGTATTTTTGTTGTACATGGTAATTACAATTGTTACACATATTATTCAAAGATATTACGCCATTCTTCACATCGGATGTCCGATTACCAGTCCTCTAATTACTGTCACCACAGACAAAAAGGAAGTAGTGGCTTGTGGGTCTGGCCTTGCAGTGAGTCCTGATGGCAGAATTAAGAAATCATCATAGTTGAGGCCTCCCTGGCTTATGGACCCAAAAACTACTAACTGCAGTAGAGAGGAGAACATGGGCCAGGTCCACGCAATTTCGGAATTTTTTTCTCTCATGGAGGCAGGATTCTTATTGTTGTTAATAAACATATCTCCTACAACTTGTCAACTTGACCTGTCACGTGCCTCGATCTTCAGAGTAACACACAAAAACATCTAGCTAGTGCACAGTGCTCACGTGCTGTTCCGTTCCCCGCGCGACGATGGTGATAACAACAGCAAGCGATGAGATTAGGGAAAAGTTCAATGGACCTCGATTGTAGAGGGATGAGAGAGGCGGCGGCCCGGCAGTAGATGACGGCAATGGTGACGTCGATAGATAGGGTTGGCAATTAGATGTGGCGGAGTACTCGCTCATACCTATATCCGCGAACCAAAATCTTCTCCACGGGTATACTCGCGAAGAGTCGCGGACAAAAAATTTTGCCTATACCCATCGCCCGCGGGTATCTGATACCCGCGAGTATACCCGTATACCCGCCATCATCAACAATCTTTCCAACCAAATGGTACTAAAAGCTAATGAGTTATGGTACTAATACAATCTTTTTGATGAAGTTATAGGTATTAGCAACATTCTATGGATTAAAGAATGATTATCAATGATTCAAAATTTCAAATTTACATAAGAATAAGAATTAAAATAATACATGCAGACAAATAATACACAGATAGTCAAATTTAATAATTACTAAAATGAGATATTATAAATTGGGGATCGAGGGGCCAACGGGCGCCTGTTTTAGCCCGTATGTCAATAGGAGGTGGTGGGTAATCGGGCGGAACGGGTACGGGTGAAGCTCCCCCATACCCATACCCGTTTACCCGTCGAGTAGAGTTTGGCCCCTATAAATATACCCGCGGGTAATAAAAGAGGAATATACCCACCTCTATTAAGGTTTTTATCCGCGGGCACATGGGTAATCGGGTAAGATTGCCAACCCTACCGATGGGCACAGGCTCAGAAGTGGGTGGCGGGCCACATGGAGACAAAGAGGAGTGAATGTTAAGGTGGGTAGCGTTTAGATGACGGCCCAGCAATAGATGACAGCAACAATGAAGTCGTTAAACACAGGCTCAGAAGTGGGTGGTGGGCCGCATGGAGATAAAAAGGAGTGTATGTTAGGGTGGGCAGGGTATGGATGGCGGCGAGCAACGTTAGCCGTAGGTGGTGAAAGCAACGATGGCGACGGTGGTGGAAATGTATGGAGCTTGCAAGGAGGAAGAAGAAGGCAGTTGTGGAGGTGAAGGAGAAGCTTACAGTCAAGAAGAATAGACATGGAAACTGTGGTGGATGAGGACTCACCAGGGAAGAGAGGCTGTAGACTACACTATTGCACAGTGTGCGAGGGCTCCATATACCCTCTCATGGCGCATTCACCGACAACATGTCGACAGAGTACTCCTAAAATCTAAGTATATGTTTGGTTGATAGGATGAGATTAAATGGGATGGGATAGTTCTATATCATTTGATTCCATTGCTTTGAGTGAATGGAATGATTCAGTATCTATAGTGAATATTTATCAAATTTGTATCACATTATTTAAGATTGAATTATTCTATTCAAGCAACCAAATATGTAGATAACTTTTTTTAAAAACTATATCGTATATGTTTCAATTGGTACAAGCAAACAAAGACACCCTAATTGATCAATTGACCGAGCCGTATGGCCGTATTACTTGTTTAGTTTCTTTATCCCTTTTTCTTTTAAGATATGCAAGTTTATACTGATCGGTTTTGCATCCTTACAAAATCACGAAGCTAACCTTTCTCAGAATAGCCCTTTGCAAAGCATGAACATCCGTGCCAGTTTGATTAACAACTTAGGCCCTGTTTGAAAACATAGTTTTTCAAAACTATGATTTTGATATACTATGATTTGCAATTGTTTTATCATGAATACTATAGTTTTACCAAACCCCTTTGAAACCATAGTATTCTTTGAAACTACCAACTGTTTGAATGCAACATCACAAATCATGGTATTTGAGTGGAAATAGGCAAGAAGCTAGCCAAAATCATGAAAACTTTGGGTTGGAGTGGAGTTTCAAATATTCCAAAAATACCATGGTATCTACCAAACCATAGTTTTTAATACAGAGTTTTTGGTATGGTAACTAAACACCTTATGGTATAAAATACCATGATATTCTTAGAAACTATGGTATTATTTAGAAACTATAAAAATACATTGCTCCTAAACAGGACCTTACATTATTGCTTACTATTTAAAGATGAAACTGTTTCCCCAATTTTGACATTGGAGACCAGGGTAGATGCGAGAGATCAGGATGCATGGCTTTCTTTTGTTGCATTTTGTGTCTTCTCAGTGCATGAACCAAATCTAAGGTTGTGTTTAGTACAGCTTTGGTTCCACCAGATCTATAGATTTGATAGAGCTAGGTATTCTTAACTTTATTAGATCCGTGGAGCTGGAGCTATGGGTACATTAAGAGTGTTTAGATGGGTCATCTTATTTACATTTTAGACTAAAAGTACAAACTTAATTCACTTTATTTTAACCTACAAGTTTCAGATTTTAGATAAAACTGGGATCTAGAGCTCTACTAAATAGGTCTAAAAGTACCTGATTACATAGGATTCGGATTCATTTTGTAGCACACCATGCTAAATATTGGGGGCACTTGTCGTTGTTTTAGGTGCACATAGTTGTAATCGAAGGCATCACTTTTTTCTAGTCCTATGTAAATTATTTTAAAGTTTAACTATCATCTAAGCATAATTATAAAAATAATCCTGTCTTTGATCACGAAGCATCGGTAAGCGACATGCGTCATCTCGTCCCAAAGACCATCGGGGAAAGATCAGGCTTAGGTCCTGTTTGTTTGGGCTTTTTTACCAGTTTAAAAGCCAAAATGCTACAGTCTCGAGTAGTTTTTTATTTGACTTTTTAAAAGCCATAAGTCTCCATATACTAAAAGTCAAAAGTCATTGGAGAGAGGTTTTTTAGCTTATTGATGGTTTATTTTAGATTAACAACACTAAAGTTAGGTAAAATTACCCAACTCTATCATGTATAAAAGGCGTTAACTTTTAAGCTATTTAAGTTAAAAAGCTAGTTTTAAATTATAAGTCAAAAAGTCTAAACCTAAATAAATAGGGCTTTAGAGCATCTCCAACAGTTCCTAATATTTAGACTCCCAATATTCTTAGATTGGGACCTTCCCAAAAAATTTTGGGTCTACAAAATACCTTGTTCTCCAACAGTTCCTATATTTTCTCCCAAAAACACCTTTGAATTGGTCCGGTGGGCCATCCCAAGCCAAATAATGTTGATTGGGAGCGCTGACAGAGCGCACAAAAATGAGGAGTCGGTGTGCTGTTTTTGGGCGTGCCAAAATTTGAGGAGCTAGAAAGAGGAACTGTTGGAGTATTTTTTTTTACAATCAAGCCCAAAATCAGATTTTGAGAATGGATTTTAGGCACTGTTGGAGATGCTCTTAAGCTGTTGAACAATGTTTTAGGCCGAGCCAGGCCTTTTGCCTTCTTTTTTTCCCTTAAAATCCTGCCAAAGCCCAGCCGACCAAGTCTACTAGGCCAAGCTGAAACATGCTGCGTCACAGGCCGAGCTTGAAATTTTCTTTTGAAGGTTGAAAAAACACACGGAATTGATAAATAGCTCGAGCTATTACTATACTAGATTTGAGCAAACACCGGGTTACCCGTTAATTTCAGGACGGGCCACAGGCCGAAAATAAATCGAGAATCCACTTCTGTAGATTATTACCTTTGCAAATTTTCACAAGAAAGTATTAGCCACTTTATAGATACAAGGCGGATGCGCATGACTCACACACCACTTACATTTATATACCACATGTATACGTATCTTTCACGCACGCTAAGAAGGCGAACGAAAGCTTCATAACTTCTGGAGTACAGACACACGTCGTCCAGATTGCTTGATGCCATAGTTGGCGATTCACCAACGCGAGAATGCTCTGCTCTGCTCTCGTGTGCGTCACCGAGCTTTGTTATACTACTCTCTCACAAATTGCTTTCATAAGAAATAGTCTCAACAAAGTAATAGCTAATATAACGTAGAATTTCTATTGTTTGCACGTCTTACACCCTAAACGTCATTGCTTTGAATTTATTAATTGCTTAGGCACAAGTAAACAATTCTAACGTCAGCAACACAGCTACTCGACGAACGCTCCAGAAACACCGAGTATGCGATGTGACACGCAAGAATCGGTAATGAACAGCTGGACCAAGCTTATTACGGTCACGGTGGTAAGTACCGACTCCAACGTCAGGGTCAGAGCACGAGGTTGTCTTCTGATTTTTTTCTTTCTTTTTTTCTGAACTGAGTCTAGAACCACATAAAACATGTCAACATCCTCGAAGCAAGAGTGTCGACATCTTCGTAGACTTGAGTGCACCCCAGAACGCCAGCTTACAATGACTTGTAAGGGTAAATATTAATAATCCCAGCTACACAAGTCTTATAATATGTCTCCCAAGTCAAGAGAACAATGCTTTCTCCATATAAAGTGGTGGAGACAGGCCTGTGGCACGAGACCTGTAATGGAAAGTCCAGTCTAATTGCTATAGAATCTCTTGAAAAATCGCAAATAGGTCCAGCATAGTTGGCTCAGTCCGAGGCTTTGGGTTGAGCTGGCTCCGTCCTTGTCTATATGTAAACTAGTCTGATTGGTTTCCCATAAGCAATCGTGCAACACAGGCTTCAAATAATGATTTATTCTATTTCTAGTCAAGTGTTTGCGCATTACTATGGCTATACATTTTCTTCGTGACAACAACATCTGGTCTGGTGCCCCCCTTCTTGCCAGTGGCTAGATCTGATGTATCGCAGCCACGCCATCGCCATATCCATCCTTCCCAAACCACACCGCCACCGGATCCACTCATCCCTAGCTACCTTCTATGCTTATTCCCAATTGATAACGCATGTAGCTCATGGGAGATCTTGAGTGCAACGTGACTCTCCTCGGTCTATCGTCCTCCTCGAAGAAAGCAGCAGCAACAAGGCCTACAATAGTGCAGTGCTCATCCTATCATAATGACACTGGGCAGTGGTAGCAAGGTTTGGTGATGGTCAAGACTCAAGCCTATGCAGACAGGAGACAACGTGCTAGATATGGGAGCTTAGGGACTGACACTACAAGACTGTAGATTTTCCCCGAGTGTTTTCCACACTCGGGATAGGGGACAAAACACTTGGGATAGTCTATCCCGAGTGGGCACACTCGGCGTAGTGCACTCGGTGTTATTTTATCGGGAAAAACTGTCTACGCCGAGTGTACTCTCGGAACAAATAAATTATACCTGAGTGCACTCTCAGGATAGTCCCCCCGCCCCCGTGGCGGAGGGGTCTCTCCCGAGTGCCCTCTCGGTCTAGGTGGTGGCGGCGTGGTAACCCTGGAACATGCGCGAGGCTAGGGTTTCCAGCAGACTACGCGATTCGATAGCTATGCGGGCATCTGAGCCGAGTGGGCACTCGGGCTAGGTGGCGGAGGGATCTCTCCCGAGTGGGCACTCGGTCTAGGTGGCGTACCGTCTCTCCCGAGTGGGCACTCGGTCCAAGTGGCGGAGGGGTCTCTCCCGAGTGGGCACTCGGGCCAGGCTACAGTATCTTTTTTGTTGAATGGTCAACTATGGAAAACAATACTTCAATAAAATTGCTGTACTGACATCTTGGCCTTTAACTATTCTATGTATGTTATATCCAAGAAAATTTCTTCATATTATGCATTTAAAATAAGAACATACATATCTTCAGCTCATTTTTTTTCTTTTCGAGAAAGTGTGCAGATTCTTACTCTTAACAGACTAAAACATTGAAATTTGAATACAGTTGACAATTCGCACATCATCGTTGGCAAGTCGTAGGCAATAAGCACAACAACATAAGCAAGTTCTCACTTCTTGTGAGAACATTTAAAATGGAACCTAGAACTTAAATGGTTCACCAAAAATGATCATACTCCTTGTGTTATCAGTATTACCTGTGAGGAGCTACTTGCTTTGTTTTTAATGGTGCGGATTTGATCGAGAGCATGAATGTTATTGGAATGTGACGAGATAAATTTTCCATGTGAAGAATTTTGTGGATTTGCATGGAAATGGTCATAAGTAAAGAATGAGAACTAGCTAAATTGAACTATATTGATTATAAGTAAAGAATGAAAAAAATCAACTAACCCCTATCCCGAGTGCCCTCTCGGTCTAGAGCAACTAACCCCTATCCCGAGTGCCCTCTCGGGCTAGAGTTTGCCCTAGCCGCCGGGCGGGAGGGTTTCATTTGAATCTGGACGAGTCTACTCCGAGTGCACTCTCGGTAAATATGTACGCCGAGTGCCCTCTCGGGTTATTCGTAATCTACACCGGGTGCCCACTCGGGATAGAGTGCACTGCCTTTCTTGACCTGGCAACTGGTCATCCTACGTGGACGAAAACGTCATATTTCGAGTGCACTCTCGGAATAGATGTTCTGTATTGCGAGAGCACACTCGGAATAGAGTTCTTTGTCCGAGAGGTGGCTAGAACGAGAGCACACTCGGCATAGGTTGATCTACTCCGAGTGTGCACTCGGTTTGTTATTTTCACACTCGCCCCAAAACTGGATTCTTGTAGTGTGAACAACAAATGCAGCTTGTATTGGACATCTAGCGACATTGGCAACAGCCTTGGTGCGACTATGCGGACTATGACATCCTTTGGGAAGAAGAAGACAAATGTGACAAGATACTTCCTAGTGATATTGGTTGAGTATATTGAGATGAGTTGAGTTTGTTAGGATATCCTTTATTAGTAGATATAAGGATAAGCTGGTAGATAATTTGTTTGTTATGGATCAATTTTTTTGTTTTTTGTTAAAGATTTTTAGGGGCGGAAGAGAGATTTCAGGAGAGGTGGACGAAGATTGGGATGGTGAAGAAGACATCATTCCTCACGGCTAGATACTCTTATAATAGTAAAGTATTATTAATTAATGGAACAAATTCACTACGAATCTGAACTAAATATGTATAGATATTTCTTTTTACAGTTGTATATGAATATAACTGTATTTCAGCTTAGCCAATAGAGCTGTACAGTAAGTAATGTTTAGATATAAATATATGAATTGTTGTATCTAGCCACGTAATTGCACATAAAATTAGCTAGTTTATACTAGAAAAGACAAAAAATGATTGCAACAAGGAATCAATCAGTTAAATCAGTTCATCCTAGCCATGTAGTTGCATGGTGAAAACACCTGGTTCACACAAAAAGAAAATCTTGCACATCTCTCCTTCCCTTTCAATACATAAAGTGACAGGCCATGTCCTATCAAAATATCATCAAATTCAACGACTACCGTGGTACAACTAAACAGAAGCATAATCGGAATGGCTACTTTGAGCTCTTGTTGTAACATAAGATAGCACCTCCTTTTTTTTCTACTCCACTTTCCTCTTAAAAACTCTCGTCACGTCACGATACTGAGCAATAACCCTTTCATCCCACTTTCCTCCCCTATTTCCTTCATCACAAACTCTAATTTTTTTTCAAATTTTCCAAAGTTTTTTAATAATAAGTACTTTTTAAACATTTTTGAAAGCTTTTTAATTGAAACTTTTCAAAACAAAAAAATTTTAACTTGAAACTTTTCGAGTAGAAAGTTTTTGAGTCGAAACTTTTCGAACCAATTTTTTGAACTAAAACTTTATGAACCAAAATTTTTGAATCAACTCTATGTTTTTTAATAACAAGTATTTTTTAACCATTTTTGAAGTTTTTAATTGAAAGTTTTTTGAATCGAAACTTTTCGAACCTAAGGTATTTTTTGTGTCAAAACTTTTTGAACCGAAACTTTTTCTAATTGAAAGTTTCAAACTCATTTTTTTGAACTGAAAGTTTTTGAAATTTCCCATTTTGAAATTCCACACTTGAAATTTTTCTTGTTGGAAATTTGATAAGTTGAAATTTTCCTTGTTGAAAGTTCTCGATTTGAATTTTCCTGAGTTGAAAGTTCCTCGAGTTCAAAATTTCTGAGTTGAAAGTTACCGAATTGAAATTTCTAAAGTTAAAAATTTCCTAATTCAAAATTTTCTAGTTGAAAAATTCCAATTTGAAATTTCTAGAGTCAAAATTTTGCCTAATTAAATTTTTTAGTCGAAATTTCCAGTGTTCAGTTTTTTTTTTGGTTTGGAAAATTTTTCGAGTAGAAATTTTCCGAGTTGAAACTTCATATTTAAAAATTTTGAAGTTAAAATTTTCTGATTTAAAATTGTTGTTTTAAAGAGGAAGAAATGAGTGGGGAGGGTGACTAGGTAAGAGTGGTAGTGTTCTTAAATGTTTGTGTGAGAGTAATCTCAAACTAGTCAACCCTAAGCCTACCTACATATAAATCCATGGTTAGATTACACAAACAAAGCCGCACAAATCAATCAAGCACACATAAACAACTAAACCAACGCATTGACCACAAAGCACGCCACGTTGCTACCTTCGCCTCTGCGTGTTAGTGTTACTTGCGCTCCTTTGAGCCGAGCGTGCAAGGCTTAGCTAGCGTTGACGACTTTAGCAGCAGCAATAGCACCTCGATCAACGCCAAGAAAATCAATGAGCACCGGCAACCCGCCGCCGGCCAACGGCTCGCACGGCGTATTCGGGTCGACCGGCATCGGCGGGTTCGGCTACGGCGTCGGCATCTCCATCGGCCTCCTCCTCATCATGTCCACCATCGCGCTCGCCGTCTACTTCTGCACCCGCACGTCCATGCCTGTGGCCGCGGCGATCGCCTTCGGCGCAGGGATGCCGCAGCCACCCCGCCGCCAGGACGACGACGTCGAGCTCGGCATCGACGAGGCGACGCTGGAGGCGTACCCGGCGGTGGTGTACGGGGAGGCGAGGAAGCAGAACGCGGAGGACGGCGCGAACACCACGCAGGCGTGCTGCTCCGTCTGCCTCGAGAACTATATGGACAGCGACGTGCTCCGGATGCTGCCGGACTGCGGCCATCTGTTCCACCGGGAGTGCGTCGACCAGTGGCTACGGCAGCACCCCACGTGCCCCATCTGCCGGACGTCGCCGCTGCCGAGCCCCATGCCGACGCCGCTCGCCGAGGTCACACCGTTGGCGCTGGAAAGGTCGTCATGAGGTGAGCCTCGTGTCCGTGAGTTCATCACTTTTCTAGCTATATAATAACTTTTTTTCCAAATCTAGTCTTATTTCAAACGTAATTATAAAAATAGTCCCATTTTCAATTGCGAAAGTGTTGGAAACTAACAGATGGTACCTTCAGCATTTCCGCACCATAGAAGTGGCTACCACACTTTGGGAGGACAGCAAGCCACCGAAGCCAAACTGCCGTAATGCAGGAGCGCGGAAGGTGTCACCTTTTGGCACTTTCGTGATCGGAGATTGGGTTATTTTTGTAATTTCATTCACAACTTCACAAGGGAGCCTGATTTGCAAATAAATTTGCCATAGGGCTAAAAAGTAATGATTTCCATGTCCACGGACACCATGGGTTTCTTGAATCTTTGGTTTGCTCTCTGCTTCCATTCCATTTGTGTACAACACCACAGTGTAGTTAGAGGGTGATTAGTTTAACCACGAGTTAAGAAATTTGTTTTCTCGGATGTAAATTTGGGTGTAGAGGTTGACCGGTAAAGCTGTGAAGGCGTTTTGTCTCTGAACAAAAGAAATTTCATCAGTTTACACTTCTCTCTGTACATAAACGTTTGATGATCAGTCTGCAGAAAATTTGCTCAGGAGTTCTTTTTTATCTCAGAATATCAGATTGAATATATGTACAGATAAATGCGATGAGTGTTTGGAGTAAGATAATAATTTGGAACTTATGTTCTATGATCTCAATAAATTAATGGGGAGTAGGAAGTTTCTGCACCCTATGTTTGCAATGAGTTCTTCAGCTCCTATACAACAACTCCTCCCTGCGGATGTGGAGTACATTGCATTTACCCCCAACTCCAAAACTAACCAGCATTTCCAGTGGACCAGCACTAGCATTTTTAAATGTCTTGCCCATTGAGTTCAGAATGGAAATTACATGCCCTTTTCATTTCAACATATGCAAAAAAAACACACCTTGGTTCCTCTATGGACGCGAACAAATGCTGATGATACACGACAAAAATTATTTTCTACAAGCAATGGAGAAAGAGGAAGAAGATGACTCAGAGACATGGACTAATTATGACCTACACTAACTATTCACATCTGGTTTTCACATCCAAGGCGAGCTACCTTCCCTTGCAAGTACCGAAGTATCTGTGGAATAGAGATCATGGCGTCATTTCCAGGCCTAGTGCACAACCTTGCAATGATCACAAGATTCCGGAGCTCTTTGGAATCATAGGTATCGCCAAGATCTGCATCCACCATTCTGTGCATGGAGCAGGCAAATCCAGGCTTCTGCACCCACTGCACGAGCTCGCCTTCGCCGCCCGGTGACTGGCCGGTCACGAGCTCCAGGATCAGCACACCGTACTGAAACACCAGGTCCATTCTCCTTTGCTGAACTTGATCTGAAGAACACACAGGGAATGCTGTCAGGTCA
Organism: Guadua angustifolia; assembly: GCA_036346375.1. Classification (NCBI taxonomy): domain Eukaryota; kingdom Viridiplantae; phylum Streptophyta; class Magnoliopsida; order Poales; family Poaceae; genus Guadua; species Guadua angustifolia. The sequence continues at coordinate 47,873,947 of CM070512.1, read as the reverse complement.
TGTCAATTTTCACAGCATGATAATGTGTAAATTGGGATTGCTTTGTAGTTGTGGCTAAACCTTCGAAAGATGCAGCATTGGATTCTGTTGTGTGCTTCAAATCATAACTGATAACACCGACATCCGACAACTGAAAAAGGGTGTGCCAATTTAGTTGCTCAGGCGATTGTGGCTGAGATGTGTGACACTTTCACTGTGAGCCTCACCTTTGCGACAAAATTGGCGTCCATCGTCACATTACTTGAGTTGACCGACACATGGAACACCGGAGGATCGCAGTAGTAGTATAGGTATTCCTGAATCAGGCACGAGGAACAATCTGAAGTCATGCAAGTTAAGAAACCAAATCTGCAATCAGGATGACCAAATGTACGTAGGATGAATTCTCTTTTGCAACCAGTTTTGAAGCGTTGTGCAATGCAGTAGTATTTACCAGTGCTGCTGCAACATCTATAGCAACCTGCAGTCTTGTTCTCCAGTTCAGTGGTGTCCTGAGAGGATCTGTCCAGGATTGACCAGTATGACAACTTAGCTGACAACAGAACCTATTTCTGAAGAATTTTTGTCTGTAATGTGCATACCATGAAGGCAATCTTTCAGGCTCCTGTTCTCTATGTGGTCAAACACCAGAAATCTGAAACGGCCAAGATAGCATTATTATATTGTAACCAATTCAACACTGACAGTAACATTAAAATGCCGAATATCTCAAGTGATGAACCTGTTGTGTCCTTCTGAAAAACCGTGGAGCCTGACGATGTGTCGGTGGTTCAGGCGGCCTAGCAGCTGCAGCTCCTGATAGAAGGCACCCTTCTCCTGATCTCGGTCGCTGGCCCGTCTCACCGTCGCAACGAGGCCGTCGGTGAACCGGGCTCTGTATGTAGTGCCACGAGAGCCAGTCTCAACAACTGTGCTGAACCCGTTCGTCGCGGTCTCGATCTCCTTCGGCTTAAATTTCCTCACGAACGGCAAAGCACCTGGAAAGGCAAGAAATTCGGCAGGCAAAGCCCATTTGCAAGAACTGTAACGATGTACAGAATGAAATGTTCTAGTTTGAGTGTTCTAGTGTGTAGCTAGGCAGGCAGATGTCCAATTCCAAATACATGACACTTGAGAGAAATAATTGCAGGTTTGCAGAACCAATTCAGTTTCAAATTGTGGAAATATGGGGAGGGAAAGACTAAAGGAACCAAATGTTACCCTAATTCCTTCACAGGAAACAATTATAGTTCCGAAAAGAAATAGCAAATTGCAAGAAAACTAACCTGCAACAAGTACACCACCACACTAGCTACTAGTAGCCAACAAATTTGGTAAGTATGGCCACACTAACTAAACCGAGCCATCAGAAACACCAAGGCTATGGCAGTAAGCAATTACAAGGAGCAAACCAAGAACCAATCTTTCTTCAGGAACCAGCTGCAGCAGCGGCTAAAACAAAGCCCAGCTAGGGAAGGAGAGCGACATACGCGCGCCGCCGAGGCAGAGCCGCCGGCGGAGGCAGCCCATCCTCCGAGGCGGCCGGCGGCGCTCCGGGATTTGAGAAGATTCAGAAGAAGCCTCTGGCTTTCAGAGCAGGCAGGCATGCAGCAGATGGAATGGGAATTGGACAGCAGGAGCGAGCGAATGTCTGACTGACGGACTGACTGATGCACTGGCGGTTCGTTTGTTTTCTTGGTCTTGTTGATGGAGTTTTGCAGGTACAGATCGACCAACGCGACCTTCCATTCGTTAATTGCATTGCAGTAGTAGAGAATACTGGTAGTCTACTATGCTTGAGTTACTTTTCTGTCGGTCCCCATCCAGCCTGCCTGCCATGGCCTCCCCGGTCCCCAGTGCAGCCACTGGCAAGCTTAGAATCATTATAAATTATTAAAAAAGTTACAGTGCGTGAGTGATTCCTTCACTTTTGTTTGGGTCCCAGTATTCTTTTCTGAAAGATAATCTAGTCGGGATTGTTACTCTGTTCTTGTTGATTTGTATTTTTCAGGTATTACAGTAGCTACTCAAGTAGTAAGAATGCTTAAGAGTAAAGAGTCAAGAGGGCAGTAGGGATAGAAAGATAAAAGGGAAAAGTGAAATGCGGTTACAATTAGGGGTGCAAAAGGATCGGATACGGACGGATTTCGCTTATTCCGTATTCTATTTCAATTTTTTTCTCGAATATAGAATCGGATACGGACAGTGCCAAATTCGAATACGAATACGGATTACTTCGGTCATGAATACGGAGCGAATACAAATCATTCCGGATACGGTTAGTCTCGGTTACGAATAGTTAGTCGGATAATGCGTGAAAGCAGAAACCATATATGTCGCGCATATTAAGATCAATCAACCATACACAAAACTTTACTAGAACCTTAGAGACATATAAGTGTTTCAAATTCAATAATAGTTGTCTTCCCTATATAAAAATAATATACATCTAGGTATAATTCCAATCAACATATGAACTTATATGATGTAGAATGTTTATGTTTATCGGATCTGTTATCGGATATCTATTTCACTCATTTACACTGATATTTTTCGGATATCTCGGATATACGGGTATGGATCGGATACGGATCGGATACTTCTCTTCCCATATCTTACCCCATATTTTTTTCGGATAGACAGATTCGAATCCGGATCGAATCCGGATATAACCGGATATCATTTTTTTCGGATTTGAATCGTATTTTAAACGAATTCGGTCTCGGATCGGTCAGAAATTATCCGCTCCGTTTGCACCCCTAGTTACAACATAGCAGAACAGGTGGTGATGACATGTAATTGTACAGAAAACCATGCGTGCAAACTCTGTTGGCGTTACCCAATCGTTCGTTGAGTAACCAAATATGTCGTCTGCTTTTGGATTTTTGTTTCCCTTTCACCTAGGTAAGCTGCAGAGAATCTTTCTACAGTCGACGAGAGAGAGAGAGAGATTTTCTTTCTTTCAATCACGATTCTTCAGAAAACACAACTGCATTCAGTCAGACCCTTCGACAATCAAGATCATCTCAAGCGAATGGTTGGGCTTTCTGAATTTTCGCGCGAGATATACATAACGCAACCACATTAAAATGTAGCCTGTTTCTTGTTTGATGCTGCGGCAGCTTCTCGGCTTCGAGTCCGTGTCCTCGCACGTGTGGTAGGTGGTACGTACGATACCCCACGTGCCGCACGATCGAAAAAACTTTGATGTAAATGTTAATTGCTACGGTAGAAGATCTGAGCTGTCCTTCGCTGTCTGGTGGCCTATACACGTTTTCTTTTTTTCTTTTTTAAATCTAGCTCTTTATGTTTATATTTATAAATTTGACATCTTTCCTCGTAATAGAAGGCACAAGTGACACCTATCACTTGGTGCTCCTAGGGAGCTTAAATGTGATTGGAACTGTGAGAGCTCGGTTGACTACGGCAGTAAGTATAGCCCATCATGGTAGGATTCCTGTCTCACTACCATGACTCAGTTGTGAGGTAGCTGGTTCATGAGCCTCACCTGCCGTGTTGCTGTAGCTCGACAGTGCACTCCTTCTGCACTCTAGTGTACGCTCTCGTGGTCCCTCGCCCTACTATGATGCCGGTCACTTGCTGAGCTTCCCGGGCGCAGCAAGTGATATAGATGTCACCTGCCATGCCTTTCATAATGGAGAAGGAAACCAAATTTGTAAATACATATGAAAAAAAAGCTAGATTTGAAAAAGAAAACAAACACGGGCAAAATAAGCGAAGGTTTCAACTTCTCGGCAATCATAAGCTAATTTTATACTTGTATCATTATGCAAAAGTTACTAACATAGGGGAAACGAAACGATCATCATAACTGTGAGTGTTACAGACAAAACAGATTTGCCGCTTAAAATACTAGGAATTGCATGTTTGGGACAAAGAAAATAAGATCTATTTGAAATACAGAATTTGCGTGACAAACAATAATTCATGTATAATTCATACAATGAATTCATGTATAATTCATACAATGAATTCATGTGTTCTAAACAGGGTTTGGATAAAACACTTTGGAAAATTTTAGGACTTTTAAGAAACAAGAGCGACGAATTCAGAAGGCTTTCTTCTATGGTCTCCATGATCTACCGACAAGGAGATCACCGGTTAGTTGATTGGATATTCCAAACTCCAAATTACACGTAGTCTTTCAATCCAGTTGAGGTACTTCTACTACAGTAGATAGTGCCGTGCACTATGCTGCGTTGGATCAATATTGGTTCAAAATTGGATAAAGTTTTTGGAATTATTAGGATTTTTTCAAAACGGCGTGGCTCAGGTTTAGATGTAATTTTTCAGAACTACAAGAATTTTTTTTTCAAAATAGCTTGGTCTAAAGCTAGATGCAAATTTGTGTAACTATAAGGTCTTGTTTTTGCAAAAGACCTATGGAGGGCAATTTCAGAATTCTAGAAGGATTTTTTCGCGAAAGTGTTGACGTGGTTGCTATCGTTGAAACTATGGTTGTGGCTATCGTTGAAACTCTTCGCTTTAAGATATTTGATATAGATACGTAGGCAGAGGATAATCCTTGCATCTTTTGTTCTGAGAAATGGAAACCATTATGATTTTCACCCAAACAAAGGAATAAATAAATAAAATAAAAGCTAATAAAGCAGCTGCCCAACTATCCAACCACTAGTTGGCCAAATATGATTTCGATTGGGATTGAGAAGTCAACCACTTCGATTCCGATTGATTTGCCATAGCACCACTGTGTCTTTGAACTCCAGCTATTTCATTGTTTTTTCTTCTAATATGCTCTGTTAGTCTAAGTTTACCGGATATGTTTTTTAGGCATGTAGATAAAAGTGATATTGAAAATAATTAGACTAACCTTACTTATTATCTCTAAGCACTATATTCAATATATACAGGTAAAGAATATTAAGTAGATTTGGATATTTACTAGAGATATAAAAGAAGCATTACATTAGTTTGTAGTAGAACATGAAATATGTTTATAAACTTTCATTGGGGGAGTATATAGCAATCCATACGTGCACACATAATTAACAAAATTCGTTCAAAATTTCACAGCGAAACAAATATCCAGCTTAATGTCATATCAGCGCAAAACGATGCCCCTAACCATCGGTTTTATCGATAACCACCAGCCCTTCTCGTAATTAACCCCGACTGTTAGCTCTCCGGCCCCACACGTCAGCGTCTGAGCCACCGACCAATCTAATCCAAATCAACAAGTCCAAAAGGACACACGAGACTAGAATAGTACAAATTCACAAGCTCTCTTTTTCCTCCCAACTTTCCTTTTTATATTTATATAAATCCTACCCCGAAGAATCTCTCCCATCACAAACTAGTCCTCCAATCCGACGACCATGGCGAGCAAGCAGAGCGTCCTCGTCCTCCTCGCCGTCGCCGCCTGCCTCCTCCTCCCATCCTCCTCCGCCGCCACCGCCGTCGAGTACTGCAGTGAGTAGCTCGCCTCCGCCCGCCCTCAAAATACGATCTTTTGCGACCGCTTGGTGTTCTTGGAGGTGGAAATTCGGCGAAGTTGCAAACTTGTTCTGTTCTTGTGGTGTGCAGCTAAGGGCAAGGACTACGCGGTGAAGGTGAGCGGCGTGGAGATCGTGCCCGATCCGGTCGTCCGCGGGGAGCCCGCCACCTTCAAGATCTCCGCTTCCACAGGTAAAACAATTCCCATCGTTTTAACAAACCCTTCTCCTTTGCCTGATGTAGTTGGGTACTTTGTTCTGCCATGGATTTAGTGCACTAGTTAGCACTCTGAAAGCAATTAGTGTTTTTTTTAGAACAAGTAGTAGTGATTGGGAACTGAGCTTCGTACTGGTGAAATTTAAGGTATTAGAATTTTGCTTGTACTCTTTACATCCTGTAGCTTGTATAACTTGAGTAGTGGAATTTTTCTGGCCATAATATCTTGTGTTTGTCTATTGTTATTTAGTTGCGATTTGCTGTTACGTTTTCTTGGCTACGACTCTGCCTCGTAGTCTTCCAATTGTGACGGGGAAAGTCTTTCAGTAATGAGAGGCTATGTCCCTTGTGTACGATTAGTGATTGATGGGGTGCTTTGGAGGATTTCTTTTTTTTTTGAGGTCTTAGGTGGTCTGCCTTGTGTGATTTAGTGGTTTAGACTTCAGAGAAATGTAGTTACGTTTCATTGAATCTTATATGGTTCAGTGACGCTGTTCAGAAGTGTACAATATTATGCCAACCCTGCAGTATTCATTGAGCAATTTTACGGTGGATGACATAGGTAGTAAATAGTGGTAGTAAAAATCAGATTTAGACGTACATTTTTCAGGGTATTATGGACTTTTGATCCTTTGCTATATTACTCGTTAATCGTTATCGCTGGCTTTCATTTTCCGCCACCGCTGCCCTTTGTTATGTTACTCGTTATCACTGCCCTCCTTTTTCCGTCGCCGTTGCTAGTCCGGTTTTGTCAACGTCGCAGCCTCTGCCTTCCTGTCGATACCCTCCCGAATTGTGACCACGCCGCGGCTAGCGCCCTCTCGCTTGATTCGCAACCAATGAAGCCGGAAACGCGGAACGTGGCAGAGTTCCTCGTCCCGGGAACTTCGTCCCAAAACGAGGAACGGGACAACACTCAGACGTCGATTCAACGCCATCGAACGCCGATTCAACCCGGGGACGCAGGACACGGTGGGAACCGAGGGGAGTTGAGGAGGAGTTGGGGGAGAATGAGAACCTGCGCTTGGAGAAGACGAGAAGCGGCAAAGCGCGCCAATGGAGAAGACGAGCGGCGGCTAGGCCTACCGGCCACCTCCGCTTCAGATTCTCGCGCCGCCGCGGCTTCCTTGCCGTCGGCGCCCGCTATCACTGAGGAGATCACAGAGCTTGCCTACCAGATCATGAACGGCGCTTGAAGCCCCACAATGCCGCCAAGATCCTCAAAGCGGCGTCGGCGCCATGATTTCTATCCTCCCATGAGTGTCGCTCATTCTGGCTTCCTGCGTAGAATGAGCCGGTGGCGGCTAGGGTTTCTACTCTCATGCGCTGTGTTGGTGAGTCGGTCCTTGTGACTCGGGCCAGATGGGCCGAATAGTGCATGGGCCGGATGGGTCATGTTGACAAATGAAGCAAGACACCAAGACCTCACGGCTTCAAGCAATATTACAGATTCCAGATTTCCATCTATCCATTATATGATTATAGTTGCAGCTTTTAGTATTTATCATCAATATCTATGATCTTATTAAAAATAAGAACTTGTATCGGTTAAACTTGGCTATGAAATATGATATTACTATTATATTTAATTCCGTTCCTACGTCATCGTTCCTACTACATTGGAACGTGTTCCTCGTTCCGAGGGATCGTTCCAGGAACATCGTTCCCAACCAATTGGGAACACGTTCCAACTCTCGAACGAACACTCCAAAGAGGTATACCCCCCTTCGTACCATAATTTTCAAAGTGGCATCCCTCGTCCCGTTCTCCTTCCTCGACCCTCTCGACCCGGGAACTTGGCTTCATAGTTCGCAACAACGCCGTGGCCTCGCACTAACACATCGAGCGTTCTATCCTGCGCAACTCACGAACTAGTTTTGAATTACACAAAAACACCAAAAAAATACACATTTTTTTTAGATAAAGGATTAAAATCCGGCCTCTGCAATTGCACACAGCCGAGTTCCTACAAATATTACATCCACATAGCATTATTGAATAATAAAGACAAAGAGAGTGTAAAATTAAAAGCAAATTCTATAATTGCTTCTCCATCCATTCTTGGAAAAAATGTCCAACGCCACAACCTCCAATGCATTGCAAACCAATAATGGTCTCCTGTTGTTCTCGATACGCAATAGAGCCCAAAACTGTATCCAGCATGTTCCCCTGAACGTAGCCTTTATTACTACCAGCCTAGATCGCAGAACATTCCCCCTTTTCATTGGATTGCTTAGCGATAACATCATGAGGAACCTTATTCGCAGAAGCAGTCCGGAAGCCCCCAGGGTTTCCAACACTCTGGGCGCCACCAGCAAGAACACCGCGACTATTTGAATCAACGCGGCCCCCAAAATCTTGAACACGAGCACGGACTCCATACCGCCCACGACCACGCCTTGAAATCTTGGGGAACGAAGACCTCCACGAGCGGGTGAAGTTGACCACCATAGTGCGACCATGAAATCGATCGCCACCAGCAGCCACCGTAGGTCCACCAAATTAACCGCCCAAAGACCATTCAAATTCAAATGAATGACAAAGTAACATTCCGGATGACGAAACAACAGAACCGAGCGAAGAACACATCGACTTGATCCATCCATCAAACTTTGAATAGATTCTTAAAGCATCGTTGCCCAATATGCAAAGACATCCGGTTGCACTTCGCCGAGATTGGACTCAGGAACAAAGGCAGCCTTGCTGCAAGAGGACTGGAATTTGCCTCCGGCAACAGGGACCGAAAATCTCCGCGACAAACGCATCTTCTCCAAATTTGAAGAAGAAAGACGATACCTTGCACTATCCAACTCACCCTGCGAATTGCACCTCCTTTCATCCAAAACAGATTTCGGGATGAAGGCCATCCGAAAGGAACGAGCACGACCGCCATGGCGTCGCCTCATCCAGATCTTTCCCCTCTCCCCCCAATTGGAAGAAATTATCTGATCTTGCCCGATCCGCACGAAAAAAAATACACATACGTTCAAAATTAAACAAATGGCTAATTACAATACTACCACTGTATGATTTCTACTACCAATACTACCAGTGGTAGTATAACTAAATCTTAACTAATCTGATCTGTTAGATCAAATAGAATGGACGGCCGATATTCAATATTGTGCATTGTAAAAGTGCTCTTGATGTTTGGAGCTTGTGGCGATGTTGGGTGCTATGGAGCTTTACTTGACGCATGATAGCAGCCTAAAGATTTAGCCATAACATGGGGATACTTTCTCTTAAGACTATTATTGCTTTTCTGCTAGGCAATGCTTCTGGGCTTGGCCAATAATTCCATCTAAATGAGTCATCTTCATGTTGCCTGCCTACCATTCACATGGCAAATTATGAAGTGACTAATTCAGTGTATGTCGATGAAGATTCTCTAATAATTGTCCTTTTGTGACACCATAGCAGCATTCCATCTTATGGCATCATGAATGTCAGTAAGCTGGCATGGCAGGAAAATTTAGTCATCTGCCCCTCATGAAGTGAGCCTCCAAACATTGGAAATGGTGTTCTGTTTCAGTCATGCCAACTGTACCTTTTTGTAAGGGTTGAACGTGTGTGAGATCCTCACACATCTTTTATTTGCATTTGGTGTAATCTCTGGGCAAAATCTGTAAGTTTATTCTTTGAATCGAACATAAAAAAGTTGACCATTTAGATAATGTTACCTTTAGTGATCTGTTTTACCATATGAGCCTTGAGTATCTAGCCATGCCCAAGACTTTCATACTGTCTAATTTGAATATTTATGTTATTATGCTTATGATGAGTCTAATTGGTAACACAACATTTGAATCTTGCTTTTTCCGTATCGATGTATAATGCCTCTCCATGACCTTTTGCAGATAAAACCATCAGCAAGGGGAAGCTGGTTATTGATGTTACATATTTCTTCTTCCATGTCCACTCGGAAACCCATGACATCTGTGAAGAGACTTCCTGTCCAGCAAGTGGTGAATTCCTGCTAGCTCATAAGCAGACCTTACCATCATTCACTCCACCGGTGGGATTTTCTACAGCACACATTTTAGTTCTGTTTCTAAAGTCTGAAATATGTAGTTTTCCGTCGATGCATTCTTTCAGGACCTAACATATGGTTGATATAAGAAATTGTTAGCCCTCTGATTTTGATCATATGCTGACATTTTGTTCCATTGCAGGGTTCATATTACATCACCATGAAGGTGCTTGGAGATAAAAACGAGGAACTGAGCTGCATCTCATTCGGGTTCAGCATCGGTTTCATTGCGCCGGTTGCCTTGAGCTGAATGCATCCGAGCTGAGCACCAGAGGCAGAAATAGCCCATTGATGTAATTATAAACACCTTTGTATCCTAGTACCGACCAGGTTCTCTATTTACACTAGTGGGTGCTGCAGAACTTTGTGTTCACCTAAGACGTCTTATCCAGAGTTGAACACTAAAATAAAAATCTGGTGTCATGAAATGGAACACATTAAATTTGAGTTTGGATGAATTCTCGCTCTTGAAAAACTTAATGGTGCTTGCTTGTATTGTATGAGCAATACCACGGTTGATGCAGTAACTTGGCTGCTAGCCAGTGACCGCAATGAAAATATTGTCATGGACAGGTCAGGCTCTTTCTAGTCTGCAAGCCAACATTGCTAAGGATGACTAGATTAATACGCTGAAATTTGTAACCCAGTAAGGCTGGTTGTGATACTCTGTACTAATAATAAAAAAAAATTGGTCGGGCCGGCCAGTCAAGTTGGCCTCGGCGTTTGAACCTGAGCCGGACTCGGTCCGGCCCTAGGAAGGTGGCTGAAACCGAAATTGATTTAAAATTTTTATGAGATCTTAAACACTTCCTTATAAATCTTCTTTAAAATTTTCATAAATTTTAAACCTTCTTTTATCGCTAAAGCAAATCTATGTATTGATTATCAAGCTTTTATCAGCAGTAGCACTGTCAGAATTTTTGAAACTTTTTCAAGCATGATAATCATATTAAACTTTTGTAAAAATATTAGTTATACATTAGGACCTTCCACAAAAATTTCCAAAATTTTCCGACGTGGTTTGAACTATTTTTCATTCTGTTCAAATTTGCTGGTAAGGCTTTTACAGCATAGCAGCACTGTATGAATTTTTAAAAATTCTTGAGTCTTGATCAGCATCTAAAAATTTTATGGAAACATTAGTGATTCATCATAATCATGCACAAAAAATTTCAAAATTTTATAAGGTCGTTTGTACTATTTTTCATCCTGTTCAAACTTGCCGATCAACGCTTTCATCTGCATAGTACCACTCTTTGAATTTTTAAAAATTACATAGACAAAAAATAGTCGCCGCCCATCCCACCTAAGCCGCCTCCTTAGGATGCCGCCAAGCTGCGCTGTGCCTCCGTAGGATGCTGCCCAAGCTGCGTTGTCGTGTGCCGTGAGGTGCCTACGCTCGAGCTGTTGCCGTGTCTCCGTTGTTCGGCTGCTACTATATATGGGTGTGCGCCTGCCCCGTCCAGCTGCATCGGGGACGCGCCACGCCCCAGAGCGCAGACACCACCGTCCCCTTGTTTCTCCGCATTCCTCGTCAAACCCCATTCCCAGTCGTCTGAAATCCGTCCACGTCACCGTGTGCAGGAAGTGTCCAGGATGGTAGGGGATGTGGTGCGGGAGTTTTGAGGAGAGTGAAGGAGCGGGGAACGCGTGGGGATTGTGGATGTCAGCGTTTTTAGTGGAACTTCGAGACGCAGGTATAAACTCTAGATGACCGTTGGTTATGTTGCCGCTGTAGTGGAGTGATGTTTTGGTTGTTTTGATGGTAGATGTGGTTGTCGGAGTGTTCCAGGATGAAATTTGGGAGAGATCAGCATTCGTGTAATAGTGGTCTCTAATTTCGGGGCAAGTTTGAGGTACCTACGGTCAGTTTCATGGCATGTATATAACTTGTCTAAAGTTTAATTACAACACAAGAACGTAAAATTTAGTTAAGCAGTTTGAAAATTGTGACTTGTAGAAGCTTGCTGTCTAGAAATCGGTCGTTCCTGAGAGCAGTTGTGGTAATCTACTGTTTAGGGCTAGATAATGGCTAAATTAAATTATGTTCATACCTAGAGAAAGCTAAAAAAATTTCCCTGTATTTCAAATATGCTATGGTTTTCTATATTTGAAGTTGTATAAATATAGTTACGAAATTGTGAATATGCTGTCCAATAAAACAACAAATCAGTCTTTGTGGCTAGAAACTAGGGGTTAAATGAATTAATTTAAAAATATGGCTAATAAGAAAATTGTATATAATTTTGTGTAGTTTTCATAACTATATGGTTTATTATGTTTGGAGATTTACTATGTTTGGACTCTTGAGTTAGGAGTTATGGTCTTTTGACCGCTAGGACAACAAAAGGTAAACTATCTGGTAAGACAGAAAGTTAAGTCTAGGGATATGTGTAGGAGTGATGTTGCTATATTTGAAGTTATTTTTTGTATGTCATGTGGTTGAGTTGGCATGACATGTTGTAGGAGGTGTGACTTTAGATTTGGATTCAACCACTCATCATTGTCTCACGTAGTTAAAAGGCAAGTGCATGGTAGAATGGTAGACAATTGGTGAAATTGTTGTTCAATATTTATGGTGTTAATATATAGGCACTTTCATATTGTTGATTTGTTATTTGACGATTCACCCATGAAAAATTTAATGGCACAACATGTGAATGATGATTAATACATGGAAAAATAAATGTGGCATCATATCCATCATAAGACGGAGATAAATATCCTGAGTGGTATCTATAGCCTACTGTGTGTAGGCAATCCCACGGATGTGAGAAGAGTAAAAACCTACTAAGGTAGACACTCCACGGAAGTGGAAGTTGGACCCGTATGAAAAATGATGTGGCATGAGTGGTTCATCGACGGGTGGATACTCCGCTATACTGATATATGCTAAAGAGAAAGTGATGTGTACGAACATTTACAATTAAAGAAAGATAGAGTTACATTGAGAAATATGTGGAATGTTATAAATGAGTTATTGATGATGGAATTGTTATTGCTCACTGTTTTATTATGTACTTGCTAAGTCATAGGGCCTGTTTGGTTGTCTGGTTCCACGCGGTCTAACTCGTGGGAGCCAAGAAACCAGTGTTTGGTTACTCGTTGTATCGCGTGAGCTTGCATCCACGCATGCAAGATGGCTGTTTGGTTGCCTGTGCGCGGTATGGAGCCAAGGCTAGCACGATACACAAAGCACTTACAGTCAGGTTCGTGGGAAACAAGCTCTATGACCATTTCTCCAGAGCCAGGTTGGGGCGGTACAGTCTCCCGTGGCCAGGCTCATGCGAGATGGCAACCAAACAGGCCCTAAACTCACCCTTACTTATTTAATGTTTTAGGTGAACTTTGAAGGTGACATGCATGTGATTGAAGTAGCATTATCATTTCACTTGTCATACCATCACTCACAATTATTTAGTATCAATATTCATTCTTGGAATAAAGAATTGTTTAGTTGGTTTAGCGTTGAACTTTTGTATTATTTTTTAGTCATGTGGACTTATTTGATTCAATGGTTAATGAGAAGTCTAGTTGTTTATCTATTGACTATATAACCTCATTCTTTATCATCGCAAAAAGGTAAAGATTGCTCTTAGACGTATGTGATCCAAATGTACCCAAGTGCAAAGATTTGGGCGTTTTTGAGCGTGTAGACTCGGGCATGCTTGGGTGCGTAGTTCTAAGATTATTACTGTTGTTGTTCTTGTTCATGTTATTATGAATTTGTTGTTAGAATCGTTAAATAGTGATGTTAATTGATTAGGAAAACTTGCTAAAATTGTTGTTAAAATTAGGGGTGGGTATTTTTAAACCGAAACTGAAAAACCGAACCGAACCGAACTGATTAAACCGAAAACCGAATCTGTTTGGCCACAGCCCACTTTGACATCGATCCATTACTCCGCGCCGCCTTTGCCCACTTCCCCTGAACGGCACACACCCGAACCGAAGACGGCTAAACCTAATCCCTATTCCCATTTCCCCGTCTGAGTAGCCTTCCCCGATTGGATCGGCACTTTGATCCCCAAACCCTTCAGGCCTCCTCTGCCTCGACGCTTCTCCCTAGGCCTTGGCCCTCGGCGCCGCAGCCGCCGCCCCGATGCCTCCTCCCTCTCCTTCTCCTCCGCTTCTCCGCCCCCATCCCTCTCCTCCGCATCTCTACCAGGATCATCCCCCACCTCCTCATATTCTCCATGTCTTTCTTTCTCTTCTTGATTCATCGTGTTGTTTGATTTGGGTGTTGCAGATGCCAAGGAGCTCACTGACGGTGGGGGAGTGCTTGTGCGTGGTGTTCGTCCCCTTTGTCGCCATGCGGAGGTCGTCTTCTTCGCCCTCATGGTTGTGGACTACCTCGTCAACCTCTGTCCTTCCTCCTCAAGCCGCTGGGCTCCTCAAGAATCGGAGGAGATTTCTCGGTGAGGTGAGCATTGACACGCTCGTGGTTTCGCTCCTCCCCTGTAACACCCCGACGCCAAACGCACCGCAAATGCTACCAAAACCCTAATCAACTCAACGACATCTCTACAAAATTGTTTGTAATCAACCAAACTCTAAAACCGGCTTAAAACTAAGCCACCGAAATTTACAAAATTTCGGCATGACCTCTCTAGAAAAGAGGGCATCCACTCGTGAAGACAAAAAAGAACAATAGCAGTATATATATCATTCATTCAACCAAGATGAAACATTCTAGCAGGTACTTAGATATCAATCACACACCCACTAGCAATTGATAAATTACACCACAACAAACAACACTTTACAACCACATTAGATACGATCGGGGCTTTATGAATTAATTTAAGGAGCCGATGACCGAAGTCGTGCACGTGCTTCTACTCCCATCCCAAAGAATCACTTCAAAGTACCTAGAACAGAAGCAAACAAGCGTGAGTCCAAGACTCAAAGAAAGTGCAACAAGTAGACAAAGTACTAAATTAAACTAAAATACGCCTACTTCAAAACATAGAGTAATGGTTTTATTTAAGTGGCATTCAGAATAAATGAAGGCGCTTGAATTCATAAAAGATCCAAATCATAAGAGAACGATTACTCCATCATTTACCATAATCATTACTTAACCGAAAACATCCCGAACAGAGCAGAATTGACTTCACTTACCTCAACCAACTCGAAAACGTAACAAAACTTACCTCTGCCTCAATAAACATTTACGGATAAGTCCACGCCTCAATCCTCAACCTGTTCTTCCCATTCCTATCAATCCTATTTATCCGTTGCAACACACAATGCAATGGAATGCGTTTATGTTTTCATGCTCAAGTGCACAAAACGTACAAAAGAAGAAGCTCATATCCATACATCACAATCAACTCATTAAACATGATTCATCGATGTCAATGCAATCTGAGATGCAAGTATGCCATACAAAAGCGTAATCTCAAATCCACACATCACAATCAACTCATTTAACATGATTTCCTTAGTGTCAATGCCATGCATATGCAAATATGCCATACAAAAGAAGAATCTCATATCCATACAACATAATCAATGCATAAAACATGCATATGATGCATCATGCATGCTCATCTCCTCTTTTAGCACATACCGGTATGGCCGAGTGCACACCCGTCGGTGTGCAACCTCTCATTCCCCTTCCACCCCGTGGTGGAGGGTGCCTACTCTTACTGACTCGCTCCCATACAATGGGACTACGAGGTAGGACTTACGTGCCCACTACATGTGAGCACAGAGGCCCACATCAGAATGGGTCGCCTCTTCCATCATGAATGCACAGATGCAATTAACATAAAGCTATTTGCAAACTACATTCTCAACACGTGTAATCACATTCTCAACACTCAATAATCACATTTTCAACATTCAGTAATCACATTCTCAACACTCGTAATCACCTTTTCAACATTCATAATCGCATTCTCAACACTCGTAATCACATCATCAACATTCATATTCATACTCACATCTCCAATATTCGAGTAACTACTAATTCCATCAATCTTGTTCATAAATCAAATCATTTTCGCAATCCAATCCCATACTTTCAAGATACTCACTAGCCTATCAAACTAGTGAACCGAGTATGAAAGTAAAATTTAGCAAGATGTCAATCACGGCATCTATAATGAAATTCATTAGCATCACACATAACAATCAATCCAGGATGCGGTATAATTTCATGATGGCAAGGCATATAAAGTTCATCAAACAAATCATAACACGATCAAACAACGATGCACTTATATCAGATTACTTACCCTTTTTCCTCAAAAGACAATTACCTTACTATTCGTGCTATTAAACACGAATGAAATCCATAGCGTAAACATATACGCAACGCCAGCAATCAACTAGATATCGTATAAGAGATATACGGGTTACACTTGCATATGAACTTGTGTTAAATAAAAGCATAACCAATTAACCCTTCTCATTCATCATATCGCATGCAAAAATCAAACATGACAATATTAAAGCAATACATGAATAACTGTATTAGTGTAAAACCTAGTGGCCACCTAAGCCACAACTGATACAATGCACTTGCCTTTTACCGACGAAAGAATGGAGTGGCATGAGGTTGAGGCCACTCCCGACGTAACCTTCCCCGCAATTAAAAACAATATTCATCCAACTCAAATTCATACACACTTGGTACAAGCGACAGAAGAAAACAACTCTACATATTCACATTTACAATCGAACCAAAACATCCCTCATAACCACTTAAATGCAGATCTGGACAGCCGGCACTGAAAATGACATAACTTCCAAACGGCTAATCCAAAAAGGATGAGTCCAGGCTATAAACGATCGCAAGAGATAAATCTACAACTTTTTCTACAGCCGACCGATCGGGAAATGCACCGATTAATCTCAGTTTTGCGACGAACAGCAGACAAACGCAAAAATTAACTCGATCTGGACAGCATACACCAAAATGAGCATAACTTGAGTTCTACAACTCCAAATCACATAAATGAATACATTTTCTCAATCTACTCGAAAAATCCTAACTTTTTCTAGGCAATGATCCAAACGGCTAATCCAAAAAGGATGAGTCCAGGCTATAAACGATCGCAAGAGATAAATCTACAACTTTTTCTACAGCCGATCGATCGGAAATGCACCGATTAATCTCGGTTTTGCGACGAACAATGCAGACAAACGCAAAAATTAACTCGATCTGGACAGCATACACCAAAATGAGCATAACTTGAGTTCTACAACTCCAAATCACATAAATGAATACATTTTCTCAATCTACTCGAAAAATCCTAACTTTTTCTAGGCAATGAAAAAGTCTAATTCGGCCCCTACAATGCTCTAATCTACAGAAGAACACAGACTGAATCAGTCGCGACAAGAATTGGATAGCACTTGGTAAAATAGCCATAACTTTTAAATGGCTAAACGAAACTTGATGATTTTAGTCTCTATTGAAAGGTAATTCAATTATCTACAACTTTCGTTATAGCCAAACCCCTAGGAAACGCTTGTAGAATTTTCGAACAGCAACTCTAACAGGGGGCAAAAATCTGCTCGAACAGAAATTTCAAATCACTCTAGACTCTAAATCCCTCAACTAAATACATTGCAAAACAAGAACTCTAGCTAGGCATTTCATCAAACACCATGCATACAAGCAATCTCACCCCCAAAATTTCTAGGGTTTTTACCTCCAATCGTACTCATGGAGGAAAGGAAGGTGGAGGAGATGCTCATGGGTGGTGGCAGAGAAGGGGGCTCATGGGAGGCTGGTGGGGGGAGTCGCGGTCTGCTGCTTGGTCTTCCGGGCCGCTCCTCCTGTTCTTGCAGTCTTTGCCGACATCTTCTTGCCCTTGCTCTGCTTCTGGTGCGGCCCATGCCAGAGGAGAGGAGGCCCATGGAAGAGGGGAGGCTCGCCGGCCAGCAGCAGGGAGGAGCCATGGGGAGGGGCGGCCGGAAGAGAGCAGTGGGAGGGGCGCAGAAAAGTGGAATCGGGTGGGAGGCTAGATGGGGAGTTGGCAGGATTGGGGAGAAAAGAAAAAGTGGTAGCTCCCAAGCAAATCTCAGCCACACACCCTAGGAGAAGAGAGAGATTAAGTGGGGGAGGGAAAAAAATTCCCAAGACAACCCCTCCTAAAAACAAAAATTCAACTTTTAACCATTAGCGCGAACCAAAATTAAATTCTTGGCGTGAAACGACAATTGTCGAGATGCAGAACAACTGCCGCAAAAACTAAGCGGCCGGAGAAAACACTCATTTCGATAAGCATTTCATGGAAAAACTCAACATTTAATAAATCTAGATGCATTTAAACTTAACTCCGAACAAAACCTTGAATCAAGAAAATGAAGTCAACTCCGGCCAAAAAAGAAAAACCAGGAAAACGACTTTGCGATATTACATCCCCGATCTAGTCTTGACTTGGTCCCTCTTCCGTTCGTCCCGAGGAGATTGGGTTGGGTTCCACCCAAGAACCAAGTTCTTGTGCCCTGTCCGTGTCACGCGCGCTTAGATTGGATTAGGTGCTTTGGTTAGCTGCCAATATTTTCGTTTGTTCTGTGTTGGTCTGTGCGGTAATTTCTACTAGTTGTTGCAACTCAGTTGATTGTGAAGCAAAAGAATATTTCAGCTTTGACATAGATTATTGAATGTTGCTTTGAGTGTTGAGGTTTATAGTCCTTGCGGCCTTAGCCCTGAGATTCTAGCTGTGGGATGGTTGTCTTTGGTTTAGCTGGGAATTGGATGCTTTATAAACTAACCACAACGCTTCTAGGATCTAGACTGAATTTTTTATGCCATGTAATAGGACTTCGTTGTTCTTGGATGGGTTTGTGCCTCGATGTTACACCGAACTTCATATGTGATTGCTTGCGCTAGCGTTTTTCTTGTCTTGCTCTTTTGTTCTCTGCAAGCCCTGCTCTTTTGGCTTCAGGTAAATTCGGTTAAACTGAAAACCAAATTAACTGAACCAATTTGGTTCGGTTAATCCGGTTCGGTTTTTAGATCATTTTGGTTTTCAAAATCCAAAAACTGAAATATTCAAAAGCCAAAAAATCGAACGGAATTAACCGATTGCCCACCCCTAGTTAAAATCATTGTTAAAATGATGAAAATCTAGGACATGGTAATATCTCGAGTATTTGGAGTGCTGGGGTGTTACACTGGTGTTGCTCATTTTTTCTATTGTCAACTATTTTATCTTGGCTCGAGATAGGATTGTTTACCACTTTGTAATGATTGAAACACTTGTGGGCAGTTAGAGTATTCAAATTAGAAAATCCTATGGTTAGATTTCTAGGTCACTAGGGATTCGATAACCTTGGAATACTTAGTGAAAGCTACAGCCAAATGTGGCCTTGTGGTTAACATTGATTACGTGTATTTAGAGTCAACACTCATATCTCATTCTGCCACTACGATCGTTGCTGACATCCACAAGCTCGGCTTGGGGAAGTAAGCTTCATGTGTGGAACATGAGCAGATCGTGGAGAGTATACATCTAGAAGTTGGAGCTAGCCGGTGCTTGTGATGATGATGTGCTTGTTTTCTAAGGAGAAGATAATGTGCTTGTTGCTAAGGAAAGTCTGGGCCAGTGTTATTGTTGCACAGTGGAAACTCCGGCTTATTGGAAAGACTGAGAGAGAAAAAAGAAGAAGAGGTGCGAGGAAGAAGATGAACTTAACGACTAGCATATGGGCTCTATTAGACTCAACCGACCACATCAACAGAATTATTGTATTGAATGCTATGTCAACCAAAACCATGGCCACATCACATGAAAATCAGGGTGGATTCATGTTGAGGGGTATAGTAGACGGTTTCAACGATTAGAGGATGACAAATGCTAGGCTTTGGAGTTGAGGCATTTTAACAAATAGATGAGTAAAACAGACTTATTCATTTACAATATTGGACACATCAAACTGCATGTGAACAAACTAGAGACATGTAGGACCCAATGTGTCGGCTCATATAGGCACCCATTGAGCCACTTTCATAAATATTGTCACTTAAACGAAGCATTTAAACACATAAAACTTGATGTTGTCTACATCTAGCACATAAATGCATAGTATTTCTCAGTGATTTAAATAGTAAGCCTCGAAGTTAGGTTCAGTGACCATGACGACATATCTGTGTAGGTATCACTAGGTTCTACTCGTAATTATACCGAGATAGAACCGAGTAATTTACCTTGATTCCAAAAAGAGCGGCACGCACTATTTGAAGCCTATCAGAGATTTTCTCGACACGTCGTTCGGTGTCTACAAATCGAGGGGAGGGCCACACAAGAAGGGCCCAACCACTCTAACGTATACTTTTAAGTTTCCGGTATCCGATAGTACGCAATAATCTTTTACACTCCATAATAATACTTTCAAAATTAATTAACCTATTATGTTTTGGCAGTGCCACCAACAGCCAAAGGGCACTCCTAGTTGGTTCCCAGCAGACTAACGTCATACAGGTCTGTCAATCTTGCAACAATCGTCTCCACTTATTAATTTATATACACGCGAGACTTTACTCTTCTCATTGACAAGCTTGACAATGCGCTGAATCTGCGTTAGAACAGGTTGACCTGCTAACTATTCGAGGAAAGCTCTATGCCTTCTTGTTGTGTGAGGTCTTAAATCCAAAGGGTAGATACTACTCAGAGTTCAACGAATCATGAGTTGTGAATTTGTTACTTACCGTGCATTTAGATTAATTCGTGAACCTTGTGCTGTGAATTTGTTATTTCTACTTCTGAATCCAATTGGTTAGTACATATGTGAGTTGATTTCTGAAATGGATGCGCTGTACATATGTTGTAATGTGCGATCTGAGTTGATTTATGAAATGGATGCACTGTATGTTGTGTAACATGTGATTAGAGTACATTTTTTAAATTTATATCATAATAATATGCTGGTCATGCTGTGTACTGTCTTTTATTTCAGAGGGCATGACTAGCAATTTCTGAGACTAGCCAATATATTAAAATTTAGTAAAAAAATAGAAAATCAACATCACAGACGGTTTTAACGAAGGAGGGAGAATTGCAAAAATGCCACCCCTAACATTGCCTCAGTGGCATTTTTGTAATTTTTACAACGAAAGAACCGTCTGTGAATAGGCACAAATCACAGACGGTTCCATTACGGCACCGTCTGTGATGAGGGCATCATCACAGATGGTTTCAAATTGGAACCGTTTGTGATGTATGCTTCTTCACAAACGGTTCTTCCTTAAAACCGTTTGAGATAAGATTATCATCACAGACGGTTCGTAAGTGGAACCGTTTGAAATAATACCACATCACAGATGGTTTTAAATTAGAACCGTCTGTGATGAGTTTTTGTGTAGTAGTGTTTGAGTACTAGACTATTACAATGAGAGCAACTACCACACGCTATACCGTTGGGAATCACTTCCAATTCAGTATAGCATAATTCATCGATTCATGGTGAGTTTGATTACCGGGTTTCACGGGTAAGTTTCATGATGTTTCACGGATAGGTTTCATGGGTTTCATGAGGTTTCAAGTTTCATAAGGTTAAGTATTTCATTAAAAAGTCTCATAGATAAGTTTCAACCAAAGGTTTCATCGACAACACAATGCTAAACTTTTTTAATGAACACGAACCTTATGAAACTTGAAACCTCATGAAACCCATGAAACTTATCCGTGAGACATCATGAAACTTACCCGTGAAACCTGGTACTGAAACTCACCCGCGAACCTAATGAACCGTGTATACCGTTGGAAGTGATTCCCAACGGTATACCGTTTGGTAGACTTTCTGTTATGCTATAGGATTGGGTATGATCTTGGTGTAGTTTTGTGGTTGAATAACACCTTTTTTTTTGCTTTTGTTGTAGTAGTTTCTTTTTCCTCTTTTAGATTTTTGGTAAATGAAGCCTAATTTTAGTGTTCCAATCGAGCTAGAAAAAATTAACACGTCATTGTATCTGAAACTTCTTACTGTGAAAATTGAACAAATTTTCATTGAATGAAATGTTTAGATAGATACTTATAATTAATTAGTTAAATAATATTGTATGGCTATAATAATATATAATAAGTTAATTAAGCATAGGTCGATGTGTAGTTGAAAAAATTAAGAAAAAGAAAGCTTGTATACTAAAAGAGATTTTTAAAATAAATATCATACATGGCATCATCTTCTAATTATTCTAATTTCAATTATAAAAGCATGTGTCGACATATCAAGTATAGCGAGGATATAATAGTATAATAGCTATTTTACTTTTTAGTTGGGTATATATATATAGATATATAGGAAAAATATCTTTTACTCCCGGGTGTAGTTACTCCCACATCTGAAATACTACCTAAACGAACTTAAAATACTCTTTTATCACTTTGTGTACACTCATACGCTAATTATAAGATACTCCAATACGAACCACATGAAAAAATTGCAAGGAAGTCCATGATTTTTAGCGTATTTTGCAAATACCTTTATATATGCACATAAAAAGGAGTATATCCAAAAATTATGCATACCACCTCTGAAAAAATGTACATACCACCTAGATGATCTTATATACTCATATACTACGCGTAAATACCCTCCATCGCACGAGATACCCCATACGTTGTGAGATACGGCATAGGGAGTAATTACTCCCGGAAGTAGAAAAGAGGTTTCCTATATATATATATATATATATACACACACACACACACACACACACTACTACTGTAACCGCCTTTACAACCGGTCTATCACAAGCGGTTAGGTGCGCACGCTTGTGCTCTCGTGCCTAGCGGTTAAGTGGGCACCAGGAGGGGGTCTCTAGAAGCGGTTCTTGACACGAACCCCTTTTGGAGTCCCATCTTTAGAAGCGGTTCGTGTCTAGAACCGCTTCTAGATATCTATAAGCGGTTCAAGACACGAACCGCTTCTATAGGTGGAGATCGAGGCGGTTCGTGTGTAGAACCGCTTGAGACCCCCTCCCGCCCAACAAGATTTAAACCCCATCTTCCTCCCGAGCTCGCATGGCAGACAAAGCAGAGTGGTGGGCGATAGCAGATTCATGGGGAGGTGCTGCCAAAATTTTCAATTGAGACTATTAGCTTGGAATTAATTGTTTCTAAGGTGAGTAATATGTTGCTGACATCCTTCTCCCCCATATATATATTTTTTTTTGTGCATTGGATGTTGAGAAATCATGTTTTGTTCTTGTGGGAATTATTAGTATTGTTTACATTGTTGGCTTATTTTTTTGTTCTTAAGGTGATATATTGTTTGGTGTATGGAATGAAATGCAATAAATGTGAAATGATGAAAAATTACAAAGGTGGGGAAAAGGTAAAAATAATTTTTATTTAGTAAAATTAAAATGCGGAATGATAGAAAAGGTTTGCATGAACATGTAACAATTAGTTAGTTTTATTTTAAAAAATGCAGCAGGATTAGAAATAATTAGTTGGCTTTAGTTAAAAGAATGCGTAATGATTAAAAATACAAAACTATTAGACATAGTTAGCTTTAATTAAATATTGTGATAGATGTTGTTATTATTTTTATTGGTGTAGATGAACCGCAATGGATGTACAATGCGGACCGTCGGTCAAGAGAGTTCGAGATGGCATGAAGGAGTTTCTCGACACGCCGCTGCATTTTTGCCTCCGTGAAGCTTCATACGTTGTCCGTATGTGGACTGCAAGAATGAGAAGGAGCACTCCGAGCGATGGATGGTTATGAGCCATGTGATCACGAGAGGTTTCATTGCAAACTATACCGCTGGACCCACCATGGAGAAACAGAGGCAATTCGACAGAAGATGATAAAGAAGATGAAGAAGAGGAAGATAGAGCTAACAAAGATGCCTGGACACCACTCAATACGGGTCCGTGGAAGATCTGATCGGCAGTATGGCGATGATGAGTTAGATCGGATGCTCTCGTGATGGAGAGGAGACTTCACAGAGGAAAGACAATACAAGAAGTTTGAGCATGGTAGAGGACCACAGAATCGCTTTGTACCCAAACTGTGGACGGGGCCACAAAAGTCTGCGTACTACACTAGAACTCATGCAATGGAAGGCCACAAACGGTGTGTCGACAAGGCATTCAATGGTTTGTTATCACTCGTAAAGAAGTTGCTTCCTAAGGTAACACTCTACCGAATCTCACGTATGAAGCGAAGCGAGTCCTCCGCCCTTTAGGATTGCAAGTACGGAAGATACACGCATGTCCTAACGATTGTATCCTCAGACGCAATGAGTATGCCGATTTGGAGGTTTGTCCAGCAGCGAAGAATCCGGATAAGGTGCAGCGTGACGATCCGGTGAATTAGATGGGAATCGTCGAAGAAGAGAACTCCACCAAAGTATTGTGGTATTTCCTGTGATCCCCGGTTGAAGCGCCTGCTTGTTAACGAAGGTCATGCCAAGATGATGCGTTGGCATGCGAAGAGCGTAAGGAAGACGGATGTTAGACACCTGCAGATGGCTCGCAGATGGAGGAAAGTAGATCGGGCTTACCCGAACTTTGCAAATGAGGTCGAAATATAAGGTTCGGGTTGAGCACCGATGGGATGAATCCTTTCGGTCGGTTGAGCACATCCATAGCACTGGCCGTGACGCTTTGCATCTATAACATTCCTCCATGGTCATGCATGAAGCGGAAGTACATCATGATGCCATTGTTGATCGAGCGTCCGAAGCAACTCGAAACGACATCGATGTCTACCGAAGCCATTGGTTGAAGACCTTGTGAAGTTGTGGGAGGATGGTGTACGGGTTTGGGATGAGTACAAAAGAGAGTATTTCAACTCAGTGCATTGTTGTTTGTAACAATCAACGATTGGCTGCTCTCGAATAACTCGTCCGCCAAACTGTCAAAGGGTTTAAAGCTCGCACCCAAAGCATAGATGAAACGGAATTGCATGTACCGAAAAACTCTCGGAAGTGTGTGTACATGGGCCACCGCAGTTTCTTCTGGCAATCATGCTTTGAGGTGGAAAGGCGATAAATTTAATCAGGGAACAGAATTGTGTTAAGCCTCGGCAGATCGTAATGGGCGACTTGTGTTTGCTATGGTAAAGGATCTGAAAGTAGTATTTGGGAAGGGTCTTGGAAGCATACATGCTTTAACGAGGATGGTCATGCACCCACATGGAAGAAGAAATCAATATTTTGGGACTGCCAGTATTGGGAAGATTTGGAGGTTCGTCACTCGCTTGACTTCATGCACATCACGAAGAATGTTTGCTTGAACTCGCTAGGCTACGTAGATATGTATCGAAGATACACCGCAAGCTCGGAAGGACCTTGAAGACATGGAGGTGAGGAGTGACCTACATCCAGAAAAACAAAGAAGGACAAAACAACTTTTCTACATCCTGCGAGCTACACTCCAAGCAAAGAAGAGAAAAAAGCATGATTGAGTGTTTGAGCAGTGTGAAGGTCCCTTCGGATACTCCTCAAATGTAAAGAGACTCGTAAACACGAAGAGAACAAACTCCAAGGCCTAAAATCCCATGACCGCCTTGTGTTGATGACACTGCTTGCTCCGTGAGTCGTCGAGGTATCTTGCCCGAGTGGGTGCGGGGACAATCACAAAGCTATGTTCCTTCCCTGAACGCCATTTCGCAGAAGGTTGTCGAACCAAATAAACCGCCTAAGTTGGAGGTGATGTGGTACAAAGTTTGGTTAGCCTCGAGATGATCTTTCCTCCGCATTCTTTGATATCATGGTTCATCTCACCGTTCACCTTATGAAGGAGATAGGTATCCTCGGACGGTGTATCTCGCACAACATGTTCCCTTTCGAGAGGTACATGAGTGTCCTCAAGAAGTACGTCCGTAATTCGTCAAGTCCCCGGAAGGCTGCATTGCCGAGGGCTACGTGTGGAGGAGGTGATAGAGTTTTGTGTGGATTACATGAATGATCTAAATCCTATCGGCGTCCCCATATCACGACACGAGGGAGGCTACGGGCAAAGGGACAATAGGAAGGCAATCGGTTGCATGCAATGATCTTGTTGCATTCAAGCAAGCACATTTCACTATTCAAAGCAATCAACTATAGTCTCCCCTATGTCCTTCAAACAAGAGTGTCCTCGCCGTGAGTTCACAGGAAGACAGAGAGTTGGATAACCTCGAAGCACATGGATTCTTTCGGCAATGGCTACTGTAGTACATCCTTGAGGAAGGGTCAAATGATGAACTATTGCAACGCTTGGCTCGGGACCATCACAAGAAATCGTGACATTCAAGGGTATGAGATCAATGGTTACACATTCTACACCGATCCCGTGATAATAGGAGCACCAACTGAATGCAATTGTGTCCAGATAGACGCCAAGACAACAAATGGCGGAGTTGGACACATATTATGGTTTCATAGAAGAAATATAGGAGCTCGACTATGGACCTCTGAAGGTCCTCTATTTAAGTGCCAATGGGTCAAGTGACTCCAAATGGTGTGAAGGTCGACAAATCGGCATGACAACCGTGGATCTCACGAAGTCGGCTATAGGCGCGAACCGTTTGTTCTCGCAAACGATGTGATCCGTGTCTTCTATGTAATGGACATGTCAAGCAAACCTAAAAAGCAGAAGGACAAGCAAAAGGTAATGCCAAAGCGACATGTGATTCTCCAAGGCAAACGAAGGATTGTAGGAGTTGAGAACGTCACCGACGAGGAAGAGTATGGTCAGTTCGACGAGCTCCCTCCTTTTACAGTTGATGTCGACATAAACGTCCCAAGTGATGATGATGTCGATGCTCCTTACATACGTCACGATCATAACGAAGGAACAATTGTAAAGACGAAGACTTAAGATGTACTACTTGTATACAAATTATTCCATATAATCATGTTGATATGTTGATGTTTAGCATTGCTTGTACATAATTATTTCTACAAATTTTAAAATGAAAACAAAGCCTGAAAACCATTTGTAAAAATTTTAAAATGAGAACAAATCCTGAAAATTTATATCCACTCTATGAAAGGACTGCATAAATTTTACCATACAAAGAGAAATTCAGCTTAGCATAGTTAGCTCATAAATTCCCATACAAAAACCCCAAAAGCAGTGTGAAATTTACAACATTACAATGATAGCTATGTTAACTAAAAGGAGCAACATTACAATGATAGCTATATTAACTAATTTCTTTAGCATGTCCTCTACTCTTTCCATCCTTTCTTCTAGCTTTTTAATACTCTTGTTGTCATCGAAGCGTACCGGATGTGCATCTCTCCTCTTTTAGACACTAGTTGCTTCGGATCTGTGAACTCTCCTTGGCAGCAAATCTTCTTGTAATGCAGCAATTTGCATTGCAAGATTTTCAAGACTATGGTGGCTTTATCATTACTTGCCAATCTGGACATGTTGTGCCCTTCAAATGTAAAGAATGGAGCGGAAGGTGAAAGTCAAGGAATATGAACAAATGAATAACTTCAAAAACTTACCGACATATTCAACACTTCATGAACACTCGGGATGGATTCTTGGATGTATGGGAGGTGAACACATTTACAGGATCTCCGTGATCGAGGACACGATAGCTTCATCCGCAATGCCTCTAGTTGTCTCTTCGTCTCGCCATTTGATGAAGCCGCGACATGAATTAATTGCTTCAAAGAGTGAAACAAATTACCATCAACAATATTTTTCTTTACTCCAACATGAATATATCAACAAAACTCCTTGTGGGCATTTCACCAACACCTTGTGGGCATGAAAACAGAGAGCAGGAGGGAGCGTATGACAGAGAGGAGGCGCTTGGGACTTAGAAAATTTGAAGGTGTGGGAGAGTGCATGCGGGACTTAGAGAATTTAAAGCTCTACTTCTTCTACAAGCGGTTCGTAGTAAGAACCGCTTGTAGAAAAGATGATCTACAAGCGGTTGGTATTACCAACCGCTTGTACAAGGCCACAGTAAAAAAAGAATGGCAAGGGGGTGCGAAAGCGGGTTCAACCGGGGTGGTTGAGCCGTGCACTCAAGCGCCACACGCCAGCCGGGGAGAAGAGATCTTATCGAGCACTATGGGCACCGTATTGTTTTTAATATGATCTTGTCAAGCACTTCTACAAGCGGTTGTTGTTACGAACCGCTTGTAGAAGAGGCTTCATAAGCGGTTTGTAATACCAACCGCTTGCATAGGGCCTTTCCCACACCGCCGTCCATGCGTTCTACAAGCCGTTAGTAATACCAACCGCTTGTAGAGGACTTCTACAAGCGGTTGTTATTACCAACCGCTTGTAGAAGTGGGTGCCCTATATAAAGTTGATACTGCCCGCTCTTCCTCACACCCCAAATTTTCTAAGTCCCCGCGCTTCCTCACAACCCAAATTTTCTCGGTCGCCACCTCCGCCGAGTCCTCAGCCGACGCCACCTCGCCAGGACCTCCTCTGCCACCGCTCGACGCCGCCCCGCCATTCCACCCCGGAGGACCGGAGATCCTAGGTACGCGGCGAAACGCCCCCTCCTGCTCTCTCTGTTTTTATGCACACAAGGTGTTCGGTGAAATGCCCACAAGGTGAAATGCCCACAAGGAGTGTTGAATGGATGGCTATGAAGTGGTTTTTTGTTCTGTTAGTGTTCATGTGTTATGGTGCGGATGTTTGAGGCTTTGTCCTGGATGTTTGAGGAGGAATGGTAGCGATTGGCGCCGGAGAGGAGGAGAGCTCCTGTGAGCTGGGGAAGAGGAGAGGTGCCAGATCCGGTCCAGTGCAGGAGGGAGGAGTAGTAGCTCGTGATGAGAGAGCGAGCCAGTAGAGTAGTACTCCCGAGATTGCAACCAAGTGAGGTAAGGAAATGGGAGTAGCACTTTCAAAGATAATACAAGTAGCAGTGAATAAATCACTTCCAAAGTAGTAGCACTTTCAGCGATAATACAAGTAGCAATGAATAAATCACTTCCAAGAGTAGTAGCACTTTCGGCGATATTAGAGCCAATTGGTTCAACTCAAATAATAGCCAAGTGACTACTAGTGTCAGCATTAGAAGTACTAGCAGCCGAGTGGTCCATTGGTGAGCCAATAAAATGGAACCAGTGCTCATGTTCAGCACTCAGTAGCACGCGGAAATCAATAGCCAGCCATTTTCCAACCGTGTTAAGCAGCACAATCGTAGAAAGCAAAAGAGTCCAGTAGAAGGAATAAAAGAGCAGTGGACTATTGTCAATTGTATATGTGAAGATAAGGACTTAGTAAAATTATGGCACTATTGTCAATTGTATATGTATCATGTGAAATGTGTAAGTATATGTGAAATGTGTAAGTATATGTGAAATGTGTAAGTATATGTGAATTGTCAATTGTATATGTATCATGTGAAATGTGTAAGTCTATGTGAAATGTGTAAGTTTATGTGAATTGTCAATTGTATATGTATCATGTGAAATGTGTAAGTCTATGTGAAATGTGTAAGTTTATATGAATTGTCAATTGTATATGTATCATGTGAAATGTATAAGTATATGATTGCATGCAGAAAGTAACCCAAGGAATGTGATCTCATCAGGCACAAACCTGTTCCTGTCGATCTTAAACTATGCTTTCAAACTCTAATTGTTCTCAACAATCTTGTCTTCATATATAATCTAAGCCTCGAGATTTGCTCTACTCTAGATGGCGACACCAAGGCGTGGTGACCGGAATACGATGAAGCGGAAAATCATTGTTCGAGACCATTATACTGGGTAGCGTCTTAGCCAATGAGGTCATTATCATCGATCACGGAACATCACGATGGTGTTCTTGTATTGTCGATGAGGCCGTTAACACTGGTACCGAGGTATACTCTTACCCATTATAAGTTCACCGTAAACATTTAATTATTCTAAAATCATTCATCTTATATGTGTTTGTGTATCCAGCCCGGTACCTCATCGGCCACCCAGTCCGGAATGAACCGAGGACCTAACAAGAAGCCTTCGACAAAGTACGTGATAACCGAAGTTAAACAACGACGGAGTCTGCTAGCCCCGGATTCAGCAATTGGGCCTTTCAACAACGCTTGCGGCTACCACGTGAGGGATCACGCCCCAATCAAGATCCGAAATGGGCGAAGTCCTGCAGGCTACCAAGGAACCGCCTGAATGATATAAAGGAAAATTTCACTTTTCCGTATGGGTGCGAACGAAGGCCAAGGGATGGGCTTTGAAGAAGATGGCAACTTCCTTTCAAAGAAGGAAGTCGTCCCTCACCCGCAAGTACATCAACAAAGGAGAAAGGCCGACTTCAATAAATTTCCTAAGTCGGCCGATCATTGGGATGCTTTCGAGGAGTACAAGTCGCTCGGATGCGGAGACGGCCGCGAGAGAAAAAAACAAGGTGAATGCACGAAGAAGAAATACCACCACCATCTCGGGACCGGTGGTTACATCAAGGTCAAAGAAATGGGACAAGCGGAAGATGAACTTGGCAAAGACGATATTATACTGGCCGAGAATTGGGAGCCCGCATGCGCAATTGGTTATTGGGTCACGGGCAGCCTTTGCCGATGACGGTAGCTTGGTGATGGCACCGATACCCAGAAGTTGGCGAAAGGATTGCGAAGCAATCGAGCGGACTCGGTCAGATCCTTGCCGACGGACAGGAGAATGACGAGCTAACATATGCCCTTCAAAACCCCGAGCACCGGGACGGACACGAGGTTTCGGAAGGTGCCATGGAGGCACGGCTTTGCCAAAGACTCAAGCACTTACGAGTGAGAGCGGATGTAAGCAAGAGGAGAGATCAGGGTAGAGTGAGCCGATTGGAGGAAGAGCTTAGAGCTACGAAGGCTTCCATCGATGTCTTGGTCACGCAAAAAGTGTCCGAAGCAATGAGCCACCTTCAGGGAGCACTACGTTCGACCAATGTTCAGGCGGCGCCGGAATCCGTGATCAGTCCGACCGCGCCAAAGAGCGATTCTTGGCGTCGCCGTGGCCCTTGTAGCAGACGACCAAGACGCCCGTCATCCGTGGGACAAAGATCAAGGTTCGCCGCCGGTCACGAGCTACACATTGATATGCGTAACCTCTCCTTCAAGGTGGCTTACGGATGGCTTATCCGGTGGAGCGGGCGGACATTCCATCGCAACCAGATACCCTCCGGATACTCCAAGGTCACGGTGGAAGAGGTGGTGGGGCTTCAAGATCTCGTTCTCGATATTCCTGGGGCGACGAGGTGACCAACCTTGGACAGCCCTCCATGGCACATTCATCCTATGGCGCAAAAAGTACATCATATTTCCGGATGGTGTGGAGGTTATATCTCCAAAGAAGAGAGGCCCCGCAATTTGAGCCAGCTCCAGAGCAAGCACGCCTCGTCACATCGACAACCCACGACTCCTCGGCGTCCGCTTTGACGCAATGCTTCCCGATGGTCGTGCCACTCCTTCACCTCCCGCTCCACAAAGAAGCCCGACTCCGCCGCCACCGCCTGAAAGTAAGAAGCACCCAACATCTCCAGTCACCACGCCTCCAGCATCTCCCCCGAGGAAGAAGCTCGATGTCAGAAGGAGAGATCCCACACTAGCACCTCCTCCCACGAAATCGGCATCCGGCAGCCAGAGAATGTCAAAACAACCGCCAAAGAGGCCATATGATCTGACTACGGAGGAGCTAGTTGCATCCAGAAGACGGATGTGGCGAGGCGACTATGCCAAAGAGCGAGCCCAAGCTTAAAATAGATAAAAAAGCGTGAAGCACTTTCACTCATGCGGGCGCCGCCACTGTGATGAGCGACTACAAAAGGACAATAAGAAAGGCTACGATTGCAAAATAAACGGGCTCCTCTACGGAAAGAAGAAGAAAGTGGAAGATCGCAGAGGCCGAGGACTTGAGGAGAATGGCATTCTGAAGGAGGCGGGACTCAAATCATTAGACCAGGATATTCCAATAATGGCACCAACCAAATGGAAGTATGAGTTCTAAGAAAGCGCTAATTGATCCAAAGGATATAAAAGATCTCCCAACCAAGATCGCGCAAATGCATGAATGGTACATGGAAAGGGCATCTAAAGGATATAAAATGTTCCTCCTCCATTTCCAAGATGAGTATTTCTTCCAAGGAACAACACGTAACTATGGTCGAATTGATGACTTGTACCATGTGTACCAAGGAGACGAGGTCAACGTGTCTTTCATGTCCTGCCGGTGTCTCAGAAGTGTCGATCTACTAAGTTTATCGTTTGCTTCCTCCCGCACCACAAAATTGAAAATCTAATTAACTTAGTTATCCTTCTTATGTAGAATGGAGATACAACGATGTAAAAGACGGGCAAGCAGAACGTTGGCTTCATCGACCCGTAGATTGTCAACGAGAAAATCTGGTCATACAACAAGCAAAAACAACTACTTGAGGAATACCTTTTGCATGCATTGTTGAAACAACACTACAAACCGTACATATACGCCCTTCAACTTCAAGTCGTGTTCTCACAAACCTCTTGTTCTTGTATTTCTTAAGCCATTGATAGTACGAGTAGCTACTTACGCATATGTTGCAATATACGAATAGGTTTCACTGGATCCTTCTAGTCATCGAGCTTGACAATAGCAGGATTATAGTTCATGACTCAAAAAGGAATCCAGTCCAAAAATACCAATGGTTCATTGACGTCCTTAACAAGACATTTGCAAAGTTCAAGAAGAAGCAAAAAGGAGATTTCCAGAAAGAATTCGAAGTCATAGTAAGCACTAAGGTACGTACGTACTACAAAAACTATTATTAATATACATGCGCCATAACAGTTCTTCATCTGATATTCTGAAATTTCTCCCCGTGAAGGTTAAACGCCAGATGGCTGGAAACAACTTATGCGGCTACTACGTGTTCCACTATATTCAAAGTTTTATTCATGGTGATGAGCTGGAACATTATGCCGAGGTTCGTATCTGCATGTCAATTTGTTAGTTACAACTTACATTTTAATTAATTGCATGTGATCGGATATTTATATACTTCCCGCTTAATTAATTGTCATTAACATCGATGAGCACGTTAACGTGCTCCGCCTCACCGGGTGCTCGCACTCCAAGAACAACTTATCGGCTTCCTTGTCAACGAGGTTGTATCTTCAAATGGCGAGTTCCACGTAAGGTTTCCTGCGTTGGACACCGCTGAACTGATGACGACATCCACGTCGACCAAGGACATAAAGAGTGACGCATGCAACAAATGAGTTCGATAATCATTTTTTCATCATTCAAACTTGTAAACGCTTGGCCGTGTATGTACTTGTCCATTTTTACACTATTAAGTTCGTTTTTTGTGTAATTGAGCTAGCATGTGAACATGTGTATGAGTATGCATATGTAATATATATTTAATTGCGCAAAAAACTCCTCCACTCATATTTAATTTCATGGTCAAAAAGCGATATACAAAAACACCAGAAGAACATATTCTATAATGCATATAATCGAAAACTCTCTCCACAACCGGTTGGTGAGTCCAACCGCTTCGAGTCTTTTTCTCACAAGCGGTTCGTAATACTAACCGCTTCAATATCCTTCTCCAAGCGGTTTGTAACACGAACCGCTTGTGGCGTCCCCCACGTGGCGGCTACACCGCCTTCCCGACACGCTTCCCAACCGCTTCTGCCCACAGCTAAGCGGTTGAGCAACCGCTTGTCATACCCGACGGTATCACACGCGATTGCTTAGAAGCGTTATAAAACCGCTTGTAAAGGGGGTTACGAGCCGCTTGTGATAGCTGGTTCTGTAGTAGTGACACACACACGTTATTTTAGTACTCCTTAAATATCTCAATAAAAGGTTCAAGTACAAGTGTCCAGCTTAGGTTCAAATTAATAGAGATATAGTTGTACAATGTACGAGTGGCTAGCTTAGGTGTAATTGTACCAACTTAGCATAAAATTGAATGGCTAATTGGAAAAAATGGTATTGTGGCGCTCTCATGTGCTTCATTTTGCACTCAACTTAATAGAGTTCTAGAGTGCATGTTTGTGCAGCTTAGTGTAAATCAATAGAGAATTATGGAACATACGTACCTATGTCAATTATGGAATCTATGTGCCTGTGTCTATCAAATC
Organism: Guadua angustifolia; assembly: GCA_036346375.1. Classification (NCBI taxonomy): domain Eukaryota; kingdom Viridiplantae; phylum Streptophyta; class Magnoliopsida; order Poales; family Poaceae; genus Guadua; species Guadua angustifolia. The sequence goes on along the minus strand of CM070512.1, from coordinate 47,840,253 downwards.
GAATGGCGTATAATAATGGTGATGTGACGGTCTATTGTAAACTCAATTTTAATTAAAAAGTTTAAATGGTTCCACAAACTTTGGGATTTTTGCACAAACCCACCCACAAATCAAAGGAGTATTTCAAAAACCCACCACGCATCATAAATTTCGACGGTCACACTCATGCGAGTTTTATGCGGATTCAAATCCTCATCCAAGTCCGATTGGCCATTTGATTGTCTAACGTGACACTTGCGTGATATTCTGGTTTCTAGACCCAAAGCGTGTGATGACCATCAGCTCAAACCCTAGTTAGTTGCCTACGAGTCATCGACTAGAGTATGAAATGATGTCTTGAGTACGAGTGATGGAGATGCAGTTGCTGATCTACATAACCCCATAACCTTTTGCATATAAGCACAAAACCCTCATAAATTTTTATGAAAGTCCAAAAATTAACGAAGGTTTTAGTAGAATTAACCCACACATATAATAGCATATAATATTTTAGCTCTACTATTTTGGAGATGACTAGTTAGAATGCGCTATTATAATTTATAAAAGAGGTAGAGGTCTACTCTACGCTAAAATGCTGCGGCATCGAACCGCCAGCCAAGCAATCCAATTTACAAATCCGAGCGAGAAATTTCCACCTCGCAGACAAAAGCAAAAGCGACCTCGCGGGCGAAGCGAACCACCAGCTCACTCGCACACGTTTCCCCCCGTCCAATCTCGCCCTCGCCCCAGATCCCATCTCGCCGGCCGCATCCCCCCATGGCCACCGCCGCCACCGCCTCCGTGCCCGCCTCCACCTCCACGTCCACCTCCGGCGGCGACCTCCTCGCCGCCTCCTCCTCGGCCCCCGCCGCCGTCTGCCTCGTCCCTTTCAGGTGCGTGCGTGCGTCCGTCCGTCCGCTCACACTAGCCCCGGCTCGTGCCCGTAGCGTCGGTTCGGTGACAATGTGGTGCCCGTACAGGTGGTGGGCGAGGGTGACGGAGGAGGCGGTGGCGGGCGGGGTGCGCTACGCGGCGACGCCGGCGGCGTCTCCCTCCTACTACGGCCTCAGGCTCCTCCACAGCTTCCTGCACCCGGATCTCGTGCTCCGGCTCGAGCGCGGGGAGTGCCGCGGCGGCGCTGGCGGCGGAGGGGGACGCAGCTACGCCCTCGTGCCGGCCGACGAGCTCTCGCGGGTGCTCGCCAGGTGAGTCGAGTCGAGTCGAGGGTGCGTTGCTTACGCTCTCTGCGGTGGTGATTTTGGCGCATCGGCTTTATGTATGACAATGTGGATGCTCATGTTAGTGAGCGCAATCGTATAATCTAATGCAGTGATGCTGTAGTGAACAGCATCTAGAATGATGATGTGGTCTTTGATCTGGTAGATTCAGCCCCAATTATTAATGCGGTGATAATCGTGACAAGTGAGTCTCATGTCTTGAACACTTTGAATTTCGATCAAAAGCTTACAAGCTTTTACCTAGGAAGTGTTTCTAGCAATGTCTGAAGTTCGAATACTCTTTGGCTAGCCTAGTCTAGGTCCGAGACCTTCATCAAATCTAAGACATGTATTCAGTATTTCACCTGGGAGCATGCCGATGCCAAGGGGTGTGAGTCTGGCGAGCATCTACTCATAATGCAGCCAGCAAGTAATGGAGGGGACGTGTAGGTTGGACTGAGTGACCGACTCCTTTACTAAGTGGTCTACGTGTTTCTTGCATTGCATGACCTGTGAATCTGTCATTAGCATGAGTCTGGACACATGTTCTAGCCCGTTTAACTTTATCGATTTGTTAGCCCTGTATTGATGCCAATTCTTCCCTCCAACTGCCCAACCCCCAACATACTACCAACAATTTGGCATGTAAAATTGTCAACGTACCAAACTCTCAAACCTTTTGCATTTGTTATGTATGTGATATCACTTTTGATTTATGTGGAAAGACATACTAGCCAGTATCCAATACAAAATAAGATAAATGTCAGATGTCATCAATATAACATATTTGGCATGTAGCATAAAAAAATATCAATCATGATAGTATTATCTTAGATGCTGGGTCTTCCGATATGTTTAGTGGCTCTCTATATTTTTTTAGGAAAATTGTTGTATTTCTACTTCTGTATTGTGGTACATCGGTCATATCTTCATATTGCTGCTACCTAAGAGGGCACAGTTTGGAGGTCCTGCTTTGTGAGTAGGAGCCTTTGTTGGGTATGATATGATTGATCATTTCAATGAGACGGAAGCGTCCTTGAATATTTTGTGTTTTGGACTTTTACCAACCTATTCTTGATTATCCATGTGTTTTAAGGTACCTCTCTTATCACAACTTGAGAAGCTACAGGTTTGCATCAAACAGCCAACGAATCTAATTGTGACAGAAATGATTTTTCTCAGGTCAAATTAGTGATACCCCTAATATTGTGGATAGGAAAAGATTTTTAACTGTGTACAACCCCATGTTATTATGTTGTCGCCTAGGCGTCCGGTCGCCGGAGGAAGACCGCCATGGTCAGTCGCCTCGCCTAGAGGAAGATCCGCGCCGCGGCCTCGCGCGTCCATCCGCACCACCATGGCGTCGGGGACAACCGGATCCGGCGCAGGAGGAGAAGGCGGCGCTCGGGGGAGGGGGGAGCAACGACGAATGGATTGGGAGGAGGGGGGAGGGAGAGGAGGGGCGGCGCCGGCTGAATGGATCTCGGGAGAGAGAGAGCGGAGGAATGGATCCGGGGGAGAGATAACCTGGGCTTAGCGCGAGAGAGGGGGGAGGTGGGCTGTAAATTGGCTGAGATTCAGATAAATGCACTGATATGTATTGATGATATACTACTTTTTTTGGTTGCCTAATCCTCGGCTAGGCGCCCCGGAGGCGCCTCGTCTCACCGGAGCGCCGTGATAACCATGGTACAACCATGTTGAGAGGTGAATGTTCTGCGTTGGCAGAGCAGAATGTACATTCAACTCAACCAATTGATAGCAAAATGGTTTAGTGTTAAAAATTTCACTCTTCACTTGCTCATCTGAAGTTAGGGTAGCAAGCCCTTTCTTATATATTAATATATGTTATTTTATTGCTGATGCCAATTCTATTTGCTCACATGTCTAGACCCACTTTTTGATGACGGTTCGACATTTTACATGACTGGTGACTCGGTAAATAGGATAACTAGAAAAAAAGTTGTGGTACTATATTTTGTCATTCACACGTACCTGTCACTAGCTAGTAGCTACACATTTTCCTCTCTTCCTATATCACTCAGTGAAGTTTGAATGCTAGCATCTATATTCTGTAGTGCTGCAATGCTTGTGCAATTCTTCCTATCCATGCAGCTGTTTTTATACTTGGGTGCTCTTTAGTAGGCCATATCATTACTTTGACACAACCATGTAAACCTTTTGTCAAATCTTGTATTCCCGAGTTGTGTTTCTATTGAGTTAAGCTTATAGCTTCATCTTGTCACGTCCATTGCTCCTAACTTTATGTCTCTTTTCTTCTTCAGGCAGAACTCCAGTTTGGCATTGCATAATAAACATTCATTTGCTGAAGACAGTGCTGGTGCTTATCCTTTGGTGCTTAGGATATCTGTGCGAGAAACAAGCATTTTGACTGTGAAGATCAGCAAAAAGGTAATCCTATTGACAGGCAACGATTGACTCATCAAATTCCTTATTTTGACCATCCTTACATCATTTATTCTGTTTCAGGACAATCCAGTTGAGAACTATAAACGGGCAAACAAGATGTTTAACATTGATTCTCAACCAGTATGTTGATACTTGTTGCATTTCCAAGTTTGGAAATACAATTCCATTAGTGCGGTTCACTTAATGTTTCTGTATCCAGGTTCATGTTTGGGATTTTTCAGGGCAGACAAACCTAATATTAATGAAGGAATGGAATAGACCACCTCATGACTGTTGCCATTCAGAGCAAGAGGTAGTATCAGTTGACTATTTATGAATCCCCTGTTGATACCATTGTTTTTGAATAACTTCATTTTGATGTTGAATTATTGATCAATGAACTCACTTTCTGGTTTCATATTGCCTCATAGCCTGGCATAAAATTTCCTCTGCTAGATCTACCTTCTTATCCTTTTCTCTTCTTTTGCATGTGCAGAATATTCTGGAAGTGCAAGTCTATGCAATGTCTGACTCCTTAACATCCAAGATTGGTGGGACCAACAAAGATTATGCAGAACAATCTTCTGGAGATGTTCATGAGATGAATATTGATTTGTCCTGTAGAAGCTTTGGAAGAGTTGGCTCTATGGGGTTAATAGGATTGGAAAATCTTGGGAACACTTGCTTTATGAACAGTTCAATCCAATGTTTGGCTCACACATCAAAGCTTGCCAATTATTTCCTTGGAGATTATGACAAAGATATAAATCGGACTAATCCACTAGGACTGAATGTATATAGAGTTTGTCATGAACTTACAATTTTTCCTTGAAACAATCAGCTAAATGTTTACTAACACTTCTATTAACTAGGGGGAACTTGCTTTGGCATTTGGAGAATTGTTGAGGGGGTTATGGACCACTGACAGAAAACCAGTTGCACCACACCACTTTAAGGCAAAGATTGCCTGTTTTGCTCCTCAGTTCAGTGGCTTTAATCAGCATGATTCACAGGAGCTTCTTGCTTTCTTATTGGATGGCCTCCACGAAGATCTTAATCAGGTCAAGTGCAAACCGTATGAAGAAGCTAAGGATGCAAGTGGCCGCCCTGACGAAGAAGTGGCAGATGAATATTGGAGCAAACATTTAGCTCGAAATGACTCGGTCATAGTTGATGTCTGCCATGTAAGTTTAAACTCCTGTTCTCTAAACGTGTCACTTCCTCAAACAATGACAAAAAAGTATATTTTTCTCTGCTTCAACCCTTCCACATGTCAATGTGATAACATGAACAAGAAATCGACCACAAATTAAATTACACAATGAAGTGCTCGTATGCTTTTTGAAAAAGAAATTGTGCAAATTTAAACACCAATAAGGGGTTGATATTAAAACATTCCGGTCAATTTTTATCAATTCAAGAAAAAGACAACTGCAGTGGGAAATGGAGAAAAGTATAGAAGCATCCCTCAATTAAATAATCGTTTTTGTGTGTATAATTTGTTTCACAGCATGAAATGCACTTTGCTATTGCTGTTACATTGCAAGTTGAGCTATTTTCATACAATAAAAAACAGGAGATTTGATCATTTGCCCCGTTAAGTAGGTGGGAATTAATGATTTGCCCCATGATGTCTTACTGAAATGTGGCCACAAATAATCAAGTTCACTTGGAAAACAGGGCAAATCATCAATTTTTCCATAAAAAAACCTGAGTTAAGCACCTCTTCTGTTAATCTATTTCTGTTGTTAAACCTCTTCTGCTAATCTATTTGCAGGGACAGTACAAGTCTACATTAACTTGTCCCATATGCAGTAAAACATCTGTCACGTTTGACCCATTTATGTACTTATCTTTGCCTGTACCTTCCACGGCAAAGAGGGCAATGACTGTGACGGTTTTCAGTACTGATGGTACAAGAGAGCCTTTCTCATATGATGTCAGTGTACCAAAATTTGGGACTCTTAGTGATCTTGTTCAGGCTTTGACTGCTAGTTGTTCACTTGGAGATGATGAGACCCTGCTGATTACGGAGGTATGCTTTTCTTTCCCCATTGGCCCTTCAGCATTGTTGCAAGCTTTCTAGGCTAGTTTAAGCAATACAATTATATATGTGCCTTCCACTAACTGGAAGTGACTATACAGATCTATAATAACTGCATCATTCGATACCTCGAGGAGCCTTCTGATTCAGTTTCGTTGCTGAGGGATGGAGATAAATTGGCAGCATACCGGCTACCAAAAAAATATGAAAAGTGCCCACTTGTGGTTTTTACACACCAACACGTTGATAAGTAAGCACAATCAGATACGTTTATGTTACTGAAACACGTTGATAAGTAAGCACAATCAGATACGTTTATGTTACTGAATATTTGTTTAACTTATGTATAATGCAACTAATAATGTGCTTTTTTTACCTTTATTTATTGTCTTAACATCCTTTTTTGGTAACATTAAACTCAGGCATTCTAGTGTTGATGATGTAACTCCGCAAATGAAGGAATTTGAGGCTCCACTTTTGGCAACCCTTCCTGATACAGTGAATGGATTGACTCTTCAGAGTACATATCTGAAATTGTTGAATCCATTTCGATTTTCGAAGGACTCTAGTTCGCTTAATGATTGTGGGAGGTGCAATGGTGACTGTGCTGTTGACCTGATGGATGCAACACCTTCTGATTCAGACAGTAATTTTTGGAGTGCTCAATTGGAAGATGGGCCTGAAAGAAGCCACTGCAATGCTACTGAATGTGAAGTGATGGAAGGACCTAGTAAGTCATATTGCGAGCGCATAGCTGATTCTAAGAATGAGGCATGCATGGAAGAGTTTGAATTTTATTTAACAAATGAAAGGGGTGAGGTCCAGCAACCAAGAATAGAAATGAATGAGCTGGATTTACTTAAGACAACACCAAGCCGACTGCATGTCAATGTCTATTGGCAACATAATGCATTAAGACAATACGATGCCTCAATGCTGAACAATCTACCTGAGATTCACAAGCTTGAGCTTATCCCAAAAGGAACAGAAGATTCTGTTGCACTACATGGTTGTCTGAAAGCCTTTCTAAAAGAGGAACCATTGGGGCCAGAGGACATGTGGTGAGTGTCCCTGAGGAACAACTGTGTTGCGTTTGGCTTTACTGTTTGCAGAATGCTGCCTTTGCAATCCTTATTTCTTTTCTTTAAAAAAATGATTGTTACACCGATGGTGCGAATATTACACTGACGTGTAAAGTTGCAATAAGTTGATTACCAATGAAAAAATCTCACCTCAAAACGTGACATGCTAATAATTCAGAATCGAAAGTGTTCTGTTGGGTTCATAACTGATACCCCCACTTTATTCTCTGTTTTGCATTCAGGTACTGCCCATGCTGCAAAAAGCATCAGCAGGCAATAAAGAAATTAGATCTCTGGAGGCTGCCCGAAGTTCTGGTAATCCATCTGAAAAGGTTCTCGTATACCCAGTTCACAAGAAACAAGCTTGAGACATTTGTAGATTTTCCCATTAGTGATTTGGACCTGTCAGTATATATCGCTGACAAGAGTGAACAGTCAAACAGCCATTATCGCTTGTACGCTATTAGCAACCACTATGGAAATATGGGAGGTGGACATTACACTGCCAGCATCTATGTGAGTTCCTGTGCTCTTTTATGCGTTTTTCATTGTTCCAGGCCTCACAGTATCCCATAGATCTCTTTATTAATCAGCAAGGCTTGCTAATGAAGTGTCTTACTGACATATTTGAGCAAGGCTTGTTAATGAACATGTCTTACTGACAATCTGACATCTTATCTTTCTGTAGCATGAAGGAGGGAGTGGATGGTACAAGTTTGATGATGACTGCGTAACTCCTATGAGTGAAGACAGTATAAAGACACCAGCTGCTTATGTTCTCTTCTACAGACGAGAGTGAGGGATACGAATGCGATACAAGAGCCAGTTTTTGTTGGTTTTTTTGGCAAGTCCGGATTTTCATATATATTCAGCTACTTCATATCTGATTTCCAAACAACATATTGGCACTTGAATCTCTCAAGTCACTAACCCTATACAACAGAATGTACAGATTCAATTGCCAACGATAGAATAACAGACCTAGCAAATGCAATATTCTTTTTCCAACCCGCAATATTCTTTTGGTACATGGCTCGGGCCCACATTGTATTTGCTTCAATTTGATCAGCGAAGTGTCAACAATATTCTTGTCACCAGATTTTTGAAATGATGTAACAGCTCTGTAAATTAACTCCTCTGATCTGTTCTTGTCGTAAGGGCTGCGGCGAGCGTGACGCTACAGCTACTCCTGTGTTGCTTCATCCATGAATGGCAAATTGCAATCTTCATAGTCAGATGACACTGACATGATGATCATTGAGGGTGTGAAAAATCCGATCTGCCGCTAGCCTTTGGGCCAGAAATATTTCCACGATCACTCTGGACTCTGACCTATCTCCAAAACTCTACTATTTGACAAATAACACAGGATGAATGATGTGCTCACTGTTGTTGGCCTGGGTGCTTTGACAAATATTCTGACCTATCTTAAACCATCTTTTCTTCATGATATACCTTAGGGCCAGACCAGGTACGATGAGCATCAGACCTTTATGTGCAGGGTGTCTTTAGAAACTGTTCTGGATGGCAAGTCCATTGCCAGGTACAATGAACAGCACAGATCTTCATGTGCAAGCCGATACCCTCCTTTTTTTTGTCACATTTATGCTACTGTTCTAAAGTTGGTCATCTGATGGTGATAATATCCTCACTAACTGAAGTTAGGAAGCTGTCCAAAGTAATTAAGTCGGGTGATTGTGGAATATTGCAGTCTTAATTTCTTGAGTGATCCCAGTTGCTACTATCTAATCCAAGGTTCCATCCAAAAAGATGATATCTATCTGATGCTGACATGCTGTGGATTGCATATGCTATTCTATTTTATGTAAGATGATAAAAAAGAAGGAATACTTAAACCATTGAGGAAATATCTTTGTCCTTTTGTTTCAAAACATTATTTTTCCATTGAAGGGGGAGAGCCAAATTTTGATGCTCGAAGGCTAGATGTGGAGCAGGAAAGGAAGGAAGAGGGCTGATGAGATGGGTGCGTGTGCTGTGCAAAACTAGTGAAAGATCGACCGTTGGATAAAAAAATCGATGGTGCAGATTATTCGCATGATTGATCAGCAAACACCGTGGTAATACTGGCACTATAACTTACACTGTAGTCGATATTGTTCGATGATATATCCGAGCTGTTAAGCACAGCAACTCTATCCGCAAGGGTAGAGACTAGCTAGAGACCACATGAACGGTTGTGATGGGTCAGATCGATGCATGATTGGATTGGGACGTTGGATACCTCACCAAGTGAAACACGGTCGACCCCCTGATGCAGGACGGCCAAGCATTATTGATGGTTTTTAACATTGATGGTGGTGGTTGATCATTGGATTGTCTGATGGACGACCAAGTCCTTGCCCCGCTATCCAAGTACAACCCATCGGTATCTATAGTACTCTTAACATTGATGACGGTGGATACGATACAGTGCCGGTAACATTTTTTTTTTAATTTCTGCAGTGTGTCGGTGAATAATTTTGGGCAAATCTATCAAGAGATCGAAGCGAGACTCGGTCGAAACGATCTTAATTAGCTGCGACATTACGTAGACCGTAAATCCTAACATCTAAATAATAAGTCTACTAGCGTGTTGTGCTCTATCAACCAAATAAGATCTCAACCGAGTCACTTAGTTAAAAATATTACCACGGGTGGTGAGAGGATTAATTTCCGCGACAAGAAGCTCGTCCATTTCCTTAAGAGAAACTTCTTACCATTTTCGAGAGATACCAAAATATACGTTGAGCTAGTGTCTAAGAATGAAAAAATTAAAGGTAAAGATAGTAAAAGGTTAAAAAAAAAAGTGAAGTGAATAGTATCTCATGGTAGCTCTTGAAAGATAGAAACTCTAATTTACTTGATTACCGTGATCAGTACTAGATCGTCCTCAACAAGCAAGATCTGAGGGCCTATTTGGTAGAGCTCCAGATCCCAGGTTCATCTGATATCTAAAACTTATATGTTAAAATAAAGTGAATTAAGTTTATATTTTTTGTCTAAAATATAAACAAGATGATCCATCTAAACACTTTTAATGTACTCACAGCTCCAACTCCATAGATCTGATGGAGTTAACTAGGAATACCCAGCTCCACTAAATTCACGGATCTGGTGGAGCTGGAGCCTCTACCAAACACACCCTGAATAGAGGAGGAAGCACGTACGTACGGCGCAACAGTGGTATTGGCCAGTGTCTAGAATAATTTCGCTCCGCGGCGTAGGCGGAGGAGGAGAGCGCGACGTGCATCATCAATGCATGTGCTAGCTGCAGCAGCAGCTGCAGGTCGATCGATTGTGCATGCACACATAGCGAGCGAGCGGGTTAATGCATGCCAACGGCCGGGTGCGCGGCACAGGGAAAAGCTGCCACCTCACGTCGCCGGCCGGGCACATGCCCTGCTCGCGCCTGTCGCATAGCGCTCGCTGTCCTCGCCGTGGAGTCTGGACAGCTCCTTCCCCTCTCCCTGCTCCTTCCTACAGGTCAAGGTGCCATTTGTTTTTGCTGCTAAAAAATATGAGATCTAGTCCTTGTCCAGAGAGAGGGGGGGGGGGGGGTTGGGACAAAAGAGACCACTGTATACTATATATCTAGGATTTTGATAAAATTTAGAAAACTCTAGCTTTCAGGAAGAGCAAAGTTCTCTGGTCCCTTGTACTTTGCTTTTTGTTTTTTTGCAAATCTACCTTATATAAACGTAATTACGACATTCTCTTCGATCAGCGGCATGCACCGACCTCACGCGGGCCGGGGTTCGTCCTCGCCGAGGCTGGCTTGCCCGTCCGCCGGGAAGACCGTCCCTTCGATCTACGCCTCCCTAGCTCTCCCCATGTCATGACCTGCTGGAGATAGTCTTAGATGCTTTTGCTTGGTAATGATCAACCAATGTTTCCGTACTCTAACAAAGTCATTGCAAAAACAAAGCTGTCTAAGTTGTTTATATTGAGTTATTCATGCACCAACCAAGTTTACCCAAAATCTAAAGCTAATGTAGGAAGGTGGATAATATGCTTCAACACTCTCCCTCACTTCTAGTCTCCACTAAACCTAAGACATGGACTCGAAGGAAGCCACATTATTTTTTCTGAATATTTCATTATCCTCGTCTTGAACTTAGAACATTACGGCGCCTCTAATACCATATTGAGCTTCATGCAGGAACCGGTCCATCCAAAAGCTTAAACTAACTAGAAAAGATAGGCAAATATAATTTAATCATGTATACTGCCTAACTATGGAGCGTATGGAGTTGATAATGTATGTAGACCGCTAACCCATTGATTTCTATTACTCAATTGCACTAAGACTATTGGGGAGACGGGTCCCACGCGCTAGCTCAAGCCAACACCTACTTCGACAAGGTGAGGCACACCGAAGGCCTTGTTTGGAAGCAATATATTTTCATAGTTTCTAGGCAATACCATGGTTTCTAAGAATACTATGGTATTTTATACTATGAGGTGTTTGGTTACCATGTCAAAAGCTCTGTATTAAAAACTATGGTTTGGTAGATACCATGGTATTTTTGGAGTATTTGAAACTCCACTCCAACCCAAAATTTTCATGGTTTTAGCTAGCTTCTTGTCTATTTCCACTCAAATACCATGGTTTGTGATGTTGCATCCAAACAGTTAGTAGTTCCAAGAAATACTATGGTTTTAAAGGAGTTTAGTAAAACCATGGTATTCATGACAAAACAATTACAAATCATAGTATATCAAAACCATAGTTTTGAAATACATTGCTTCCAAACAGGACCGAAGTGTCTACGATGACTTCGGCGCGATGCGGCATGTCTCGGACCTAGGTCTAGAAACCAATCTTGGTGGAGTTGTGACATGTTGGGGAATCCATCCCAGACCCAAGTTCGAGATGACCACATGTATAGGCTCGACCGAGACCTACATGGAGGGAAAGCTAACGACATTACGTATCTTGGACATGCATGGCCGGACCCATTTTGTGTGACGGATGAAAAAGTACACCCAAGCTAAACCACGAGGGCAATGATGTAAGTTCAGTCAGCTCCCCCTCTCTCTATAAATATAGGACCCTTATAAATATGGAGGGGAAGCCACTATAGCAACTCTCACCACCTATATGCAAAAAATTTCGGATCTGGCAGTTAGCCAAGATCACTACTAACACAAATACACTTGTAAGGTTCTTTGAGTGTGATTTTCGTTGAGTCTTCCCTCTTGCAACCTCAGTGGCCAATGTGTATCCGACCGGAGGTGGTTCCATGTTTAGTGTAATCTTGTATGGATGATAAAGACTCTGGAAATTTTTTCTTTCCATAGCGTGTGCGTGCATGCATGGAAGTGTCCCCTAGCTTTTGTGTCACATTATTTTACATGCCGCTATCGACCTTCCTTTAATTTGATTTACCGTGTAGTACCACCCAAGTACTATGTAATTAACAACCTACTGCACACAAACAGTGAATCGGGTCCACGTGAAATGAATGTCGCATTGCATCTGCATGAAGACCTACAAAATTTGCCGGCTTGAGCTAATAATGAATTAAGTATGTGTTTCTTTCGACAGCGTACGTGTGGAACAGAAGTTGGAATGCTTACGTACTTACTCTAGCCATAAATTTTTGTCGATTTAGAAAGCGTGTTGTTAAACTTTAATTTGTATCTTAATTTGGATAATAATAGCCTGTCAATATTTTCGTTGATCACATCAAATTATATATGTGGATGGATTCATTACCGAAACTCCGTATACTTTGGTGATCATATACATTTAGTGGTCAAAGTTACATTTCTCATTGGGGCAATTGGGTAATTAATGTAGTCACCTTAACCCACCCAACCAATGAAATAAGGTGACACACCATTCTTGGACTATGCATGCAATTTGCGTTTGAAAGGCCATGGAAATTAAAGTAAAAGAGCGTCAAGGATTTCTGATCGACGGGATTGCCAAGACAGTAATGTCAATTAAAACTTGATTGCCAAGACAGTAATGTCAGTAGGTTCTACCGTACGTGCATCTCCTTAAAATGATTGTTTCACGCAATTATATTCGGAGAATCATCAGAAGATTCAATTCATAGACTGTTAATTCCATGCTTACACAGAGAGAAACCCAGCATTTCTGTTAGGTAAGGTCTATCAGAACCGAAAAGCAATGCACATAATAATACACAATATCAGGTACCTGAGAACTAGCTTTGGTTAGGCATACATCTTGTCAGTCTCTGGACCTGAGCCTGGGAGGATCCAATCTGTCCAATTGAGGTGACATTTCCTGAGCAGAGGCATCACCCAATCACCAACCGGCACATCGTGCCCTAGCCTGCCACTTGCCTTATCATATGTATAGATTGCTCCAGGAACATGTACAGATGGGGGCACCATATTCCCAACGTTTAACTTTGATTTTTTTTTCTTTTGGGGGAGAGAGTCACCGTGCGGGATCACAGGACATCCCCCCATCGTTGCATTTATATGAAACTGGGACAACATACTAAATGGAAGGTACTTTCCTTTTTTCTGCAACTGTACTTGTATCACTATACGTATGTCTGCATCAAACGTTTACTCAACGTAAATGGTTGAAAGGTGAAAAATAAAGAACAAACGAAGTTCTAATTAAGTTGGTGTTATTAATAACTAGAGGGGAGAAGTGAAAAGGGCGCCTCTAGTTTAGCTCAAGATTTGTTTTTGTGAGACCTTATAAATGTGTTAAATAGTTATGAATGTTTTACTTCGTGATTAATTTTGGGTTGGAAAATGAATGAAATGTGAAACATCCACATGCAACTGAAATTAAAAAGGGATAATGTTACAGTACACGATTCAACCTAGAGATAAAAAATGAAAGACTCGACGGCTTCAGCAGAATATATAATACATACCCTTCTCCTTGATAAATTAGTATTATGTAATTTTAATTTCTAAAATATAATTTGAGATGCTCAATTTATTTTCATTTGAGATATATATCCGATAATGGACCTTTCCTCATCATTACTGTTCTTGCAAGATTAGTACCTTTCAAAGAAAGTTAACTTTCTTTCCAACACATCTTATCCCACTACTACAAAAAACCCCTTTCTTGCTAGCCTATCACTGCCGGTTCGGCTAGAATCGGTAGTTATAACACTATCACTGTCGGTTCATAGGCTAGACCGGCACAAATGCTCGACCGAAGACTGGCAATGATAACTATCACTGCCGGTTCTTCTTAAAAACCAGCAGTGATAATAGAGGAAGTATCACTGTCGATTCGGAATCTAAACCGGCAGTGATAATAGTATCACTGCTGGTTCAGAATTCGAACAGATAGTGATAATATTTTTAAAAAATCATAACTTTTTCATACGGAGTCGGATGGAGATAAAATTTATATGAAAATTATTGCTCTCGATGAGATCTACAACTTTGTGGTTGACAACTTTTTTATTTGAAGTATTTAGATGTCCAAATAATCGTTAAAACTTTCGGATATGAAGGGATAAAAGGAAAATATATCTTTTAGTAGTTGAGAAGTGTATGTTAGGTGAGATGGTAAGGAGAGTTTATGCGGAGCAATAGGTCATGAGTTCAAATCCTAGCAACCGCACGTGTGCATATTTCGCGCAAAAATCGCGTGACTTGTGACTTGCAACCGTGCATAGTAGTAAATACAGGTTGGTCCAAGTGCAAATAAATTTATTTTTTGATTTTACTAAGTGATTTTTGGATTTACGCTATCACTACTGGTTTGCATATAAACCGACAGTGATACAATCACTGTCGACCAATCACTGCCAGTTCCAATAGCCCGCAGTAATGCTAGTTTGGAACCGGCATTGATCTGGTGTTTTGTAGTAGTGTTCGCTATAACTAGTGGATACATGTTGGTCCAGGTGCAAATAAATTTATTTTTTGATTTTACTTAGTGATTTTTGGATTTACGCTATCACTGTTGGTTCACATACAAACTGGTAGTGATACAGACTATCACTGCCGGTTCGTATACAAACTAGCAGTGATATCGGTATCACTGCCGGTTCTAGAACCAACAGTGATAGTCCGACTATCACTGTCGACCAATCACTGCCAGTTCTAATATATCCGACAGTGATGCTAGTTTGGAACCGACAATGATATGGTGTTTTGTAGCAGTGTTCGCTATAACTAGTGGACCCATGGATTCAAATCTGACCATTAGAATTCTTTTTTACTTTTCATGCATGTTGAAGCAATATCCATGTGATATTCTATCTCCAGTATAAGTGGTGCTCTGGTCCCTATCTTCAACAAACTTTAATTCAATCATGCAACTGCTTCTTGCAATTAAAACACAAATACATGAAATGTTAAATCAATATGCTTTGGAGGAACAAGGTAAGAGCTACTTTTGTTTGGTTCAATGATCCTTCCATTATCATTGTCTATCAACAACCAATCACTTTGTCATATATACTACATACTTACAGATCTTTCATGCAATTAGTCTAAGGTGATCGAGTGTTAAAGACCTCACCCATGAAATATATATCAAATGATACACCCTTTTGCTCTCAATGGGGATCATGAAAATGATGAATTATAAGTGTGCAATGCATAATTAAGTATATATTTTTTCGTGAACTATGGATTAATTGATTTTTTTGGAGTGTATATATATTCCCAAATTGAAGTGATGGACAGAGTATTGAGAAATATAGGGTTAAAGTATGGCCTAACAGCATGACACATGGTACTGTACATACATTGATTTATGCAGTTTATACAACATAGAAATATCTCCAAATAAAGGCTTCTTGTTTCTAGAGGCTTAGATAATTTACGGGTCCAGTTACTAAAGCAAATTACTTCGTTAGTTTCTGATCCTGCATGATTTGCCCATGCAAGAAATGGTCTTTCGATCAGTACTTCGTTTACCTAACTTTTTTGCTTTTGACACTGGCAATCCCGTTGACGTGGCTATCATTACAACGTCAACAAACTTAAAGTGCATCATCAAGTGAGTTGCTTTCATCTAGATGTACAATTTACAGTCTCTTTCACATCGGTGTTCTTTTCACCTTGATATACAACTGTTCACCGTATTTTATTTCCACAATGGAAGTGGATCCATGCACCAGCCCCCCCAGGGGTGGGGTTCATCCTGTTCAGGATATTTATTCAACTAATGCATGCAGCAGTAGAATGTAAATTAACACAGCTGAAATGTCACACTGTGAGCTCACACAAGGCCCCCACACCTGCACATAACGGACTGTGTGATCCTGCAGTGCTGCAACGTACTCTCCCTCCGTCCAAGTTTATAATGTGTATTTTTTAATAGTTTTGTTCACAAATATAAAACATATTTCGTATTCTAATGCAAAATTAGTATTATGTTCCCTCTATACCCCTAATAACTACCCAGCTTTACTTTATATTCTCTACATGCATGTATATTGAATATAGTATTTAGTGATAATAATTAAGGGTAATCTAGTCATTTTCAATATCTTCTAGGTCTATATGCTAATAATAAATACTCCTTATAAACTTGGATGGAGAAGGTATATGGTTTATATATAAAAATACTGTGTAAATAAATGATAGGATAAGTTGTGTGAACTATCAGTTATATCCTTGACAACTGCAAGAAATTCAAGCAATGTGAAATATATATTGTTGTATAATAGCATTGGAATAGTAAAAAGTAGTTAATGCATTGTTTTATTTTATTTTATTTTATTGTGAGTATTTCTTTTCTGAATCAATGTAACATTCTTTAGGCGGTTGTAATATTCCAAGAAAATAATTGCAACTTTTACTTGGCTAGCTCATTAATTAATACAAATTGTTAAAGGGGTTTTTTTTTTGGTGACTACTTGCACATGGTTTTCCTATCATCATACGTACATGTACATTTGACACCGTCATGCCATGCCATTCATATTGTCATCCAAGCTAGGAACAAATGGTAGGAACAGGGACAGCCAAAGGTAAAAGAACAAAAACAAAAAAGATGCCCCTGCAAGTCAGTAACGGTAACGCAGTAAATTATATAAAGTAATTCGATCACCAATGGAATTGAGCACTCTCTCCTACCACTCATTCCCCTAGCTAGTCACACCAACAGTACTACTATTTGGCTGCTGTATCCCATATTGCTTGATCTTTCCAACCTCTTGCACTCAGCTGCACTGTCCTCCCACAAGACAACCCACCAAACACCTTTTCTCCTCCCTTGTGCCCACTCAGGCTTCCTCTCTCTCTTTCTCTCTTGTGCTATCCTCTCTAGCTTCCTTCGCAAACCTCTTAATACCCCCCTATCCAACCAAAGGGTCAGAGGAAATTGGGTTATGCCCTCCCAAATCCTCCATATATAGGGTACAGGAGGCATCATTTTGTTCATACATATCCCTTGCTTTGCTTCTTCTTCGGTGAGTAGACTCTTCAAAATCGGAAGGGAAATGTCAGCTCAGTTTGCCTCAGAGCATGTTTGCTATGTCAACTGCAACTATTGCAACACCGTCCTTGTGGTATCATCTCTCTCTCTCTCCCTTCCCCCTTCTTTGAGGTTTATCCTTAATTGGATCCACGGAGAGTTCGAATTTTTGAAGGGGCTAATGGTATATATAGTTCATGTAGCTTAAGGGGAAAACAGTCTTATTCAAGTATACCACAGCTCGTTTGCTCTATTAATTGTGCTTTATATTTTCTACACAGCTTGTTATTTCATCTTTCATTACAGTTATCCACTACTACATACTTTAATTAATGATCCGTTTTTGCATAAACTTCTAAGTACATGGTAACACAGATGCACCAAAATTTGGCACCATGAAATATAAATTGAAGGATCAGAAAAAATACTATGCATACCTTTACTGGAAAAAGGAAATATGGCATTTATTTTTCATTTTCAATTTTCCAAGTTTGTGAGAAAATTTGTTTTGCCTTCTTTCCCCCAAGTGTGTCTTTTGTTTCCTATAACAAGAAAAACTATTTCTCCTTCAACTATCTTAAATTGTATTATATATTGTGTCTCTGAAAAGATAATTCTTTTTTGTTTGGATAAGATCCATACTAGCATGCATAACTCAGATCCAAACACTATTTGATGTTTTGTTACTAATTGAGGTTGATTAGATCTTCATAGTTTTTTGACAAAGTTTTCGCTAAATGGATAAAGCTTCTTCGCGGAAGGTTTCTCATAGAAAAATATATAGATTGTTTCCGTGATTGGGCATAGTTTACGGCCACATCGGTATTTTCTCGGAACACCCATTGCATGAGATATCGATTTTTATGAGAGTTTTATATGTCTACCAGCAAAAGGACAATTATCTTCATGGTTTCTTGAACATATAATCTTTTCAGGTAAAAACTTTACATGCATGCAGCTGATTAAAGCCTCTTTAACTATTTCTTTTGTTTCTTCATGCGATAATACTTCAGTACAGTACGTACTGCACAATTGGAGCTAGTATTACCTCAATTGGATCCATCCTTCTCCAACAGAATATTTTATGACTAAGTATATCTTAATTAACAGAAAAGTTCAAGCTGCCACAGCGCCTTCAATTCTCTCTCATTCTGCACATGTGCAGAGAGAAGTGGATCTGCTTGTCATGTCATTTTCCTCTTCTTGATGTTTGCGCAGGTGGGGGTCTGGCCTGGGTGTGTGTTTATGTGTGATGTTGTGCTGAAAGAGAGGGAGGGTGACATGAACTTTCAACTGTAAAGATGCCGCCTCTTTTTCTCATTTTCATTGTTCTCATATACTATTCACACGAGCTAGCTAGATCTCACTACAGCTTTCTTCCCTCCTCTCCTCTTTCTCCCTCTCGTAGGATGTGTATGTGTGTGTGAGAGAGAGATTCTTGTTTGGACCTGAGATGTCATGTTGGCCTCCTGGTGGCGAGTAGCACCGGCCATTTGCTTCCTCGTGAGGAGGATGCATGGTAAGTTAGATAGCTCTAGCTTCTCTAGGCAGTGAGCTCTCAAAAGGTAGACACCTGAAAAGGTGTTGCATGCTAGTCAAAAGACGATAGGTATGGATGAGCTAGACATGGTGCAACTTTACCATTCCTATGTCCTACTTGGCATGACACATTGACCATTGCCATCCCTTCCTTTTCCAGCTCCTACGACTCTATTTTTCCCATCATAGTCTCACGTAGCGCGCGCGCGTTTGGGGTTGCATGCAGATAATAACATGTTGACTGTTCAATCATTTACACAGGATCGATCTACGTACTACTTTATATGTTCGATTAAGCTCAAGCAAATGCCAATCTGATAGCAAGCATTTAATTCTACTTGTTCGGATTCTTGTGGATCCAACTAAGCTAAATGATTTATAAATAACTATCCTACACAACTATTCAAGCATCCAAACAAACCTATTACCTCATCCACCTAAAGTGTTGCATATTGCGACAAAAAAGCAGATCCCACTTATGAGAGATTTAAGAATGCAAAATTTGCCGATACATTGATCTTTTGTTAGTTCCATATGTTCTGTGTGGTGCCATGAAACCTTTTTTTTTTCTTGAGTTTGTTCATGCTTTATCCTTAATATATTGTACTTAGCATGTATGGGTAAAGTAAGACAATCCCTTAAGAGTGTTTTTCGAAAAGATGCATAAAAATTGTAGTAAATTATTAATTGTAAAGGAAATGGGATTTATTTTATACTCTATCCAAAAAATTAGTAATATGATACAAGCATGTAAGATTAGTCATGGACTGTGCATGTATATATGCAGGTGAATGTGCCAAACAATTGTTCCTACAACGTTGTGACTGTTAGATGTGGCCATTGCACCATGGTGCTCTCCATGGATCTTGGCCCTTTCCATCAAGCACGCACTACTCAAGACCACCAGGTCCAGCATTGAAGTGGTTCTAATTAACTTTTAATTCACACTTATTGCTGGAAGAATTTTTATATTCGTATATGTTTACTAGATTTTTATATATGCATCTCTCTTAATTGTTTATTAGATCCCACATCTCTTTTTCTCCGGACTCACACTCGCGTGCAGACATGATTAAATTTTATAAAATGGTATATAATTTCCTATAATTCAACATTTTGACAACAATAGTATCTAATGTAAATTGACTAGATCACAAAGTAATAATTAATAAATTCTATAAATATGTAAAATGTTGTTTGACCACTATTTACAACAAACAGTTATATGTATATTTGTTTATTTATTAGGTCCAGAACAGGGAATTTCAGCCCAATAATTTTGGGAGCTACGAGCCAGCTTCAAGAAATCAGAGGACAACCGCCATGTTCCCAATGTCAAACAATCAGCAGCAAGTGTCTCCGCTACGCCGTATGTCTGATTTTTCTGGTGATTTTATTTCATGTCTTGGAATATGAAAGCTCAATGCAATATGTGTAGTTTAGTTTTTATGTTCCCTGCATATGCATGCAAACATGATATAGCCAAAGATTTACTACTATTCATGCTTCTAATCATACATATGGTCATGGGCTGATGGCCATTCGACCTGATTAAGAATGAATCGTGGCCATAATTTAGTTAATAGTTGGACCTATGAAAGTGCTGTTCCTCTCCTCCTCCATGTGATTTCCATGTAGAGTAATAGTTTCTTCCTCTCGATATGTGTATGGAGCTCTAAGAAATTCCCACAAGATTGCACGGTGTTGGATGTCCACAAATAGTATACACTATATAATCATCTTTGCATGATTACTGCATTACCTAGTTTATTCTAACTATGCACATTATATTGCATGTATAAGTACTATGTTAATTTGAATAATAAAACATTGATCTATTTGTTTTTCTTTATGTCCCCAGCCCCGGAGAAGAGACAGCGTGTTCCATCTGCGTACAACAGATTCATCAAGTGAGATTTCAAACCGTGCAAATGCTGATATATGTATTTTTAACAGAAATAATATATTTTGTTAAAATATACTAATAAATTTAAATCATAATTATTTAAAGTTGCAGTTCAAATCCCTTTGCAGTTTGATTTTTTTGCAAGTCTCTACAGCACAATTTTGCTAATTAAGTTGAGTCCCTCTACTATTGGCATGTTTGGATCCATTAGCACTAATAGTTAGCTGTTAAAATTAGCTAAAGTGGATCCAAACAGGCTAGCTAATAACCCAGCTAACAGTTAGCTGCTAACCCAGCTAATAGTTAGCTCATTAGCTGGTTCTCTCCTGCTAATTCCTGCTAATAGATGGTGAAATGACTAATGTGCCCTTGGCCCTGTGCAAACAGCTATTAATACAAAGGTACAATGGACATTTCCACCAACAACTAAATTTTTAACCACCTAGTAGCTAGTACCTCCAAACAGCCTAAACTAATAATTAGCCAGCTAATAGTTAGCCAATAATTAGTTATTAGCTAGCTAACTATTAATGCTAATGGATTCAAACATGCCCTATATACTCCATCCGTTCACGTTTTAGAAAGCGCGTAGTCAAAATTGTTCGACTTTGACTACCATAAAATATTATTTAGATCGACTTTGACTATCATAAAATACTATTTAGATTGGTCATATAAAAATAGTACCATTAGGTTAGCCATGAAAAATATTATCATACTATAATAATTTTATTTTTTCATAAACATATTCATATAAGAAAGTATTAGTCAAAGGATAAAGTGTAAATAAATATATCAAACAAGCTACTTATTTTGTCAACACGCATAAACAGATCACATACACAAGCAGAAAAGGATAAAGTGTAAATAAATATATCTAACAAGCTACTTCTTTTGTCGACATCATCAGGGAAGAGATACAAAGGATAAAATCAAGTAATCCAGAGATTAGCCACAGGGAGGCATTCAGTGCTGCTGCAAAGAACGTAAGTATCAATCCTTGCATAGTTATTTGTTTTAAATTAACAGACAAAATCATCACAAGTACTTAGTAAATTTAGTAAATGGATTTATCCTATATATCCATGCATGCACCTTTTGCGTACTATGTTTATATATCGATGATCATAGTCTCACTGCGCACTAACATTTGTACTACACCTATATGATGGACTTATTTCTCGCGCAGCGCAACAACTCTATTTAGGTTGCACTCACATCCTTCAAGATTTTGTCCACATCCAGATCTCATCTAATGGCCCGCATAATGATCTAGATTGAATGCATTGTTAACACCCTAAATTTCGGTTTGCAGTAGGTACTACCGTACTAGATACATCCGCTTTCATGAAAGTTACAAATTTGCAGCAGCTGTGAGCTGATGGTGTTCAATTTGGTGTAGTACTGTGTTTGTGCTAAATTTACCCTTTTTTAGAACTGTGCTAAATTTATCTTGCACACAACAATTTGCATGCCTTAGAGTACACATATCCACTGGAAGGGGAAATTTAAACACATGGCCAAATGACACATTTCTTCTAGCTGGGCTCTAGGCTCTATATCTAGCTAGCATGCATCCATTGGCTATATATATGCGTGCATAATCGTATAGCACCTCTAGAGCTAGCTAGCTAGTTCATGGGTGTCACTGCACTGCACGCTTATCTGCACTGGGATTTGATAAACATCAACCGGATGTTTTTTTTGTTGAAATCACCCAAATCTAGAATCATTGGATCATTGTTGAGATTCGGGAGTATCGATTACATCCGATCCTATGATTTGATCCAACGGCCCGGTAAATTTGGATGTTAGATCCAACGGCCCACATCCGATCCTATGATTTGATTCAACGGCCCGGTGAATTTGGATGTTAGATCCAACGGCCCGATGAATTTGGATGTTAGTTAAGACAAAAACATCCGGATGATACCTATACATGTGTTGGTAACTTTGGTTGCCTACGTACGTACGTGCAGTGGGCGCATCTTCCTCGGCTCCATTTCGGCCTGAGCGTTGTTGACGGCGGCGGCGGCGGCGGCGGAAGCAGCAGCTGTTAACTCATCGAGATTGATTAATTGATCATATACATGCATGAGAAGAGATCGTGCGCGCGTGTGTAGCAGTTCACACGCTTGCATGCATGCACATCGACCTCTCTTCACCTTATGTCATGTGCTCGATCGGTCGTATGTAATCTAATCACAGGAGCATACGCCTCCATGTCTGCTTACGTTTTTAATTACTGTGCGTCGAAAGTTTTAGTATACTGTGATCGTATCTAGACTCGTTCATGTCCTGCATGCAGGCAGGACACTATATACGTACTATATATGCTAGCTTCATAAGGATGCTGGATGCTAAATAAATGAATATATAGATCGAAACGTGTTCAACTGTCAATTTTTTTTCTTCATAACTAAGGATTTGTGGACATGACGATTGTGAACGAATAATGATCCTTGTGGTCAAAAATCAACACGCATATATATATATATATATATATATATATATATATATATGGAGTCTATGCATTTATAATTAGTACTATGTAGGCGTATGAAGCTAGCTAATAGCATGTATGTGCCCGATCTACATTACGCGCGCATCCGCATCACCCACACATGCATAATTAAGTTAGCGTACAAGATCACTACCTTCGAATTAATTATTCTCAGCTCTGTCGTTTTTGTTGTATATGTTAGTAGGACAAAGTTGCATGGGTTATATAGGCAGCTAGCCTAACACAAGTCATGCATGCAATCGCGCGCGTATATGTTCAAATAACATGAATAACACAGGACGTGTCTACGGAAAGAAAGTTCAGCTTATAACTACGGATTGAACTCCACTTCTCTCGAATATCTCTTCCTTTCTTCGTCTTCGTCAAGATCGCTCGTCTCTCCATCACCACCCCGCACGTACGTCATCTTCTTTCTCTTCGGCGAGCCGCTCTCCGGTCTTAACTCTTAACAACAGGCAAACGGTGGCGACAGCTCCAGCGCGCGCACCTCCTTGACATAACAAAAAGAAGGCATTCGGCATCCGAGGCAATCGGCAACGACATCGGTTGTGACGGCTTCGCCGCGCGTGGCTCTCGAGCTCGCGGAAACAAACTAGGCATGCACCAGCACCACATGTGTAATAGACAGAAAATCCATGAATATCTTAACCAAGCTAGATTTAATTGGTCACTATATATCGATTAGTCACTATATATCTTATTTAGAGTTAATTAATTTTCCTCTATATGTGGACTGAATGGGTTAATTGATTAGAAATTCTTCAGTGATATATACGTCGAAGGGCTCTAATAAAAAAAATAGAAAATTTGACTGCATCTATATCTAAAATGCTATTTGTGACCAGAAGAAGTAGGATTTTGATCACAGGACCTATCAAGATTCGCTGATAAGAGCTTGCAATTGGGTTCGAACAGGCCGGCTGACCACTGTAGCAGATAAGGATGCCTGGCGATCGATAATATGCATCCCCACGAACGCACTAGTTTCGATTTAATTACCGCGTGCACTGACAAAATTCTTTTCATCCCCACGAACCCTAGCTATCCCGTGCCCACCGGCACTCACGGTCCATCGATGGAGGCTGCGGCAAGGGCCGGACCCAGCATGCATGATTCATGGGTGTTCAGCTCAATTAACGACCATGATATTTAGCAAGCACATAGGTCAGTGGTCTTACCTCTCAATCATTAGGTTGTGCGTTCGACTCGTGGTAGCTTCAAAAAATTTCATATTTTTTCTTCTCCCTTTTGTGGTTGGCACTTGGGATCTTGTTTCGTTTTATCAGGATACTACAGAACCTGCTATGACAAGCGGTTCGTAACCTCCTTACTAGCGGTTTTATAACCGCTTCTAAGCAACAGCGTGTGATACCGTCGGGTATCTGGCGATTCTTTCAACTGCTGTCTTGTGGCACGAAGCGGTTGGGAAGGTGTTCGGGAGGGCAGTGGAGCCGCCCGTGGGGGACTCCTGGCGGTTCGTGTTAATTACAAACCGCTTGTGAGAAGGATATTCGAAGCGGTTAGTCTTACCAACCGCTTGTGGAGAGCAACACTCGAAGCGGTTGGAATCACCAACCGCTTGTGGAAAGAGTTTCGATTATATGTATTATAGAATATGTTCTTCGGTGTTTTTGTATATCGTTTTTAACCATGAAATTAAATATGAGTGGAGGAGTTTTTTGCGCAATTAAATATATATTACATATGCATACTCATACACATGTTCACATGCTAGCTCAGTACACAAAAAACGAACTTAATAGTGTAAAAAATGGACAAGTACATACACGCAACCGACGTTTACAAGTTTGAATGATGAAAAAATGATTATCGAACTCATTTCTTGCATCGTCCTCTTTATGTCCTTGGTGCGATGTGGATGTAGTCATCGGTTCAGCGGTGTCCAACGCAGGAAACCTTACGTGGAACTCGCCATTTGGAGATACAACCTCGTTGACAAGGAAGCCGATGAGTTGTTCTTGGAGTGCGCGCACCCGGTGAGGCGGGAGCACGTTAATGTGCTCATCGATGTTGGGCTGACAATTAATTAAGCGGGAATTATATAAATATCCGATCACATGCAATTAATTAAAATGTAAGTTGTAGCTAACAAATTGACATGCAGATACGAACCTCGGCATAATGTTCCAGCTCATCGCCATGGATAAAACTTTGAATATAGTGGAACACGTAGTAGCCGCATAAGTTGTTTCCAGCCGTCTGGCGTTTAACCTTCACGGGGAGAAATTTCAGAATATCAGATGAAGAAACTGTTATTGGCGCATGTATATTAATAATAGTTTTTGTAGTACGTACGTACCTGAGTGCTTACTATGACTTGAATTCTTTGAGAATTCTCCTTTTGCTTCTTTTGAACTTTGCAAATGTCACATTAAGGGCGTCAATGAACCATTGGTATTTTTGGACCGATTCCTTCTTGAGTCATGAATCGTAATCCTGCTATTGTCAAGCTCGATGACTAGAAGGATCGATGAAACCTATTAGTATATTGCAACATATGCGTAAGTAGCTACTCGTACTATCAATGGCTTAAGAAATACAAGAACAAGAGGTTTGTGAGAACACGTGCTTGAAGTTGAAGGCGAAGTATGTACGGTTTGTAGTGTTGTTTCAACAATGCATGCAAAAGGTATCCCTCAAGTAGCGGTTTTTGCTTGTCGTATGACCAGATTTTCTCGTTGACAATCTCGGGTCGATGAAGCCAGCGTTCTGTTTGCCGGTCTTGTACATCGTTGTATCTCCATTCTACATAAGAAGGATAACTAAGTTAATTAGATTTTCAATTTTGTGGTGCGGGGAGGAAGCAAGCGGTAAACTTAGTAGATCGACACTTACGAGACACCGGCAGGACATGAAAGACACGTTGACCTCATCTCCTTGGTACACATGGTACAAGTCATCAATTCGGCCATAGTTACGTGTTGTTCCTTGGAAGAAATACTCATCTTGAAAGCGGAGGAGGAACATTTGCTCTCCTTTAGATGCCCTTTCCATGTACCATTCATGCATTTGGCGCATCTTGGTTGGGAGATCTTTTATATCCTTTGGATCAATTAGCGGTTTGCCCAACTCATACTTCCATTTGGTTGGTGCCATTGGAAGATCTGGTCTAATGATTTGAGTCCGCCTCCTTGAGAATGCCATTTTCCTCAACTCCTCGGCCTCTGCTGATCTTCCACTTTCTTCTTCTTTCCCAATCGAAGGAGCCGTGTATTTTGCACTATAGCCTTTCTTATTGTCCTTTTAGTCGCTCATCACGGTAGGCGGCGTTCACATGATTGAAAGTGCTTCACGGTTTTTTATCTATTTTAAGCTTGGGCTCCGGCTTCTTTGGCGCCATTTGCACAGCCACTTCCGTCTTTACTGGATCTGCTAGCTCCTCATGATCGAGATCATATGGCCTCTTTGGCGGTTGCTTTGACATTCTCTGGTGCTGGGATGCCGATTTCGTGGGAGGAGGTTCTAGTCAGGATCCTCCTTCGACATCGAGCTTCTTCCTCGGGGAGATCTTTGGGCGTGGTATTGGAGATGTTGGGTGCTTCTTACTTTCGGCGGTGGCGGTGGCGGCGAGTCGGGCTTCTTTGTGGAGGCGGGAGGTGAAGGCGTGGCACGGACCACGGGGAAGCATTGCGTGCGGCGTATTTGGAGGAGTAAATGGGTTGTCGATGTGGAGGCGTGCTTGCTCTGGAGTGGCTCAAATGCGGGGCCTCTCTTCTTTGGAGATATAACCTCCACACCATCTGGAAATATGATGTACTTTTTGCGCCATATGATGAATGTGCCATGGAGGGCTGTCCAAGGTTGGTCACCTCGTCGCCCCGAGGAATATCGAGAATGAGATCTTCGAAGCCCCCCACCACCTCTTCCACCGTGACCTTGGAGTATCCGGAGGGTATCTGTGTAACATCCCGAAAATTTTAAAAATAGTAAAAATGAAAATTTTGAAATCTAAAATGGAATAAAATACAAATTTCAATTGGAATCAAAATTTTGACCTAAAACAATATCTTTTCCTTATTTTCATGCATTACGATTTTGAGAAAAAAATGAATAGCAATATTAAAAGTATAATCATGAAATTTTGACAACCTTATATATCTCTGGTAAAAATATCAAAAATAAAACTTATATTTGAAGCTTTTAAATATTCAAAAAGCAGAAAACCAATAAAGTCAAAAATGTTAATGTCAGAATTTTTATAATTTATTTGATGAAGATAAAAATCTGAAAATTTTACATAAGCATTATTAACTCAAACCAATTTGAAAAACAAAATATCAAAAATATATAAAATTATTTGGACACTCTAATAAATTTAAAACAGAATAACTAGAAATTAAAATATTACATTGCCAGAATTTTAATAAAATATTTACAAAGAGTATTTAATTAAAAAGTTATGCGAGCCTGTATCTTCACTGGCCGACATTAGTAAAATCCTCAAAAATTCTGGAGATGATTTTCTACAGAACCTTACGGTGAAGTTTGATCTGTCTAGATTATTCCTGTCTCATTGGCTTACAAGTGGGACCGGTTACTATGCAAGGCCTAGCTGTCCCCTGCCGACTCCCTCACGGCGAGATCACTCCACCGTCGGCCATCTCTCCAGTGTCTTCTTCGTTCTTCTTCTCCCTCACGAAACCATTAGTAGCCTTCACCGATTCTCGATCCTTGCCCAAAGAAAGCCCTGTCATCCGACAGCGCCTGACGCACATTTGGGCAAATACTGACGGACGCCTTGCCAAAGCCTGCCATGACAACCATTTCACTGAGAATTCTCGCCCGCGGCAAAACTCGCGAGAACTACCTCCTCTGCGCCTGACCAAATGCTCCCAATAGAATCACTACAACCCGGTTGTATAAATCGGTCTTTCACTCTCGAGGTCATCAATTTCTGCCATCACTTCCCTAATTTTCTCCTGCAAAAACAAAGCAGTATCTTCTCCAAGTCCGTGAAGCTCGAAATGGGGAGAATAAATCGCCTTAACTTCACACTCCAAATCAACTTGAACCATCAACACCTAAGCCTCCTTGTCACCTCTGAAGTCCATCCCCAACATCAATTCATGTTCTTCTTCCTCAATAAGCCGCGAAGCTGAGCTCTTCCCTTCCGCCATTGGCGTGCACGGTGAGAGCGCTTTCTCGCATGCAATTTCTTCAATCAAATCGCTAAAATACATCACTTAGCACTCAACGATACTCACCGGCCATTATTACTCGAGAAAATACCAATGGTTCTCAAGCTCTCCTTGCGGCCATGGCGCCGCCCTCACCGGTGGCGCACCATTTTCGCTTGTCACCGACGGCCGAGAATCACCTCCCGTGTCGAAATCATCTCCTCCAGCTCATGCTGGTACCCATTTGCCGTCCCGGTGCTCCTTCGCCGTCGGCGGCCGAACAACCCCTCTGTTCTCTGTCATTGCATGATGGGACCCTTGACCCGATGAATAAAGCGGTAGAGTCCTTGTTCTTCCACCCCATGTCGATCACCATTGCGCATCACTTCTCTCGGCGTCGCGGGCGTTGGCGATCTCTGAACTTTCTGCGTGTCTCGATGCTCGGGTCCATCTGTCGGTGCTTGAGACCAGCCCAGCCCAATTAGGAAAGCGTAATCCTCGGTGAAGCGTATTTTCTGATTTGGCAAAATATCTATTTTCGGCATTTTCATACCGAGTTACTTCAAATACTAATAACTTTTGAACCAACAGTCAAAATAAAGTAAAATAAATTCATAAATTCATATAAATTCATCTAGATTCAGAATATGCAAAAATATTTTAAAATTGAATTATGTTTGAATTTTAAATTCAAATTTAAAGAAAGTATTTGAAATATGTTATACATGAATATTTTGCATATGAACTCAAAATTGAATAAAATAAATTTTGTTAGAATCCTTATGATATTAGGAACCTGAATATGTAAAAATATTTAGGGTTCATCATAGAAAATATTTGTGTTATTATATAAAGTAAAGAAAAGCTCAATTAATCAAGATAATTAATAACTAAGTAAATATGAAATTTTGATAATAAAATACAAAATTATGGTGTTCTGAAATTGTAGAATAAATAAACACAACTCATGAAACAATTTTCAAAAGTTATTAAAGAAATATGTATAATAAACTACATGAATACATAATATCATAAACAGTATCATTGTTAACTATATAAAATTAATTAAAGATCCGAATACGTAAAATCATAAGAACCCAACCTTAAATCATGCCTGCTTTCTATGATTTATTTATATTTGGATTTCCATCTGATTTCTTTTTGTCCCTATTGAAATCTTGTTATTTGTCGTTTGTTATGTTCTTAGATTACGGCGTGTAGAACCAGCGTCACTATTTCCGTCGTCGGCGATGCCGACATGACTCGACTTCTATGTAAACAACAAATAAGCAAGGCAAGCAACCTCCTTTGACCATGTTGTTCCCGGCTTTATAAATGTTTTCATTAAATGTTTTTATTGCATCGTATATTCATTAAATCTTTGCTATTTTGTGGGTCTTGGTAGATATACGATGTCTTATGAAATTCCCTTAGTATTGACATGTGAACCTTGATAACCCTAGAATTATGATTAGACAATATCTGATGTCAATTTGGGTATATCACGATGGTTAATAATCATGCTTAGCCATGCTTTAGATTTGGGATAAATCACTTGCACAAATTGATCAGATGAAACTTGGAACTATTGAGACATGATGTTGTTTATTGGTATTTTGATTAAAAATGAAAATAAAACTATTATTTTGATCTTGGTAATTATTGGCAATAGCTTTGAGGTGCATGGACTTGCGTAGTGTGGGGGAGATTATTGCCCGTGTCGGATTAAGGACGAACTATGGGTTGTTTTCGAGGCCAAGATAACGTGCAACCACAAGTCTTGTTATAGAGGCAGTCTTAACCAATTAAATTACTTAAAACTAGCTTTGCACATTGGTAGGCGGAGTATTACGAGCTTCTTGATGTTGGTTGCTTTCGTAGGTGTACGCCATGCTATGGGCTAACTCACGTCAAAATGAATGTACAAATACCTTACTATTTCACGTCTGATGATTGTACAAATATCTTTCACTACCATAGCATATCGTCACCATCTTTGGTGCAAAATTAGAGTTAAGTAATTGAGCGGTTAATGTTATGATCGCTCATTCGCATACTCTTGTATGGCGATCCACGGCTGACGTGGTGAGTTGATTGTATCTTGTGGGTAAAGCTGTACAACTCTGCAGAGTAAAAATTAATCGATTAGCCGCGCCCGCAGTCATGGGCACTTGGTAAAGTCATCACATATTTAGCAGTTTTGGAATTTTTAAAATGAATTGGATTGGATACATTTATTGGAAGGTATTTGTCTCAGATTTGGGCCATATGTTGGCAATGGATGATTCGATACTTACGTCGTGGAGGACTGTGAGTTATTACTTATACCTTACTTGTTTATTACTTTTATATCAGTCAACTTGCTTTTATAAATTCCGTTTTGCAATTACTACTTGTTTTACAATTTAAATTGGCTTTATGCAAATTAACCGTAGAAGCCCTTCCTTTGAAATGGCTGCATGTATTATAGGATTTGAAAAAGTCTTCTTGAGTAATGCAAAGTACTCACCCTTGCTTATTCGTGGTTTTTAGGTGAAGAATCGAATAGCTCGATGAAATTATTAAGCGCAGATTCGGAAAGCTAACGAGTTTTTCTAGGGATTATACCTTGTCGGTTGCTGAGGGTTGAATGGGCATACTACAAGACTTTAATTTTTTTCATTGTAATACTCGAATTGTAAGATTCTATTGTACAAATTACCATTATTATTTATAATAAAGAGTATGGATGTGATATCAATTGTTGTAAATGTGCGTACTAGCTCTTGATCCAGGACTAATCTTGTGTGCACATGAGATTTCCATTTTGCATTTATGTAAAAATGGGGAATTATAATCTGGTTGCGATGGAATGTCGGCCCGCCTCCACCGGATAAGCCATCCGTAAGCCACCTTGAAGGAGAGGTTACGCATATCAATGTGTAGCTTCGCCTTTGGCGGGGAACCTTAATCTTGTCACGGGATGGCCAGGCGTGCGGGTAAATGCCTTTCTGAGGACCCACAGCCAGACAGCGCAAGCTGCTCTTTTCTTGTGGTCGGGCCGATCCGGATTCGGCGCCGCTGAACATTGGTCGAGCGTAGTGCTCCACGAAGCGGCTCATTGCTTTGGACACTTTTTGCGTGACGGGGACATCGATGGAAGCCTTCGTAGCTCTAAGCTCTTCCTCCAATCGGCTCACTCTACCTGATCTCTCCTCTTGCTTCCGTCCCGACTCACCGTAAGTGCTTGAGTCTTTGGCAAGCCGTGCCTCCATGGCACCTTCAGCTCTCGTGTCGTCCCCGGTGCTCGGGGTTTTGAAGGGAATATGTTAGCTAAATCATTCTCCTGTCCGAGTCACCAAGGATCTGGACCGAGTGCGCTCGATAAACTTCGCAATCCTTTCGCCAACTTCTTGGGTGTCGGTTGCCATCACCAAGCTACCGTCATCAACAAGTCTGCCCCGTGAGCCAATAACCAATTGCGCATGCGAGGCTCCCAATCTCGATTTGGTATAATATCGTCTTCAGAAGTTCATCTTCCGCTTGTCCCATTTCTTTGCAACCTTGATGTAACCACCGGTCCCGAGATGGTGGTGGTATTTCTTCTTCGTGCATTCACCTTGTTTTTCTCTCTCGCGGCACATCACGCATCCAGCAACTTTTGTACTCCTCGAAAGCATCCCAATGATCGGCGGCTTAGGAAATTTATTGAAGTCGGCCTTTCTCCTTTGTCGATGTACTTGCGGGTGAGGGCGACTTCCTTCTTGAAAGGAAGTTGCCATCTTGTTCAAAGCCCATCCCTTGGCCTTCTGTTCGTACCCTTCTAGAAAAGTGAAATTTTCCTTTATATCATTCCAGAGAAGTTCCTTGGTAGGCTGCGGACTTGACCCATTTCTAGATCTTTGATTGGGGCGTGATCCCTCACGTGGTAGCCGCAAAGCGTTGTTGAAAGGCCCAATTGCTGATTCCGGGGCTAGCAGACTCCCGTCGTTACCGACTTCGGTTATCACGTACTTTGTCGAAGGCTTCTTGTTAGGTCCTCGGTTCATTCCGGACTGGGTGGCCGATGAGGTCCCGGGCTGGATACACAAACACATATAATATGAATGATTTTAGAATAATTAACATGTTTACGGGTGAATGAAAGTGCATCTAGGCCCCTCAAAGAGTTTTGGTGATTTATGGCAACACAATTGCGTATACTAACGATGCATGTGAGATTCTGTCACGATGATCAAGAAGATATCATCGTTCGAATGGCGATTGGAGATCCCCACCATATTTAAAATTTGAAAAGGCGGCATCAAGACTTTAGTTGAATTCTTTTATTTTATTGAGTCTAAGGATAGCCGTACTATTAAGGGGGATACGACGGAAAATCGCTTCTAGGATATGCTTGTGCTCATAGGATGAAAATTGCATCTCAAAAGAATTTTAAAACAATGCATTTCCTATCAAAGGGTACTCCTGGCCGAGGAGGTTAGTCCGGAGTATCCGGACATTTAGTCCGGACACTCCGGGGAAAATGTCCGGAGTATCCGGGGATTAAATCCGGATACTCCGAGCTAGGGTCCTCGGTTGCTTTTCTCTGGTAAGTCCGGAGTATCCGGACATTTAGTCCGGACACTCCGGGGAAATTGTCCGGAGTATCCGAAGATATTGTCCGGACACTCCGAGCTCACCCTCTCGGTTGGAAAAAGGAGTTGAGTCCGGACACTCCGGACTAAATGTCCGGATAGTCCGGACTTTGCGCAGAATACCTGTAACGGTTGGATTTTGGGTGAGCTATTTAAACCCTCACTCCAAATCTAACCGTTGCCAACCTCATTCATTGCAGCATTCAAGTCCAAAGCTCTCTCTCACACTCTCTCAAGCCCTAGCTTCTTTCTCCCACTAAAATCTTCGATTTGATTTGCATCTTTGGGGAGAAAGAAGGAGATTCAAGTGTTTTGAGCTTGCTTTGTTAATTCTTGAGCACAAGTTCATCCTCCAAGTTGATTTAGCGGCGTATTTGTTACTCTTGGAGTTTGAAGGGCTCCTAGATGGCAGGAGTCACCGGAGCCTCCAAGACTTCGTGTGGAGAGCCCGGTGCGTTTGTGAAGGCAAGCCTCGCCTCCGAAAGGAAAGAGGCAAGAAGTGAAGAACCGTGAGTGCTTCGTGCAACACCGGGAGGAAAGAGGTCAAGAGGACCGGGTTTTGTGCCTCCTCAGCGAGGCGTGGATTCCTTCAAGAATCCGAACTTCGCAACAAATTTGTTGCCTTTGTGTTCTTCACTTGCTTGTGCTAGGGTTTGTAGTTCTTGGAACTTTTGGTGCCCGATCTACTTTATCTCGGTGTTTGGCTCTAGATCTATATTTTTCTAAGGTACCTGAAATCATTTAGAACCTTTGTATTCAGCTAGATTGTTGAAAATTTGCAAGGATTTAAAATTCTCATTTCGAGGTCACTTGTCCGGACACTCCGGACATTTACTCCGGACTATCCGGACATTAACTCCAGACTATCCAGGACAGTCCGGATTTTGTTCCTCGGGTGATTTTATTTAATTGCAAATTTTATTTCGCCTATTCACCCCCTCTAGGCGACATATCGGTCCTTCGGTGAAACCTATTAAGTAATGGGTGAGAGTATACCTCGGTACTAGTGTTAACGGCCTCATCGACAGCGTCAGCAGCACCATCATGATTTGGCGCGCGTTATTAACGACCTCATTAGGCTAAGATGCTACCCAAATAGCAATGGTCTCGAATATCGATTTTCCGCCTCATCGAAAGCCGGGTCATTTTTTGAAAATCATATTAGTGTGGAATAAGAATTATTCATTGTTTTTTTATTCAGCAAATTTTACTGAGTCCTTATCTTCATCTGACCAGCCTCAATCTGGAATAAAGGATAGATTGTGATTACGTCCCAGGGCATACATGTTTTCACAGATTCTACTTCACATCTCACTGAAAATGACTATTTTTCTACTGAAATAAACTGAATCAAAGACAGTAAGTATGTGCAGTAGTAATCATATTCGATTCTGTAAAGTTGTCACTCATTCATATTTGCTTATCTCATGTATTTACCTCTTTCCACATCTAAGTTGAAGTACTAATAATCTGATTTTTAATCTCCATATCTCAATAACAAGATATATACTCCAAGAACATCCTGAATACGCTTATGCTATGTCCAACAAACAATATGCGAAATCACAAACTCATATGTAATCTTTACTGTTCATACACTGAGATAGCGGCCACATTACTTAAGATGACTTCCCGCCAATACTAACGCTACTCCTGACTATCCATGACACACCAACAAACATACTCCCGTGCCAATGACCACATGACCGAAGCAACACAAAACAAACACTCCTTCATAGCAGAACACATTCATAGCCATCCACTAATCACAACACTTCATAGCCATCCACTAATCACAGCACTTCATAGCCATCCACAAATCACAGCACAGCATAAACACTCCTTGTGGGCATTTCACGAACACCTTGTGGGCATAAAAACAGAGAGAAGCGAGGAGCGTTTAGCCGCACTAGGATCTCCGGTCCTCTGGGTGGAATGGCGGGCGGCGTCAGCGGTGGCGAGGAGGTCCTCATGCGAGGTGGCGTCGTGCGGGGTCTCGGCGAGGCGGCACCTTGAGAAAATTTGGGATGAGAAGCGGGACTTAGAAAATTTGGGCGTGAGGAAGAGCGCAAGATCAACTTTATAGGGCACCCACTTCTACAAGCGGTTGGTAAACCGCTTGTAGAAGGGATCTAGCGGTTGGTATTATCAACGCTTGTAAGAGAACTTCTACAAGCGGTTAATATTACTAACCGCTTGTAGAACGAGATGGCGGTGTGGGAAAGGCTACAGTAGCGCGGTTGGTATTACAGAACCGCTTGTAGAAACACCCTTCTACAAGCGGTTCGTAATAACAACGCTTAACCTAGATACTTCTGGCGATTAATTCGTAATACTAACCGCTTGTAAAAGTCTTGACCGCATAATATTAAAAACAATACGGTGCCCAGATAGTTCGATAAGATCTCTTCCTCCCCACGGCTAGCGCGCCATGGCGCTTGAGTGTCTGAACTCGTCCACCCCGATTCGAACCCCGCTCGCGCCCCCTTGCCATTCTTTTTTTTACTGTGGCTTTCTACAAGCGGTTGTTAGTAAGAACCACTTGTATAGACCCTTCTACAAGCGGTTCATAATACCAACCACTTGTAGATGGTATTTTTCTAGCGGTTCTTACTACGAACCGCTTGTAGAAGTGGGTAAACTTTAAATTCTCTAAGTCCCGCATGCACTCTCCCACACCTTCAAATTTTCTAAGTCCCAGCGCCTCCTCTCATCGCCGTTCCTCCTGCTCTCTGCTTTCATGCCCACAAGGTGTTCGGTGAAATGCCCACAAGGAGTTTTGTTGATATATTCATGTTGGAGTAAAGAAAAAATATTGTTGATGGTAATTTGTTTCACTCTTTGAAGCAATTAATTCATGTCGACGGCTTCATCAAATGGCGAGACGAAGAGACAACTAGAGGCATTGCGGATGAAGCTATCGTGTCCTCGGCACGGAGATCCTGTAAATGTGTTCACCTCCCGTACATCCAAGAATCCATCCCGAGTGTTCATGAAGTGTTGAATATGTCGGTAAGTTTTTGAAGTTATTCATTTGTTCATATTCCTTGACTTTCACCTTCCGTTCCATTCTTTTCTCGCTTTGAAGGGCACAAAGATGTCCAGTATTAGCGTTAAGTGATAAAGCCGACCATAGTCTTGAAAATCTTGCAATGCAAATTGCTGCATTACAAGAAGATTTTCTACCAAGGAGAGTTCACAGATCCGACTGACTAGTGTCTATAAGAGGAGAGATGCACATCCGCTTGCTTCGATGACAACAAGAGTATTAAAAGCTAGAAGAAAGGATGGAAAGAGTAGAGGACATGCTAAAGAAATTAGTTAATATAGCTATCATTGTATTGTTGCTCCTTTTAGTTAATATAGCTATCATTGTAATGTTGTAAATTTCACCTTTGCTTTTGGGGTTTTTGTAGGGAATTTATGAGCTAACTATGCTAAGCTGAATTTCTCTTTGTATGGTAAAATTTATGCAGTCCTTTCATAGAGTGGATATAAATTTTCAGAGCTTTGTTCTCATTTTAAAATTTGTACAAATGGTTTTCGGGCTTTGTTTTCATTTTAAAATTTGTAGAAATAATTATGTACAAGCAATGCTAAACATCAACATATCAACATGATCATATAGAATAATTTGTATACAAGTAGTACATCTTAAGTCTTCGTCTTTACAATTGTTCCTTCGTTATGATCATGGCGTATGTAAGGAGCATCGACATCATCACACGCAGGGGCGTTTATGTCGACATCAAGCTATAAAAGGAGGGAGCTCGTCGAACCGACCATACTCTTCCTCGTCGGTGGCGTTCTCAACTCCTACAATCCTTCGCTTGCCTTGAAGAAAACCACATGTCGCTTTGGCATTACCTTTTGCTTGTCCTTCGCTTTTTAGGTTTGCTTGACATGTCCATTACATAGAAGACCGGATCACATCGTTCATGAGAACAAACAGTTCGCGCCTATAGCCGACTTCTGTGAGATCCACGGTTGTCATGCCGTATTCGTCGACCTTCACACCATTTGGAGTCAGCTTGACCCATTGGCACTT
Source organism: Guadua angustifolia (assembly GCA_036346375.1). NCBI lineage: Eukaryota > Viridiplantae > Streptophyta > Magnoliopsida > Poales > Poaceae > Guadua > Guadua angustifolia. Next base: position 47,803,364 of record CM070512.1, on the reverse strand, counting down.
AAATAGAGGGACCTTCAGAGGTCCATAGTTGAGCTCCCATATTTCTTCTATGAAACCATAATATGTGTCCAAACTGCCGCTGTTGTCTTCGGCGTCTATACGGACACCGCTGTTCTGGTTGGTGCTCCTGTTATCCTAGGATCTGGTGTAGAATGTGTAACCATTGATCTCATACCCCTTGAATGTCACGATTTCTTGTGATGGTCCCCGAGCCAAGCGTTGCAATAGTTCATCGTTTGACCCTTCCTCAAGGATGTGCTTCAGAGCCAACCGCCGAAAGAATCCATGTGCTCTGAGGTTATCCAACTCTCTGTCTTCCCTGTGAACTCATGGCGTAGGACACTCTTGTCTTTGAAAGACATAGGGGCGACTATAGTTGATTGCTTGAGCGATGAAATGTGCTTGCTTGAATGCAACAAGATCATTGCATGCAATCGATTACCTTCCTATTGTCCCTTTGCCCCGTAGCCTCCTCGTGTCGTGATATGGGGACGCCGATAGGATTTAGATCATTCATGTAATCAACACAAAACTCTATCACCTCCTCTGTCACGTAACCCTCGGCAATGCACCTTCCGGGACCTTGACGATTACGGACGTACTTCTTGAGGACACTCATGTACCTCTCGAAGAGAACATGTTGTGCAGATACTGCTGGTCCGAGGATACCTATCTCCTTGACAAGGTGAACGGTGAGATGAACCATGATATCAAAGAATGCAAGAGGAAAGATCATCTCGAGGCTAACCAAACTTTGTACCACATCAGCCTCCAACTTAGGCAGTTTAGCTGGTTTGACAACCTTCTGCGAAATGGTGTTCAGGAAGGAACATAGCTTTGTGATTGTCCCCGCACCCACTCAGCAATATACCTCTGGCCACTACGAGCAACAAGTGTCATCAACACAAAGGCGATCATGGGATTTTAGGCCTTGGAGTTTGTTCTCTTTCATGTTTACGAGTCTCTTTACATTTGAGGAGTATCCAGAAGGACCTTCACACTGTTCAAACACTCAATCGTGCTTTTTTTCTCTTCTTTGCTTGGAGTGTAGCTCGCGGGATGTAGAAAAAGTTGTTTTGTCCTTCTTTGTTTTTCAATGTAGGTCACTCCTCACCTCCATGTCTTCAAGGTCCTTCCGAGCTTGCGGTGTATCTTCGATTTGCCATACATATCTATGTAGCCTAGCGGGTTCAAGCAAACATTCTTCGTGATGTGCATGAAGTCAAGCGGTGATTTAACCTCCAAAACTTCCCAATCTACAGGTCCCAAAATATTGATTTCTTCTTCCATGTGGGTGCATGACCATCCTCGTTAAACAGTATGCTTCCAAGACCCTTCCCAAATACTACTTTCAGATCCTTTACCATAGCAAACACAAGTCGCCCATTACGATCTTTGAGGCTTAACACAAATTTCTATTCCCCGTTAAATTCTTCGCCTTTCCACCTCAAAGCATGATGCCAGGAAGAAACTGCGGTGGCCCATGTACACACACTTCCGAGAGTTTTTCGGTACATGCGATCCGTTTCATCTATGCACTGGTGCGAGCTTTAAACCTTTGATGCTTTGGCGGACAGGTTCTGAGAAGCAGGCCAATCGTTGATTGTTACAAACAACAATGCACGTAGGTTGAAATACTCTCTTGTACTCATCCCAAACCCGTACACCATCCTCCCACAACTTCACAAGGTCTTCAACCAATGGCTTCGGTACACATCGATGTCGTTTCGGGTTGCCAGACCTTCGATCAACAATGGCATCATGATGTACTTCCGCTTCATGCAAAGCCATGGAGGAATGTTATAGATGCAAAGCGCCACGGGCCAGTGCTATGGATCTGCTCAAGGCGATCGAAGGATTCATCCCATTGGTGCTCAACCCAAACCTTATATTTTTGACCTCATTTGCAAAGTTCGTAAGCCCGATCTACTTTCCTCCTTCAGCGAGCCATCGTGAGGGTGTCTAAGCATCCCGTCTTCCTTACGCTCTTCGCATGCCAACGCATCATCTTGGCATGACCTTCGTTAGCAAGCAGACGCTTCAGCCGGGGATCACAGGAAATACCACAATACTTTGGTCGAGTTCTCTTCCTCGTCACGATTCCCATCTAATTCACGGATCGTCACAGTACCTTATACCGGGATTCTTCGCACACCGACAAACCTCCAAATCGGCATACTCATTGCGTCTGAGGATACAATCGTTAGGACATGCGTGTATCTTCCGTACTTGCAATCCTAAAGGGCGAGGACTCCGCTTCGCTTCATACGTGATTCGGTAGAGTGTTACCTTCGGAAGCAACTTCTTTACGAGTGATAACAAACCATTGAATGCCTTGTCCGACACACCGTTTGTGGCCTTCCATTGCATGAGTTCTAGTGTAGTACGCAGATTTTTGTAGCCCATCCCACAGTTTGGGTACAAAGCGATTCTGTGGTCCTCTACTATGCTCTGAAACTTCTTGTATTGTCTTTCCTCTGTGAACTCTCCTCTCCATCACGGAGCATCGATCTAACTCATCATCGCCAAACTCGTCATTGTATCTTCCACGGACCCGATTGAGTGGTGTCCGGCATCTTTGTTGGCTCTATCTTCCTCTTCTTCGTCTTCTTCATCGTCTTCTGTTGAATCGCCTCTGTTTCTCCATGGTGGGTCCAGCGAGTATAGTTTGCAATGAAACCTCTCGTGATCACATGGCTCATAACCATCCATCGTTAGGAGTGCTCCTTCTCATTCTTGCAATCTCGCGCACGACAACGTATGAAGCTTCCTCAGGCAAAAATGCAGCGGCGCGTCGAGAAACTCCTTCATGCCATCTCGAACTCTCTTGACCGACGGTCGCATTGTACATCCATTGCGGTTCATCTACACCAATAAAAATAATAACAACATCTATCACTATATTTAATTAAAGCTAACTATGTCTAATAGTTTTGTATTTTTAATCATTCGCATTCTTTCAACTAAAGTCAACTAATTATTTCTAATCCTGCTGCATTTTTTAAAATAAAACTAACTAATTGTTACATGTTCATGCAAACCTTTTCTATCATTCCGCATTTTAATTTTACTAAATAAAAATTATTTTTACCTTGTCCCCACCTTTCTAATTTTCATCGTTTCACATTTATTGCATTTCATTCCATACACCAAACAATATATCACCTTAAGAACAAAAAATAAGCCAACAACGAAACATGTACACTAACAATTCCCACAAGAACAAAACATGATTTCTCAACATCCAATGCACAAAAACATCAATATATAGGTGAGAAGGATGTCAGACAACATGTTACTCACCTTAGGAACAATTAATTCGAGCTACTAGCGTCAATTGAAAATTTGGCAGCACCTCCCCATGAATCGCTCTCGCCCACCACTCTGCTGTCCAAAGTCGAGTTCGGGAGGAAGATGGGGTTTAAATCATTTGACGGAAGGGGTCTCTACAGCGGTTCTACACACGAACCGCTTCGGATCCCCACCTATAGAAGCGGTTCGTGTCTCGAACCGCATCTAGAGATGGGACTCGAAGGGTTCGTCTCAAGAACCGCTTCTAGAGACCCTCCCGCCTCCGTGCTCACTTAACCGCTTGTGCACGTAGAGTACAAGCGGTGCACACTAACTGCTTGTGATAGACCGGTTGTGAAGGCGGTTACGTAGTAGTGGTAATTAAAGAGCAAAGGCAAGGTGGGTAATTTTGATGAAGTAATGCAGCAAAGGTGGGTAATTAAATAGCGATGGCAAAGGTGGGTAATTTTGATGGAGTGGCGTGGGCAAAGGTAGTAATTAAAGAAGCGTTAGCAAATGTGGGTAATTTTGATAAAGTGGCGTGGGAAGAAACTCTCACTTTATATAGTAATAAAGATTTGCATAACTTGAACAGTTTTCAAATAACTTGTACATTTTGTTACGAAAAGTAGATGTAAAAAATGCACTTTTTTCACTGCATTTCAAAAACATGTAAGCCCGTTAAGATTATATATTAATTTTATCATTGTGTTACACTGTTACTGCAGTTTCCATCTTATCTATGTTTTTTTTTTAAAACAAAAATCCATCTTCTATGTTGATGCACAACTAACTACGAGACAGGTACACCACTTTTTACACCTAATATTACTCTTAATTATTTTGAGATGTTTTAGTTTTAAATTTTTACTTCAAGTTTTGTTATCGTGAACCTTGATCTTTTCTATTGAACATATTTTGCTAATTTTGAACACCCATGTCAGATTCTAGATCCGCCATTGGCCTGCGGACCACACTATATAGTAATTCAGCTCTCCTATTTAGCTGGTGTCTCTTAAGTTTAATTAGTTCAAAAAACTAGGCTAATTTTCATGGTGGTATATACTGGTGAACCTCTCAAACCTGCATGCATGCGTCTTACCCCACCAATTTTTTTAAGGCTCTATTTGGAACACAAAAAGTTTAATTCATACAAGGATCGGAAAAGATTTGTGCGTTCCAAATATAGTCTTAAGAGAAAAAGTGACTAATCAGCCTAGCAATTTGAAAGACTATGTAAAAGTCTACCCATGTGAGTTATGAGTAATTGGCTGGGTTTGAGCTGGTGGTGCTTAAGTTTGAGTTTGATTTGAATTTGCTTTGAATTTAAAGCAATGTAAGGTATTGTCAGTTTCGGTGTCACTATCGGCCTTGGAACAGCGGTAGTGCTACCAGGCGGCACTACTGGCCTGGGAGTGACGGTCGTGCCGGCCTGTAGTTGTATCGGGTCTTAGTTGGTGGTAGTTATTTTCCAAGAATGGTCGTTTATGGGATTTTTAGAGGGCGGTACTACCAGCATTGAAAATGTGGTAGTACCGACTAGGTGGTACTGTCAACCTCTAGTTGGAAGTAGATATTTTTTAGAGCGAATATATGTGCACCGTCAATTGTGGTTAAGTGATGTTATTGCGTATCTTTATTGAGCAATGCTACGTGACGTGTTTGCTTGTCTGTATTAGTTGCAGGACTTCGGAGCTAGGTCATAGTGAGATGGAGGAGACTGGAACTAGGCTAGGATAGCTAAGGTCTAGAACAATCAAGGGACACTGAAGATAACTTAGGTAGGGAAGTGGTCGCGAGCCAGGAATACAAGGAACCGGAGTATAAAGCATTAGTGATGGACATGGCGGACAACAACATGGACCAAGAATAGGATCAGAGAGGAGTTGAGGTCCAGAACAGTCAAGGAAACCGGTGCCGTCATATTGAAGTGGACAAAGGCATGTGGTGCGCCAAGTAACTTGGGCCCGCTTGCAAGCGAGGATGGTTCAGAGGAGTTCTAGACATGTAAGAAGTTTGGCGGGAAGTCATTGAAGCCACATGGTGGATCACAAAGCATAGACGATACTTCGAGTGGAAGGAAAAGATTGGTCGTGGGGCAAATTGGTAATTTGTCCATTATTGAGGAATGAGGTGATTTGGAAACTGCGGCGGTGGCGAAAATGGTTTAGGTCAAGCCAAAGTGTACATGGACACAAATTTAGGCTTGTGGAGTGAATTGGGCATCATGAAAAAGACCACTTTGAGAAGTATGATTATGTAAGTGTAAAACCCATTACATGTGTTGGGTTATCGGGTTAACCCATGTAAATGTAGATGGCATCCACTTGTCTATCCAAGTTTTAGGGTTAGAGTTGCCTCCTCTATATAAGATGTAGAGGGAGGTAAGGTTTTAAGCCAGTAAGGCTTAAGACTCTAGGTGTAGAGTTTTCAAAAGATTTTGATTTTCTCGTGTGTGTGTGTGAGTGCTCCTTGGGAGCTTTTCCTTCAGGTGAGAGACTTTGTAATCATCCATCTTTGTAACAGCCCTCTAAATTCAAAAATAAAGAAAAATTAAGATTTTATATTTGAAAATGGAAATGAATTAAAAGTTTAATTGAAATCAAGATTTTGATTTTAAACAATATCCTTTCTTCATTTCTTCTATTTCAATCATAATGAAAAGGAAGATTTCAAAACTCAAAATCAAAACAAATGAAATATCAAAATGAGTTTGAAATATGAACTTGGTTTGAATTTCCATTTTTCTGAATCCTCTTGCATTTTCTTGAGCTTTTACTTTTAAAAGAAAAGCTAAATGCATTGAAATGGTAAAATGGTAAAAAGATAAAAAGGTAAAGGTAAAATCTTGAAAAATTTATTTTAAAAATTTTAACTCTCAAGTAAACCTTTTTACCTGGTAACTTTCATTTTACTGCATGGTAAAAATATTAGTAATAATGGAAAAGACAAACTTTGACTAGAAACAGTGTATCATCCGAATTAATGAAAAATATTAAGAGTTTATCTCAACCTGAGAAAATTACCAAAGCATACTTGATACATAATTTACCTCTGTTAAAAATAGCAAGAATTTACTAGGTTGGATAAGCCTCCAAATAATTCAAAAACAGAAGCTAGTAAAAGCTGAAATTAGCAATGTCAGAATTATTAAAATTTAAATATCAAATATAAAATTATGAAAATTTTAAAGAAGAATTATTAGCTCAAATACATCTGAAAAAAATTTCAAAAATAAAAAGATTCATTGGGACACTTTAATAAATCAAAAACAGAATTGGAATTTCTGTGCATTGTTCATTGTCAGAATTTTAATAAAATATATACAAGGATTTTTTATCTGAAAATTTTTATGAACCCTTATCTTTGCCTGACTAACCTCTGAAAAAATTCTTATAAAATTCTGAGTTGGTTTGATAGCTTCAAGGAGAAGATTAAGCTGACTTCAAGTACTCCTTTTAAAGCCAAATCAAATCGTGACCGTAGGATTGCCATGTGTTGATCATCTAGTGCGCTCATTCCCTTTCTTCTTCCTTCTCTGGCCCACTCGTCATCTTCTTCTCCCTCACCCCTCTTCTCCTCTCACAGCGAGCCAGCACAGCCGACAAAGCTCCACCGACTCCATCCTTATCCCTTCCGCGCTGCAATTCTTCGCCCGAGGCACCGCCCGAGCCACCAGAGTGCACCACGACGACGCCAACTCCCCTACGCCTGCTCGAGCTACGTCTTCCCGGACCAAGTGGCGTTAAGTCGCCCATCCCCTCTCCTATTCTAGCATCGCAAAAGCCTCAACGCTTTCACACTGAAGCCGAGCGCATTCGCTATGACTCACAGCTATAAATCGTGCCTTGAGCTCACTGCAACCTGTGCCTACTCTCTCCTTTGCTGGTTCAAGCCAAGAGATATTGAGCCACTTCCTTTTCCCCCATTGCTGCAAGCTTCAAAGCACAAAGCCAAGAACAATTCACCCGGATTAAAGATCCATCTCCAAATTCCCTTAGGCCATAGCATCACTAGCATATCAGGGTCAAAACCCCTCAAACGTTTCTCGAGCTGTTCAAGCAAAATTGTGCCGCCACTGTGAGCTCATCTTCTCCATGGCCGGCCAACGATGGCAGCTCAAACCAGCACTTCTCCGGACGAACCAACCCCAAAAACGGAACCAATGTGACCAGTAGATGCTATAATTGCTACCCATTCAAGCTCTCGCGTCTTGGTTCTCGTTCCCAGCCGCCCTCCATTACCGTCACCGCAGAAGCTTGGTGGCGCACACCTTCCGACCGTCTCCGGTAGCAATCGAGACCTCCCCTGGGTGCGCAATCACGTGCTGAAGCTAGAAATGGAACCCATTCGTGCTCTCGGATTGCTGCCGCCGCGAAGTCTCGGAAGGTAGAACTCGCTCTCATCGCCTTTAAGCGGGTCCTCTTGTCGATTGCGAGAGATCTGCATGAATGGGCGATTGTCGGTTGCCTCGGCCAGCGCAGCCTCTAGCATCACGGGCCCATTTGCCAGCGCCTAATTCCAGACCAGCCCGAAACGGAAGGCGTATTCGCTGATGGAAAGCGCACTTTCCGAATTTGGTAAAATTCCTATTTTCCAGTATTTTCCAAACCCGATTGAATTCATTTGCTTATAACTTTTGAACTAACAATCAAAATGAATTGAAATAAATTCCTAAATTCATATAAATTCATGTAGATGCAGAATATGCAAAATATTTAATTCTTATGCTTGGTTTGATTTATTTGAAATAGAAATTTGAATAAACTCTAATATGGTCTCTTAACAAAGATTGTGCATCATGAATCCTAAAATGATGAAATAATTTACACATGCTCCTGAGCCTATAGGGAATCCATTTGTGTAAAAATATTTAATTTTCAAACTTAGTTAAAGTTATTCGAATTTAAATACAAACAAACCCTAATATAGTACTATTACAAATATATAAATTATAACTCTTTAAATCATGAAATAAATATTTATATACATCTAAACACATGAAATAAATATCTATATTCATCTCAAGCTGGAATACTGTTTTGTTAAATAAAATGTTGTGAACGTTGGTTCTCAACGGAATAACCACCATACAAAGGAAGGCCAGCGTCATGGCTTGAAGGGATTAGAGTAGGGTTTGAAATTTCATTTTCAGTTCATATCTCGGAGGTGAGCGAAATCTAAAATTTTGGCAAATCTTAGAATTTCAGATGAAAACCAGTCAAAATTAAAAAAAGAAAATTTAAAATCAAGAAATTTTTAAACGAAATTTCAGAAATCTTGGTAGAAATTGCAGAAATTTCGGCAAAATTCAACCAAGTGAAAATTAGTCAAAAAATGTTAGAAAATTTTTTGGATGGCCCTAACACATAACTAATATTTCCATATAAATTTTAGATGATGATCAAACCTGAGGAATTTTTGAAAATTCTGACAGTGCTACTGTCCTGATAAAAGGATGACCGTCAAATTTCAACTTAATGAAAAATGGTACAAACCATATTAGAAATTTTTAAAAAATTTATAATGTCCTAACACATAAATAATTCTCCCATAAAGTTTTTAGATGACGATCAAGCTTGAGAAATTTTTAAAAAATTATACAGTGTTACTGTCCTGATAAAAGGCTGACCAACAAATTTTAACTGAACGAAAAATCATTCAAAACACATTAGAATATTTTTAAAATTTTTTAGAGGGTATTTATGTATTACTAATGTTTTCATAAAATTTTCATATGATGATTAATCCCGAGGAATTTTCAAAAATTATGACAGTGCTACTATCCTAATAAAAGCCTTATAGTGCTACATGTATTACTTCTATAGATTTGGTTGAGCAACAAAAAAAAAAGGTTAGAATATATTAAACTTTTATAGAAGGGTTCTGAGGCAATGCTTAAGCTCTCTTAAGAATTTTGGATTATGATCACACTCGAGCGAATTTATAAAATTTTGATACTGTATTACTGTCTCGTTTATGCTCCTTCTATATGGGTATATATTCTTCCAACAACATATGTTCTTTTGCAGATTATTTCCTATCCAGTAAGTATGGGTATATGTTCTTCCAACAACATAGAACAAGAAAATTTGCAAGCCTACCCCAATATCACTCTCCCACCCCATGGTTTACCTTTGCTCTTCCTTTCTTTTCCCTTCATCATGTTCCCTGTTAAATCTCCTTACTATCCTTACCCTGGTGAGGTTCACCACTCCCACTCCCATGTGCTACGTGGAGCCCCGGCCCTTAGGTCATTTACACATTGCCACATCCCCTCTGTAGCATATATGTTAGATAATATATCATGGTGAGGAACCAGCTTGACAAGCTTCTTCCCCACCCTTGTTGGCAAAAATTCAACAAGAAAATTTGAAATCGGGTAAATTTTAAACTGAGAAATCTAAAATTTCAGTCGAAATCACCAAAATTTCGGGAATAGTCGCTTGAGGCTGCAAAAATTTGGTGGAGAATATGAGTACAACCAAGTTGTGTAGCTTAGTTGGTAGGGCATCGCGTATGGTCTTATCTTGAGGTTGTGGGTTTGGGTGCAGGCAACGCGTGCATCCATTAATTCTGATTTTGGCATTTTTGTGCTATGAATCAGGATTTTGGCAACGCAACGAAGGGCTGAAGCACGAAAAAAAAATTTACCACAAAGAATCAGGATTGAAACTACCGACCTGGTCTTCAACTCTTCATCCACTAACCTACTAACCGCTAGTCAGTTTATAAGTATATTGCAAATTTTTTACATGTAATCCTTATAAATAGCATTAAAATTCATCACAAAAAATTTAGTGCTAAATCTGGTCCAACATCGCTACAAACCGATTCAAAGAACATAAATTTCGGTCCAAATTACCGAGATTTCGGTGAAATTTCTGAAATTACTTTAGTAATTTAATTTTTTTTTTATTCGATCGGGAGTTTAAATCATCTCTGGCTGAAATTTCTGAAATTTCATCGGAGTTTTGAACATGGATTAGAGTACTAGAGGGGGGAGATAGAAATAAATTGAGATGAGAGAATATTTGGGGGAGAATAGATTGTTTATTTCTTGTCTGGTTGCAATGACGTTACATGGCATCCTTATGTAGTGGATGCCAGACCTACTTATCCAGACAAACTCTAGCACATTCCTTCTGCTAACAAGAATCAACTGTCTAACGCGCCAACTTTAGCTTTTGAAAAGCCAGCAAGTTCCGCTCTCAAACAGCTCAACTTTTAAACGGGTTTTAGCATAAACTAGAAGCTATATATAACTAGCAAAAGCAAAAGCTGAAAGTTAGGCTAGATATATTTTTGCAGCTTATTGTTGAAAGAAATTAGCTATTTGTCAAACGATCTCTTATAAAAAGTTACAGCCGCTTTTTAGCCCAGAAAGACAAAAAAAAAATAGCTTTTCTGAAAAACTACATCCTTAATTCTGATCGGATGATATTTTATAAAAAGTTAGAGCCGTTTTTCAGCCTAGAAAAATATATAAAAAAACAGATTTTCTAAAAAAACTGCAGCCTTAATTCTGATTGGACTTCTTAATTCTCCCTCAACTCTAATCCCCAACTCCCTGGCCCAACTCCTGCTGTTGGACGCTTAACATAAACCCCTAGGACTCTCCTTGGACTACGGACTTCTAGGCGTCACACTTCTTCCCGGACGTCTTGCCAGTCGGTGGCCGCTACTATTGGTCTTTGTGCTGTGGAATCATGTGAGAACTAAACAAAACGATGACAAATAGCAGCTATTAATATAACAACAAAAAAAGGGACTGTAGACTGATCTAGTCTAGTAGATTTGCTTATTTGCCTTCCCTTCTTTTACAGGGAGTCAAGGATGCAGGAGATTCCAAGCAGCATACCAGCATTTTGCCATGAAATCCTAATGTAAAGCTTAACTTATTCCTCACTTATCCTTATAGTACCAAACAGATGAACCTTATCTTCCCCAAAAATGTTTGGTAACAACTAATAATTAACAACAAACCTCCGTCAGGAATTTTTTTTGTCGGTTAGCCGTTGGCCATTTTCAATTTCCCATCTCGGTATTTTCTGACAGTTATAAAACAGGAAAATTATTTCTGACGGATATATGTGTTTTTCTAACGGTTTTTGGCGGTTGCGAAAGATTGGCATCCTGATTGATTACGGTTGTACCCACATGTTATCCTATTCTCGCATCGGTAGCCCTCATGCACGTGAGCATAAAGGTGGCCACTTTTAAAAATAACTAGACTTAAGTGAATGAGAAAAAAAAACGCTTTTCATTTTTTGTTGAAGACCATTAGGGCTGGAAAAAAAGCTCGTTGAGCTGGCTCGGTGGCTCGTTTCAAAATTGCTCTGATTACATTCATTTTTCTTTTAAAATAAAAATTAGTTGATTTGGAACAAGAGTCAACTTTGGCTCGGCTTGTTAGGCTCGGCTCGAAGTTGGGTCTCAAATAATACAGGAGACTATAATAAATAAGAATAAATTAGTGTCAAAGAAAGCTTGAAAAAAAGTTCATTTGGCTCGTTTTCCACCCCTAAAGACCATGAACGTGTACAAATAGCTTGTGTTTACGCTCGAACTATGAAAAAAGTTCAAATAACCTCCCAAACTATAAAACTAGTTATTTAACATTATCATCTTCTAATACCAGACAAATCACACCCTAGAGCTGTTTTTCTTGGCTGTTTTGCATCTCCTATTTATATAATTAAGGCAAAAACGTGATTCAGAATTTTTAAAACTTTTTTATGTGATTCTAAGGCAATGCTTATACTTCCATAAAAATTTCAGACTATGATCACACTTGTACAATTTTATAAAATTATGAAAAAGTCACTGCCTCAATTAAGGGTTTTATGATTTTTACTTTTCTGAGATGTGAAATTATGTTCAATTAATTTGGAAATTTTTCTATATGATTCTAGGAATTTAAAAATGACATAATAAAATTTTTAGATAATGATTAAATTTGTACATTTTTATAAAATCTGGCAGTGTTATTGTTGTTTTTAAATTGCTGCTATTTTTTATTTTCTAAATATATTAAATGCTTTCATATTTTCCTGATATTTTTTGGGTACATTATGGAGGTGGATTAGGATTTAATTAAATTTTCTTCAAATTTTATTCTTGCATGATTTTGAACTTTTGAGATCACAAATCAAAGATTCAATAATAAAGCTTTGATTTATAATATCTGAAGTTCAAAATCACATAGAAAAATTTAGAGAAAATTTAATTAAACCCTAATCCACCTCTAAAATGTTACCAAAAAGTCTCATGGAAATGTGAAAGTATTTAATACATTTAGAAAATAAAAACAGTAGTAATTTAAAACAACAATAAATTTTGTAGATTTTTATAAAAATGTACAGGTTTAATCATTATCTAAAAATTTTATAGTGTTATATTTAAATCCTTAGGATCATACAGAAAAGTTTTCAAATGAGTTGAACATAATTTATTATATCAGAAAACCCTTAATTGAGACAGTGACCTTATTAGAATTTTATAAAATTATACAAGTGCGATCATAGTCTAAAATTTTTATAAAAGCATAAGTATTGCCTTAGGATCATACGAAAAAAGTTTCAAAAATTCTGAATCACCTTTTACCTTAATTATATATAGAAGATGCAAAACAAAAAAAAAACCACCTTAAGGTGTGATTTAATTTGGTATTAGAATTTAAAAATGTTAAATAACCAGTTTTATAGTTTGGAGGTTATCTGGACTCTTTTCATAGTTCAAAATGGACTTATTCATTATGTAATTTATTACGCATAAGGGCTGGTTTAAGGAAATTTTTTATTTAATATTTATTTTAAATCTTTTTTCAAAACTAATCGATGGAATTTAAAATTGCAAAATACATCGTCGCCTGAGATCGCCTCTATCTTTGGGCGACAGTGCCTGATTTAACGGTGAAATTCGAAAGTTTAACGGAAGAACTAAAAAAAAATTAAAAAAACGACAGGCGTGTATTTTTGTAATTTTTAAATTCCGTTGATTAGTTTTGAAAAAAAGATTTAAAATAAATATTAAATAAAAAAATTCCTGGTTTAAGGGTGAACTCAGCCTACGGCCCACGCAATCTGTTCGCCTGAAGCCCAACTCCGGCCCTCACTTGTCTAAGTTCAACCGGCCCAATACTCTCCCAACCAGGACAATTTTAGCTCGCCCCAAGTCCCCAACGGCTCAATCCTCCGGTAGTCACCTCTCCTGTATATTAAGTTGCATGCACCAACCAATTCACCCAAAAGCTTAAGCTGATGAGGAAAGGAGTGCAATTCACTTATACTTCAACACTCCCCCTCACGTGGAAGCGCCTTAGGCAGCACTCAACACGTGGAAAATAGGAGCGGACGCTAAATTGCGTCTACCAGGACTCGAACTCGAGACCTCTTGGCTCTGATACCATATTAAGTTGCATGCACCAACCAATTCACCCAAAAGCTTAAGCTGATGAGGAAAGGAGGGCAATTCACTTATACTTCAACACTGTAGTCCTCTCTCTCCCTTTCATGAGCACGGCGCTGGTCACCGTCGCATTGATTGGTAGCGTAGAGGTAGGAGCCATGAAACCACTACCGCGTAGACAAGAAACTGGTAGGGATGGGCGTGCTTGGACATGGCCGAGGAGCAATCGGGGCCGTCGGCGGTGGTGGCGGCGATGAAGGGCCACCCGGGGTCTGGCAAGTCCACGGTGGTGTGCACTATCGCCGCCGCTCTCCGCAGCTCGCTCCTGTACAAAAGGATGACTGCAGGAACTGCACGCTGCCCCTCGAGCGCACCGCAGCCGCCGGCATGCTCAACGAGCTCTCCTACGCTGTGCTTTAGTGCCAATGCAGAGGCAATTGCTGTCAGAGTTTTGGATTTTATTATGTCTCTTCTTGCTTGTGCCGACCATAAGGTTAGTTGTTACCAAACATTTTGGGAAGATGAGGTTCATCTGTTTGGTATTATAAGGAAAAATGAGGAATAAGTTAAGCTTTAGATTAGGATTTCATGACAAAATGCTGGTATGCTGTATTGTATAGCATTGAAAGTTTTTATGCTTTTGTTTTTTATTTGTCCTTCTCATCGTTTCTTGTACAGCTTGGATGGGCAATCCTTGCCCTCTGTTTATGGGTGTAGCTCAAAGGTGTTGTAAAATGAACTACCTCTGTGTGTGACTGATTTTAAAGTCCTTTCTTGATAGTAGATATATTTTTCTGCCTCTAGTGTAATGGAATCTCTTGCATCCTTGACTCCCTGTAAAAGCAGGAAAGGACAATAAGCAAAGCTACTAGACTAGACCAGTCTTTTGTCATCGTTTTGTTTGTTCTCACATGATTCCTGTAGCATAATCTTCAAGGCATTACAAGCAATCTTTTTTAAAATCATTTACCTGTTATTGTCAATCAGGATTTTTTGCCCTAGGTATCATCCCTTACTTTTAACTAATTTTTTGTATTAAAATTTCATAATGAGATCCCAGCAGCTTTGTTCTAATTTACATGCTTCCTAGAGTAATTCATAGGACTGGTCATATGTTCAACATATAAGTTATTACATTTCAATTTCAGCTGTGGAATTCACTGCTTTCTAGTGCCGGGGTTCGCTATGGACTTAAGTGTCAGCTTTCAATGTCCATTTCATTTTTGCAGCACTGTCAAGTTCTATAGGTCTGATGAGAATTTTGTTGCAACAGCATCATGGGTTTTTGACATTATCAACAGCTGGTGTCAAGATTAATAGAACAGAGTGCTAGTTTTACTAGAATCCTAGTCATAACAAATTAAGATATATTTATTTTCTTTGAAAATATTGTATGTGCTCACTACCTTAGTTCACAGGATTTTAGAAATTCGATAATGGTCAAAAACTCAAAATTATTGGGATGCCAGTTTACTTCAGTAATTAAAAAGTTACTGTTTTTTCTTTAGTCCACAATACAAGGAAATCATGTTGCGAAAATCATTTAATCATGTATTGGAAGAACAGTAGTACTCAAATCATCTGTCTTCAGTCTTTATGCATCTGAGAAAATAAAATGCTTGTCTTAGAATAACTAATTCTATCAAGCCCCCTAGTGTAACCAACTCTGTTGATTCCTGGCATATACTGCTCAGAGGTCAGAGCATCAAAACCTCGACGCATGCAATCCATTTGGACAGCGCTTGTTTGAACAACTAAGCTCTACTGTGCATTCTAGTAGTTTCTGGGTGACATTTTCCTTGTTCCCTTGTACATTCAAAAAACAATAAACATTCTTTTCGTATTCCTGATATAGCTCAGCTCTCTCATTACGTCTCTTGTCAGTTCTGGGTGTTAGATGGCATCTTCCGCTTTAAAACCAGGGGTGCCGATTACTCTGCGAGAGCTAGACCCCTCCTCAGAGATGTTCAAGCATGGCGCGTCCCTGCGAGTGACAGGAAAGTATGTGTAGCAGAGCCTCCTTTTAAATTTCTTATGAACATTCACTTTCTAGTTCTCATCTGTGTTTTAAGCCTCTTGCTTTTCTTCAGTCTTCAGTCATGATGTGGGCTCTGCGATTGCTGCCATTCAAGACGGTATCGTGAGCTTGAAGGTTTGACGCTCAACATTTGAGAGACATCAGTTTCGGTAGCAATTCCCAGTTTATTGGTGAGCTCCTGATCCAACTAGATAATGATGTATATCCTTCGCTTTCTCAAGTATGTCAACCTGTTTGGTACCATTGGAATGATGCTACAGAAATTGGTTGTTTCATCTCTGCAGGCATTTCTACAAGCTCGCGTAGGTCGGAACGTCGATGGTCTTGAACCGAACCTTTACCAACAGTCTTTACTCATCCGACGACAATATGAAGCCAAACTACGTTCTAGGAGAACATGGTCCGAAACCGTGGAACCAGGCTTATGATTTTAGTTCAGTTCCTTTGTTCGACGCACATGGGAGCAGAATCACCTAGCTCATGGGAGAAGATTCATGAATCTGGTGAAGCTGAAAATTCTAATTTCACCATATTCGTGAAGCTGAAGCTGTGAGTATATTAAGGCCTTGTTTGGCGAGCTCTGCTCCTAACTTCTGCGGAGTGAATCTATGGAGCTCTGCCAAGCAGCGATTTTGATAATCGCTCAGGGGTGATTCCGTGAAGTGATTCTCCGAAATGAACTAGGGTAGAAGTAAAAAAGCCGCTTCTCTGATTCACTCCCAACAAAGAGTCGGTTTCTCCATAGAGTTTATCTTATGGATTAGTTAGAGAATCATTTTCATGACAGAATCACTTCTCTCGAAGAATCACTTCTAACAGAGAATCGAATCGAGAGAGCTCTACCAAACAGGCCATAAGGCCTGTTTGGCGTAGTCTGCTCGGCTTCTGCAGAGTGAATCTGTGGAGCTCACTTAAAGCAATGTTTTACGATAATCGCCTCTCAGTTGATTCCGTGAAGTGATTCTCCGAAATGAACTAGGAGTTGGGAGCTGAAAAAAACTGCTTCTCCTGATTCACTCCCAACAAAGAATCGGTTCTCCATAGAGTTTATCCTATGGATTAGTTAGAGAATCACTTTCGTGACGAATCACTTCTCTGAGAATCACTTCTAACAGAGAATCAGAATCAGAGGGAGCTCTACCAAACAGGCCCTAAGAGTGTTTAGATAGATCATTTTGCTTACATTTTAGACTAAAAATATAAACTTAATTCACTTTATTTTAACCTATAAGTTTCAGATTTCAGGAGAAGCTGGAATCTAGAACTCTACCAAACAGGCCCTAAGATTCTATACTTCAGTTTGTAAGATATTTGGTGCAAACCTACGAAGTAGTTGTTTACTAAATCCCTGAACACAGATGATTCCTCTAGGACCCACCTTAAGCCTGTTATTAAGGCCATAGACGCATATAACACACTTAATGTCGCCTGGGCTAGCCGGCCAACGAGCGTGCCCACGTGTCGGTCTACACAATTTCACGAAAAAGCTCCTCCGTTTCTCAAAATTACGGATAGGTCCTTCGAAATTACGAATAGGTCCTTCGCGATTTTTTGTGAGGGGAAGATTTTTATTTTTTTTCACGTTCGGGTCCCTCGCGCGGTACTTTACGGAAAAAGCCCCTGTTAAATTCAAATCGCAGACATGTCCTTTTCTAATTTTTCAGGATAGCGGATAGGTCCAAAAACGTAACAAATAGGTCCTCGCTCCTTACATCTAGATCCTTTCTCCGTTTTTCGCGGAAAAAATATTTTCGTCACCAGAAATATATGTGCATCTCTAAGAAGGTTGTCATCACGTCTAGGTCCTTTCTCCGTTTTGCCCGGAAAAAATGTTTTCGTCACCATAAATATGTGTGCAACTCAAAAAAAATTGTTGTCACTAATAATTTTTCACCCTTTTCCCTCTAGATTATTTTTCCACCTCATTTTTCCACCTCGGTCTCCGATATTTCCCAAATAATTCGTCAAAAGAGATATTTCTGCTGCTGTGTGCATCTCTAAGAAGGTTGTCATCACGTCTAGATCCTTTCTCCGTTTTGCCTGGAAAAAATGTTTTCGTCACCAGAAATATGTGTGCAGCTCAAAAAAAAATTGTCGTCACTAATAATTTTTCGCCCTTTTCCCTCTAGACTGTTTTCCCACCTCGTTTTTCCACCTCGATCTCCGATATTTCCCAAATAATTCGTCAAAGGAGATATTTCTACAACTCTAACTCTTTATTCCCCCCCCTAACTCGGTTTCTATTGTTTTCCGGTGTGAGAAATATGTTAAAAATCGCGTTTGCGTCGTTTCGTCGATTTTTCCCCACGTCCACACAACACGGCATGCAGTCACACGCTACCATGCCTAGTATTATTTGAGGGTCCACTAATCTGAATCAGATTGTTTTGTGGTCTGGCATTCTCTTACACCACAAAGAGCTGTCTTGACAAATGTAGTCGCAGAGTACTATCGTATTGTGGACAATCTGCAATCTGACAAGCCTGTGCATGATGAAAGTGTGTGCAGTTTGTACAGCCAGATCTGATGCTATTCATGTTTGGGAATTCCTCAGTATCAAAAACCATGAACATCATAAACAACAAGTAAAAAAAAAAGAAAGTTTAATCGCTGTACATATGAACAAATTTCTTTCTTCCCTTCCCATTCCTGACGCCCCAACAACCAACCAGCAGCTCTGCCTGCCATCCTATATATCCTGCCTCCTCCTCATAACACCTTATTATTTTTCCTCTAAATTAAGCTGAAAACCAGAATAATCTGCGTCCATCCATGCATCCAACCATATCCATCCATCATCCGTGATCTTCGTTTCGGTTCATCTTTCAGCGTCATGAGGCAGGCAAAAGCAAAGCAGATATACATATTCATCGGTGATCCATCCATGGTCTATTGGCAGTTCTCGAATCGCGATCGCTGACCGAAGACGGACATCATCTGGCACGCCCCTTCCAACAGCTTCCCTGCAAACACCAAACCAAGGAGTGAACAAAGACTGTAAGAGGCCTGGATGAATTAACAATAAGAACAGTGACCACCAAGGAGAAGCCAATAATAAGAGAAGACAAAATTGGCCCCCTCTTGGTAGAAATTACGAAAATGGCTCTCTTGGTGAGCTCGGAAGGTGCGGCAAGCAACATGTGTCCTCCTACGCATGGCAGGGATGCTCAAGAGGGCTGCAGCATGGTACATTCAACGAGTGCAGAAGCAATCGCTGGAGCGTGGGAGGCGGCAGCCTACCGCCCCAAGGCAGTGCGGCAGGGGGCGGATTCCTTCTTAGCAATGGCAGCTCAAAAGGTTGCTAGTCAGCGTGAGGTCCTACGGAGCACGTCAAGCTCGATACCTCATTCCAAGCTACAGGAACTCGACAACGATGTGGGCCCTGTCGCTTACCATGATCCACTAGCCTACCACACCCTCGTCTGCTTTCCGAGCAACTAGACCCAGCACCTGCCGAGTCTTCCATGCTCCGACATGGAGCCAAAATGAAATTTCCCTCACATAGGGGCTATTTTTGCAACAAAAAAAAAGTTGAGGGGCTACAAAAGCAAAAATTTCATAATAAGATGACCAATTGAGATGGAATTTATATTTTTTGAGCTGCTGTTAGATCGGTTCTGTCACATTACAGGTACCCTGTCGCATCAGCACACCTGATGCCCATGAAATATTGCTAGCACATTATGTAGCACGGTCTGTCATCTTTGCTTGCAAAGGACATCATAATGGAGGCTTGTGATGTTTGCACCAAACATGCATATCCTATTGTTTCTCGGGTACTGGTGTACTTTGTTTGTTAACTCAAGCAAAGACTTGTATATTCCAGATGACAATTGTCAAAATGTGCCATTGCAATATTCGAATCTTGCAAAGTATAATTATTAAACGGAAAAAAGAAAAGGATGATTTTTCTAAAGATCATGAGTTGCTAGGCCATTAAAAAAACTAAGCACTGTTGCTCCCCTCACATCTCGAGAGGGCTGGGAACCCCTTTTGGTGAAGTGGTGGTGTACGTGAATCATGATACCCACCTATTATGCGCGGGTATAAAAATCTGATAAAATAAAGGCTTACGTCGGATTGGCACGACATAAATCTAGTTAAAAATAGGACTAAGGCCATGTTTGAATAAACTAGAGCTAATTGTTAGCTGGCTAATGGCTAGAGCTAATTGTTAGCCAGCTAATAATTAGTTTATCTAAAATTAGCCTAGGGCTGTTTGGATACATGGTTAATGGTTGGGCTAATTTCTTTGAAAAACCATGTTTGCCCCTCATAATATGTCTACCCCTCATAATGGCGAGGGTATTTCAGATTTTTCCCAGCGTGTTACATGCTTTTAGTCCAAATTAGCTTCCACCCACCAACTAATAGACTAATTATTAGTTGAGGGGTTGGCTAAAAATTAGCCCACCTATTAGTTTTCCTGGATAGACTAGGACTAATTTTTAGCCAGCTAACAATTAGTCCAAGGATCCAAACATGACCTAAGAAAGAGCCAAATTGTCTTAAATAGTCTTCATTTTCTTTAAAAAACTCTGCCTTCTTTAAAATATCATAAACAGTTCTGGTGGATTGAGCATCCAGGAAATAGATAATAGCTGGAGTAAGCTTCACTAGAAATCCTACGAGATCGCGATTTATCCTGACCCAGGTGCTGCGATCTGCCCTGGCACCGACAAGCGGGGCCAGCCAAGGCAGCATGGTCCCACGCGTCAGCCAGTCCAGTACAGACAGACCTTCACGAGAGCACGGAATGATCTCCTCGGTGCGCGCGCCACCACGGGACCTGGTCCGCCGACACACTGGGTCACTGACAGCGCGGGGCCAGCTCAAGCTCACGTCAATCACCACCCGTCGAGCTGGGCCGTCACAGCACTCGCTGTCTCCCCGTACAACCTGACGCGGTCACCCTTTACCGCCCCTCGCCGTGACTAGTGGCTGTAATTAGGGAGTAATTACCGCACCTCGCTTGCATTTATTTACACACCTGCACAGCATTTAGCACGCCGTTCTGTTCTCCCAGGCGGCTCTTTAATTTACACTTACATGTGGGCCCCACCCCCAGAGCTCAGATATCTCTTCGTCCCAGAGGCTCAACATGACACGGCTAGGCTAAGCCGCTATGCTTAGAGCTCGAAGCAAACGATGGCCATTAAAGAGTTGATTAAGACGGTGGCTTGGGCTCTCAGTCAAGTGGTTAGAGCGCAGTACTACTCGGAGTACTTACGTTAATTAACACCAAGAAATTTGTTGGTGAGATGTGTGCATGGGTCACTGCTTGGGTTCCCAGAAATGGCGAATGGTGGCAAGACGAACAGAGACAGAGACCCACCGCCTCAAACGGCTGCCGCCGACACGCCGTATATGAAATTTTTACGGCATTTCTATAGCATCTTTTATGTAACCCTCTCTTTGTTCTACTAATCACAACGATTCTTGCTAAATCTCCAAATTTACGGCGTCAATTTGTAACAGCTGAGTCTAATGTACAAGTAAGTACGGAGTGTAAGACGACGGATGAGTGTGAGTCGATTTATTTACTGACCTCGTCGGAGCTTGGACTTGGCGGTGCCGGTGACGGCGGGGGCCTTCCTGGCGGGCGCGGTGGCTCCTGACGAGGCGCCGCCGCCCTTGGCCGTGTCGTCGGGCGGGAAGAGCACGGCGTCGATGCCCTGCACGGAGATCCTGCCGTCGGTGTAGATGTCCGGGTCGAAGAGGTAGGCGGAGCCCTCACCGTGGCCGAACTTGACAGAGCCGTCGGCCTCCCTGGCTGTCACCTTGTGCGGCAGCCGGAGCGTGTCGTACCTGACCTTCCCGAACCGGCGCACAGCGTTGTACATGCTCTCCTCTGTCTGGTACTCGGGGATCATGTTATAGTAGAGGATGTTCTCCGGCGACCCGGGCTCGCTGAGCTGGTCCGTCGTCAGCCGCGCCATGGCCTCGTCGTTGGGAGCCAGCACCGTCAACACGTAGCCCTCCGACACCAGCCGCCCCATCTCCGTCGCCAGCGACGTCAGGTTGACGAGGATGTCGGCCAGTTCGTTGTACCCGCCGTAGAGGAGCAGCGTCTGGATGAAGTCCTTCACCTGGCTGTGCCCGTCGAAGTGGTGCTTCCCGGACCCGGGCGCCGGCGCGATGGACGGCCCGGGCGCCATGGCGTCCCAGATCGGCAGGACCGGCGGCGCGCCAGGGGGCACGGGCGGCGCCGGCTTCTTGAGCCGGTGCGTCCTCGGGTCCACCTCGGGGGCTCCAGTGGGGAGCACCGCCGAGATGGCGGCGAGGCTGCGGCGGCGGTTGAAGCCCTCCTGCACGGACCGGGGGACGAGCAGGCGCTCGATGCCGTGGATGACGCCGTCGGGGCGCACCACGGCGTCGGGTCGCGTGACGGCCGCGGTGCCCACTCGCATCGCACCATTGCCGGCTCCCGCGGCGAGCTCGAGGCCCTCGCCGGAGAGCGTGGGGTGCGAGTGCGCCGAGGAGGGCCAGGCGGCGGCGTGGAGGCGGGAGGGGAGGACGTGGAAGAGGAGCAGCTGCTGGAGCGACTTGAGGTTGCGGGGCTCGAGGAGGAAGCGACGAAACTCCGGGTCGAGGTCCCGCTCGAGCGCCTCGTTGCGGGGGGCGAAGATGGTGACGTTGCCCCGGCCGACGGCGTCCTCGAGCGCCTGCAGCAGCAGCGCCTTCTCCACCAGCTCCGCCAGCTCCGTGTAGTGCGAGTCCAGCAGCGCCACCAGCACCGAGTTGGAGTTCACCCCCGTGCTGCTGCCGTTATTCCCCCCGCCGCCGCCGCCGCCTGCCGCGACTGGGGAGGAGGGCAATGTGGGTTGCTCCGGCGCAGCCGCGGCGAGGGCAAGGAAGAGGAGGACGGCGCCATAGGCCGGCGCGCCCATGTGTGCGTCGGCGGCGGCCTGGATCAGGTGGCGGTTGCCGCTGCTGTTGCGGCGGCGGAGTAAAACTGGAGGTGGGTAATTTACCTTACCAACGAGGAGAGAGAGAGAGAGAATGATAGGATCGGGGAGTGAGGTGAGGAAGATTGTTATAAGTTACGGGACGCGTGGCGGCGGTGGTAGTTGACAGGATGACAGGTGGGGCCGAGCGGGGAGGGTGTCGGTGTGCTGCACCGCACGCAGGCGCAGCCGCGCAGGTCGAAGCTTTGGGTTCTTTCGGCTCTTCGCCATTTTATTTTCTAAATTTGGTCGGCTCTACCTTATCATGATCGTCAAGTGAAACAATAAATAAAAAATTAGATTTTATAATTTTGTTTAAATATAAATTAAATATAAAAACTGTTTTTTAAAAGAAAAGCTAATTTGGAGATGGCTTAACGCAGCCGTAGATGTCCCCTTCCCGAGAGCTAGGGAGTAAATCGTTTTAGAAATTTTTTTACTGTACTGGTGTTCTGGCTGTTTTTTTTTGGTATCTTTCTTGACAAATTTACGAATCTAGCCCCTTGTAATCAAAATTCCGTGTGCAGCAAGAGCAGAATTTTTTCTCTTGCTTGGATTCCACAAGAATATAAAAACCTATGGCCAGAGAGTGCTGTTTTTTTTTCCAATTTTTCACGGCTAGGGACCGCTGGAATCGGCAACGCTGTATTTTTTCCTTTTATTTTAGCAGCAGACGACTGCTGGATTTTGGTCGGGGCGAGACAGCAGGACCGGTGGAAAATGCATATATGCGGCTAATGCATGCGTCACTTGTAAATGATCATGCTTAATTGCTTCATGTATTACTTTAATTTTCTTCCATCCATTATCACATGCACGCATACGACGTCCCCGGTCCAAACCCAGAGTAAAAATTTACCCTCGATCCTCTGCATACACTGTGAATATATATATATATATATATGGGGCATATCCAGTGCAATCAGGATTTTGGTGCAATCACTATGTAATCCAACTAAGAAAAGTTTCAAAAAATTCTGAAAAAAATCATGGATGTACATATCATCTTACCCCATCTACATATAAAATTTCATGATCAAATTCGTCCTATGTTAAGAGTAATAAAAAAGACAAATTTCTGACAAACTTGAATAGTTTAAATGCACCTTAAATTTGTCTTTTTTGTAACTTCTAGCATAGGACGAATTTGATCATGAAATTTTATATGTAGATGGGGTAAGATGATATATACATCCATGATTTTTTTCAGAATTTTTTGAAACTTTTCTTAGTTGGATTGCACGGTGATTGCACCAAAGTCCTGATTGCACTGGATATACCCCCATATATATATATATATATGAAGGAAGATTTTATTAATTTCAAAAACATTACATCAAGATGATACAAGTCCTTAAAATTTCTCCCGGCCTCTGCTTAACAAGAAGCACACAGCCCTTAAACAAAACAAAAAAGAAAAAAGAGAAGCCTTGATTGCTACCAGCCTGGATCGCAGAGCTCTCCCCCTTTTCATTGAATTGCTTAGCGAAAACATCATCAGAAATCTTCTCCGCGTAAGCAATCCGGCAGCCCCCTGGATTTCCAACATTCTGGGCGCCACAATCCGGCAGCTCCCTGGATTTCCAACATTCTGGGAGCCACCACCAAGAACACCGCGGCTATTTCAATCATTGCACCCCCAAAATCTTGAACGCGATCACGGACTCCATATCGTCCATAACCACCAACTTGAAATATATATATTAATT
Organism: Guadua angustifolia; assembly: GCA_036346375.1. NCBI lineage: Eukaryota > Viridiplantae > Streptophyta > Magnoliopsida > Poales > Poaceae > Guadua > Guadua angustifolia. The sequence continues at coordinate 47,778,969 of CM070512.1, read as the reverse complement.
TATATAAACTATATATTAATTTATATAAACTATACCTTATATATATATATTAATTTATATAAACTATACCTTATGCCATATGTATTTCAGCTCCGGTTAATATATATACTATACCTTATGCCACATGTATTTGAGCTCAACCAAAGGTGCCACGTCACCTCTTCGCGATGAGGCCTCTAGAAAATTTAAAATTACATTTAGATCCTCTAGCTGGTTTTTAGTAAAATGGATCTAAAAAAATCTAAAATTACGTTTAAGTTCCTTCGTGGTTTACGTTTAGATCCTCCTAGCAGTTTTTAACAAAATGGCCACAAATTCACCGATGGCTTATAGCGATTCACAGATTCGCCAACAACTCTTAGCAACCCATTTTTAAAAAAAAACAAAATTACGCCAAAAATACGTTTAGGTCCCTCTGCGATTTTATTAAAAAATATATGTGGATTCGCCGGTTAGCCCTCTCGTGCTTCGAACCAGTTTCGCGTGCCTCCTGATCTTAACGTTTGAATGTGGGTTCCGCTCCTCCTCCTGTTTGGTCATTTCCTCTTGTCCCCTCGTGTAGGTCTGCGTCTGTTCCTCCGTTGGTGCCGGTCGCAAGCTGCGAGGGCTGCACCTTCGACCAAGGTTTAAAATACTGCCAAAATTTCGGAAATCTTGGCTAAGATTTCGGATTTCGGTTGGGACGAGATTTTAAATCCCGACGAAACGAAAAAAATGAAAATTTTCAAAAATGCACGTCATAGATGATTTTTGGTTAAAACTCTCTGTAATGTGCATTTACATCACAGTCGGTTTTAGTTAAAAACCGTCTGTGCCGAGATTTTTGTGTTTCTCACCGAGATCTCACTAATTTGAAATTTGCTTTTTAGATTTCATCCAAAATTCTGAGATCTCGCCGAGATTTTAAATTTTGATCATCTTCGAGATATGATATGATACCCTAGGTGAGTTGCCTTCCAGATTGTTTTCCTCTTGCGTTTGTTTCTACAGGTCTTATACTCTTATGTGCTATCCTCTAGTTGTGCCATTCGCGTGCTTAGCGTCTGTGCTTGTTTACGCCTCCGTGTGTATGATGATGTATATCGATTGGTATGGCTTTCGCGGTGTTTCCCGCTCCGTCCGCGTAGTGCCGTGTCTCTTCTTTGATGATCTAGGCCGATGTATCGAGAGCTATTTATTCCTGCGGTTGTGCTATCCGTGTGCTTCTTGTTTGTGCCTGTTTAGGCCTGCTTCTATATTAGTTCGTCTGCCGTCTCATTGCATCGTTCTTATGTGTTTTTCCTGTTTGCTGCGCTTAGTCCTGAGGCTTAGTATTGCCTTTTGTAGTGCTTTAGTTGGTTCCGAATTGATATTGCCTGTTGCCTAGCCGTGTTCGTATTGCCTTCCATAATGTTTTAGTTGGTTCGGAATTGATTTTCTCTGCTGCCTAGCTGTGTCGATCCTAGTATCCCTTCCGCTTGGTGCCTGTGCTATGGCTGCTTCCAGAATAGCTCCTCCGTCGTCTAGATATATCAGCCTTGTGTGTTTTTTCCATTTGGTGCGCTTGGTCTCTGATCTTTATATTAGGCCCTGTTCGGGACAGTTTATGCACAACTTTTACTTAAAAAAATGGATTGTCTGTCGAACGGGAGGATTCTAGATAGCTTCTTTCACAATCAGAATCTGATTTGTACATAGAATACAGAATCAGAAGCTGTCACCTACCTAATTCTGTGGATTCTGACTCAGATTCTACGAGTTCCGCCTCCTATGAGTCGTTGCATGTACAAGGGCTTCCGCCGTCATCTCTAGACCCCTCCACTATTCTTATCCGTCACCGACACCGATCAACAATCAACAAAGACAATCAGGATTACCGAACAACCAGATTCTCCAGTCAACAGATTCTTCAGACAGTTGCATCTCTAGACAGCTGACTACAATCTAAAATATGCACAATCAAAAGGTGTCTTTTAGTGCCGCGCTTCATGCCGGGCGATGTTGGCGGCTCTCTTGGGAGTTGGGACACTGCGTTTGGTATTTCCTTGTTATATGTAAAGTTTGCTGGTACACGCAAATTATTCTCGCCATTCCGATTGTTTTCCTATGGCATTGATTAGACGGTGTTGGTCTTATTTAGCCTTCACGGTTGGATTTCTTTGTTATTAGGTGTGTGTATATATGATTCAGGAGGTTTCCTTACTGATGGTGTATGGAAGGCGGAGCCCTTCAACAGCGACCTGTCTTCGCCCGCGATGACGGTATGCGCCAATCTGCGCTATTGCTGAGGGCTTTAGGGTAGTTGGTATGGTTGTTTTATAACATCCAAATGCGGTGTGTTCTGACCGATAGTGTCGTTGAAGGCTTGTGGAACTGTGTTTTAGATAGTATGATTATGATTATATTGTTGTTTAGTCTTTTTTTTTTAGCTGTAGTAGCTGAGAACTTTTGATTTATCTAAGATGTAATTCAGTATTATACACATCCCTTAGTAATTAATTCATCATGTCATTTAGTTTTAAATAATGAGGATCTCTATTGCAAAGCAGCCTATGTAGGCTTAGCCCTACCAGGAAAAGCTGGATCCTGGCAAAGAGATTGCAAGGTAATGCATGCTATATACACTCTTCTTTTAGAGCGATATGCACTGTATATCATTAGACTATGAACGTTTATTCTCGCAAATTGCAATGCTACAGGGATACCAATTCTGGTGTAGAGCAGATACATATAGGAGCTTCTACATAAGGAACATTGTAACTGGGGACTGTAACCTTTATGCATGGGTTCTGGGTTTTATAGGGGACCACAAATTGGATGGTACACTAACAATATCTTTAGGTCATCATGTTACTGGCATGTATACTCTTGCAAGTTGCAGCTTTTTTATGTGATGTCCTGAGATATTCAGAATTGTTGTTCACGAGATTGGATATAAATGATAATATTATGCAAGATAAGATGATAGCTGAACCTATTTTTGTGCTATTGTTTTGAAATGTCTCTTTTGCTTTTAATATAAAAATAAAGCATGATGTTTTCCTTTAAGGGTTTTCTATCTTCGTCTTTGAAGCAATTCTATATTTAGAGATTATCAGGGGGTAAACTTTTACTTCCAGGATTCAAACAGTTAGAATGGTAGAATTTTAATGCATTTCCTTTTGTACGCTTTTCCAGAATCACCTCAGTGATATATTTTTTCCCGTTATGTATTGCTAGATACCTTATCTTATTTTCTATCTATTTTAGGATGTGACTATTCATAAGAACAAATATCAGAAGTTGGGAAAAATTGGTGTTTTGTATGCATTGTTCAATCAGCATTGGAGTTGTTCCTCATTTCTGGACCCTCCACAGTGACTCCTATGTCTTTCACTTTATTCGACTCTCATTCTCCATCAATTTGGGGTTTAGTTTCTTCATCCCGACATCATGTGCTCCAGCCCTTGCATCAATCTGAAGTACATCTTAAGCCAACAGAATTCGGCACTCGCAGGTGTATCACTCAAAATCAATCCACTACATTCCAAATTGCGTGGTGTTGGTCCAGTCCTCTATCGATTTATCAGCCGGAGGCATTACTTTTCACTATTATTGTGTTCTTGGGTTTCTGCTTGACTGGTCGACATAATTTTAAGTTAGAGTATCTTTGGAGTCTATGCACAAAATTTTGAGTCTGTTAAAGGAGATCTCTGTTTGTCATGACTGTTCCTGTTCATTCAACCTATTGGCATCGGAGAATAGGAATAATTTCTTCGTTTGCATATGTTGATAATCTTCAAGCCGTTACTCCAATAAGCCCACGCCTATTGCTTTCTTTGTTCCCATCAGCATGTTGTGATGTGATCAACCAAGCATGTACTTGGTTGCTTCCTTAGCTTCGCTTTTGCTAGGATGAAGTGGGACATGGTGAGTCATTGTTTTTTTTTTTTTTGAGAGATTTGTTTGGTGTGGGGCATGTTTGATATCCTACAAAAATCTGGTGAATCTAATTTGTTAGTCGTATTTAGGATGGTGTACTGAAATTTACGTACAGCTAAATGTGCACCTATGTCTGCATGTTGTACAACAATACCGTCATATATAATTTGAGGCTATAGATATCATTTCTTCAATTGTGTTGCGTCTTTAGAGACTTATGTCTGGTCTCAGGAGTCATATTATCACACATAGGTAAGAGCATGAGTTTCTAATTTTATTGGAGACACAATATTATCCTTTTGGTTTGTGTTCATTTTATAATTTTGAAGTTGTATATTTTAACTGAATATGCTCATGATGCTAAAGATAACCTTTTATGATAAAGGGTTGTATGGGGCACAGCAGAAGCCTTACCTATCTACTACTTATAGCGAGAGAATTGCCGAGCTGGCAACCGCGCTACGTCATGTTCTTCGCGAAAAGATCCTTCAAAAAATTCAAAAACACGTTTAGGTCCTTCGATCAGTTTTTAACAGAAAGGATCCAAAAAACAAAATTGTGTTTAGGTCCCTCTATGATTTACATTTAGGTCCTCCTAGTAGTTTTTAGCAGAACGGACCTGGAAAAATGAAATTACGTTTAGGTTCCTCTGCAGTTTACGTTCAGATTTTCTCGGCGGTTTTTAGTGGAATGGACCCAAAAAAACAAAAATACATCCGCAATTTTCTCAAAAAACCATAGATTCACCGAAGGTTTATACCAGTCCATAGATTTGCCGACAGTCTTAGCGACCCATTATTTAAAAAAACGTGAAAACCGAAATTATGTAAAAAAAGACGTCGCAGTTTTTCTCCCAAAAAAATACAGATTCGCCAAAGGTTTATAGTAGTCTATAGACTCACCGACGGGTCCTAACGACTCATTTTTTTTAAAAAAAACACGAAAACAAAAATAACATAAAAAATGACAGTTAAATCCCTCAGCGGTTTCCTCCAAAAAATTCCACAGATTCATCGATGGCTCCTAGTAATCCACACATTCGCCGACGGCTCCTAGCAGCCCATTTTTATATAAAAAAAGAAAACCGAAGTTACGCGTTTTTTCTCATAAATATCCGTCGGACCAAATTTCGCATGGTATAGTGTTGCGTGACCGAATTTCTCAAATTTCGCACTTCGTAAAGTCACGAGCCAAAATTTCACACTACACATTGTAGCGCGTAACCTTGGCTAGTTTCCATGAAAGGTAGATTAATTAGCGGTACATAGCTAAACCTGTAGCGATATATTGATTACACTCGCTGGACCGTTGTCGCCGGCTGCTACATAATTTTCCAATGGATTCCGCTATCCCGTCCCAACCAGAATCCAGCGGTCGCTTGCCGCTAAAATAAAAGGGAGAAAATGCAGCGTTATTGATTCCAGCGGTCCCTGATTGCGGAAAAAATGAAAAAAAAAAAACAGCGCTTGTCGGCCGCTGGTTTTTATATTCCCGTACAACTTAGGCACGAGATAAAATTCTACACTTGCTGCCCGCGAAATTTTGACTGTAAGAGCATCTCCAGCAGAGCCTCTAAACCAGCCCCTAAATCTTAAAATAGAGAGTTTAGTAAAAGATACAGATCCAGCAGGGCCCCTAATCTAGCCCCTAAAATTAGGAGGCCCCTAAACCTTAAAATAAAGAGTTAAGTGAAGGATGGTTTGCATTAGTTCGCTGCAGCTGAGCGTGTCTTTGCTGGATGAGTTGCAACTGTTGCATCTGCATCTGCTGCTGATGCTCTCTTGCTTTTATTTTGTGCCTATTTTGGAAGAAATTTTTCATAGGGTGAGATTAAATGATAGATACATGGTGAATGATTAAGCAATTCGCGATTCCAATTTACTTGAGGAGAGGCTTGAGATGATCTTATTGAGCATTTATGGGCAATTCCACAGTAACCGTAGTTTGATTCATTGTTGAATTTCTATTTATCTATTTATCATGTTTTGAAAATTTTAAATTTAAATTTTAAATATCATGTTTTTAAATTGTAAATGTTAATATGCTTATGTTTTATGTATTACAAATATTTTTGATTGAATTTTAGTGGTGTCAAATGAAGATTATACATAGCGGATATGTCAAAATAGGAGAAAAAGTAAAATAGGGCTTGAGATTTAGGGATGTTCTTGGACTTGTGCTCAAAACAGAGCCCCAAAAATAGGGAAAACCCTAAATCCAAAATAAGACATCTCCAACAGTGCCTAAAACCATTCCCAAAATGTGATTTAGGGATTGATTGAAAACGGACTCAACGACTCCTCATTCTTCGTCCCAATATTTTTCGCTCGCCCAAAAAACCATCCCAGCGGCCTCATTTTTCCGCACGGTCTCGACGCTCCCAATCATCGTTTCGCTCGCCTACCTCCTCCACGCCCCCGTCCTCGTCGTGCCCAGCCCCCTGTCCCTCCGCTCGCAGGGAAAGAAGCCACTCTGGAGGTAAGTGATTTATGTAACATCCCAAAAATTCAAAAATAGGAAAAATAAAAGTTTTTGAATTTAAAATGGAATTGAATAAAAATTTCAATGTAAATAAAATTTTAATTTAAAACAATGTCCTTTCCTCATTTTCTTGCATTCTAAACTTAAGAAAAGGATAAATAGCAATATTAAAAAAACTATTTCATGAGATTTTTATCCTAAAATCCTGACAACCTTATATATTTCTGTTAAAAATATCAGAAATTAAAACCTACATTTGAAGCCTTTATAAAGTCAAAAACAGAAATCTAGAAAATCTGAAAATAGCAATGCCAGAATTATTAAAATTTAAATATCAAAGATAAAATTCTAAAAATTTTACAGAAGCATTATTAGCTCAAATCAATTTGAAAAAAATCTTCAAAAATAAATAAATTCGTTTAGACACTTTAGTAAATAAAAAAACAGAATTAGAATTTCTGTGCATTGTTCATTGTTAGAATTTTAATAAAATATCCACAATGTATTTATATCTGAAAATTCACCGGATCTTCATCTTTTGAAAAACCTCTACAAAATTTCTCATAAAATCTTGAGTAGGTTGTCGACTTGAATCATTGAATCAAATCGACCTTAGTATGGTCTAAGCCGCCCTTTTCTCTGTGACCAATGGATCTCCACTTGTCGCTCATCCAACCAGTCAATTTGAACCCTTTCTTTCTTCTCCTCACCTCTCTTCGTCTCGTCGTTGATCAAGCCAAGTAGCCTGACCAAACCGCCTCAATCGCTTGTCATCTTCTCGCCGCAATTGCACTGACCGAGGCAACACCTCACCCCGCCCTTACGACATCTCCTCGTGATGTGCCTGCCGTGCGTTGAATTTCCCACGCGAAAGCCTCGGCAGACTTCCCCTCCCCGCCGAATCGCTGCCACGACTAACATCTGACCGCCCAAACGCTGCCACGGCACGAATTGTGCAGCGCCAACCTGACCAACCCCTTGCCAAAATCTTGCCACGGCAACCCTTTCGCTACGAAATCTCTACCACGGCCAAGATCTCTCGCACATCGCCAGCTCTCAGCCGCCGCAATGCAAGCTGCGTTCAAACCTGCTCACAACGCCTAAAACATCTATTTAAGCGTCACAAAGCCTCATATAGCACCACACACACCTCTCAGCTCGCCCCTGAGCTTCTCCCGTGTGAGCAGCACCTCTTCTTCTCCAATTCCGACAGAAAACCGAAAGGGGAGAGAAACCATGCCCGCACCACTACACACCAAATTAGCTCGAATCATCAACGCCGAAGCATCCTCATGACTTCTAGAACCCATCCCTAGTGTCAATTTCACCCTTTCTTCCCCGACAAGCCGCTCAACCGAGCATCTCCCTCTTGCCATGGACACGCACGGTGGGAGCCCATTCCCGCACCTAATCTCTTCGAACAAAACACAAAAACAAGTTCCAAGTAGCTCCTTGATGCTCAATTCGATGAAAATGAAGCTCGGGAGGCACTGGTTTTGCCGTTTCACCGGTCGGCCATGGCGCCACCGCCCCTCCTCGGCGGCGAACCTCCTCCGGCCATCCCTAGTAGCAATCAATACCACCCACGTGTGCGCCATGGTGCCATGGTACTCATACTGGAACCCATTCACCGACTCCGGCCCTCCTCCGTCGCCGGTGAACGAAGCAAAACTCTTCTTGGTCACTACCAAATGGGATCGCCTGTCGACCTCGTCGTCACTGTTTCTCTGCCAGAGACCCATCGATTAGCCGCCTTCGCTCACTCTCGGCATTGCGGGCCCGATTGCCAAAGGTCAAGCTTCGATCCCGCCAAAGGGCCCTCCAATCGTCACGGCCTTCGGCCTTCTCGCTCATTCATCGACATCGCGGCCCGGTGATCACACACAGTCTTCGCTTCGCTCTCACGCCACATAGGGCCCATTTGTCGCTCCTCGGCCAATGACCCAAAACAAAAGCGTCCTTTTGGTGAGAAAGCGTATTTTCCATTTATGGCAGTTTCCTATTTTTCAGTAATTATCAAACCCAGAAATATTCAAATGTTAATAACTTTTGAAATAATAGGCCAAATGAGGTGAAATAAATTCCTAAATTCATGTAGATTTAGAATATGCAAAAATATTTTGAATTTCAACTCCGTGTATAATTTGAATTTAAATTTAAAGAAAGGATTCAAAATATGCCATTCATAGAATTTTTGTAAATAAGCTCAAAATTAAGTAAAATAAATTTTATCGAATCACGATACCCTTAGGAACTGAATATGTAAAAACATTTAGGGTTCATCATAGGAAATATTTGTGTTATTATATAAAGTAAAGAAAAAGTTGAAAATTAATCACAATAATTAATAATTGTGTAAATCTGAAATTTTGATAATAAAATACATGATCATAGAATTCTGAAAATTTATAAAATAAATAAATAAATCCGTAAAACAAGAAACAATATTATTACTAACTATATAAAATCAATTAAGGTCCGAATAAGTAAAATCATAAGAACCCAACCTTAAATCATGCCTACTTTCTATGATTTATTTATATTTGGATTTCCATCTGATTTCTTTTTGTCCTTATTGAAATCTTGTTATTCGTTATTTGTTATGTTCTTCGTTCGCAACGCGTAGAACCCGACGTCACTACTTCCATCATCGACAGTGCCGACATGACTACGACTTCGATGTAAACAACAATAAGCAAGGCAAGCACCCCCTTTGACCATGTTGATCCTAGTTTTATAAATGTTTTCATTAAATATTTTTATTGCATGCGTATATTCATTAAACTTTGCTACTTTGTGGGTACTGGTAGATATACCTGCTGTCTTATGAAATTCCCTTAGTATTGACATATGAACCTTGATAACCCTAGAATTAAGATTAGACAATATATGATGTCAATTTGGGTATATGCGATGGTTAATGATCATGCTTAGTCATGCTTTAGACTTGGGATAAATCAATTGAAAACATTGATCAGATAGAACTTGGAAATATTGAGACATGATGATGGTTATTCGTATTTTGGTTAAAAATGAAAATAAAACTATTATTTTGATGCGGGCAATTATTGGCAATAGCCGAAGGTGCATGGATTTGCACGTAGTGTAGGGGGAGACTATTGCCTGTGTCAGATTAAGGACCGAACTATGGGTTGTTTTCAGGCTAAGATAACCGTACAACCACAAGTGCTGGTATGGGACAGCCATAACCTATTAAGTTCCTTAAAACTAGCTTTGCATATTGGTAGGCTGGAGACAGTGATGTATACCTTACTATGAGGAGGAATGTGTAGGCGGGGTTTACTGCCTGCGGTGTGAATGGCGGGGTTCTTGCTGTGTTGTCTTTGTGAATGACGGGGTTTACTGTCATGTCTTGGGTGTGTGTTCCTACCATCATAGTAAGGGATTAGCATTACTGAGCTGGTGAAAAGTTAGGATTAAGTAATGTAACGGTTATGTTTTGATCTCTCTGCGGCACACTAAAGGAAGTGTGCTAATAGCGCTGCGCAAAGAGATGATCATTTCTTGTGGGTAAAGCTGTACAACTCTCTGAGTAAAACTAATCGATTAAGCGCGCCATGATTATGGGCATTTGTAAAGTCATCACATAGTTAGCTGTTTTTATTTTCATAAAACTTTGGATTCTACCGGATGTTGGTAGAAATTGGTTCATGGATATGGTCAAGATATCCATGTTCGTGATTTTACTTATTCGTACTTACATTATGTTATTTTCATATTAAATTGCTTTTACATAAATTCTGTTTTGCAATTACTACTTGTTTTACAATTTAAATTGGCTTTATACAAATCAACTGTAGAAACCTTTCCCTTGAAATGGCCTGCATATATTATAGGTTTTGCAAAAGTCTTCTTGAGTAATAAGTACTCACCCTTGCTTATTCGTGGTTTTAGGTCAAGAATCGAGAATAGCTCGTGAAACTTATTTGACGCATGATTCGGGAATGTTAACGAGTTTTCTAGGGATTATGCCTTGTCGGTTACTGAGGATTGGATGGGCACACTACAAGATTTTTGATTCTTTCCTCTGCATTACTCTGAATTGTAAGACTTTATTGTATAAATTACCATTATTATTTGTAATAAAGGGTATGGATGTGATATCAATTGTTGTAAATGTGTGTGCTAGCTCTTGATCATGGGACTAGCCTTGTATGCACATTAGATTTCCATTTTGCATTTATGTAAAATGAGGGTCACTAATTTACTTCATATCCCTTAAGCTTTAAGCACACTGAACTCTAAACACACGAACTCATGGTGGTGAGCGAGTCACCGAGAGAGGCAAGGAGGAGTCATGGCGGAGGGTGGCGGCGGTGGCATCGGAGGCTGCCTTGGCCAACCATGCCACGGACGCATGGATCGGCGGAGTGGCGGCCTTGTTCGGGCACTAGTCGATGATCGAGGAGAAGGAGGGACATCGGCGACGCTCCACGCCGACCTCACCAAGCCGCGCATGGAGTCCTACCTCCACGAGGTATTTATGCATATTTGCATAAATGTCACGTGCACATACATCTGGTTCTTCTTTGTTGAATCGGTGATTAGCCGTGTGGAGACAGGTTGCTCTCATGTCTTTTTCTGCCTAGATTCTTGTATTGGTAAGAGCTGGAATTTTATCTCGCATCTATGATTTGTCGCCTTCTTTCCCATGTCATCGTGTATGATTGCATCCGATGAGAATTTTAGTTTTGGTTAATCGGAGTTTGTGTTGAGCATCTTGGTTAATCGGAGTCTCTGGCGCGATCGTAGAACAGGAAAAAAAAACACAATGGCGCTGACGGAAAGAGCGGCAAAACCGGACCATCGGGACCGAGTCAAAATATTTTTGGGGAAAAAATTAGAAACTGTTGCAGTATAGTTCTTTTTTTGGGCCCAATAACTTTTGGAAAACTCCCAATCCAGAATTATTAGGAGTCAAATTATTGAAAACTGTTGGAGATGCTCTAGGGCCCTGTTTTAGAGACCCTTGCTGGAGATGCTCTAAGAAGTTAGATTCGTAAATTTATCGTGACGAGGGCCAATTAAAAAAAAAACAGCAGAAGCTAGTTCAGTAAAAAAAAATCTCGTTTTTGCGCGGCATGTTGGTGGGCCCCTTTGCGGGGCGCGGTCTGGTGCGCGCCAAGTGTGACGCCTGCAAGAAACTATTGGTCAAATTCTTGGTGCCCTTATTTAGCTTTTGTCCTTTTTGCCACGTGTGTTTTTTTAGTTGTGTCTGTGCCCTTTTGACCTTGCTTTTGTCCTTTGGTAAGAGCATTCTGTCGTATTGGCATTTGACCACATGATGTAGGCTGTACGTTTTGTACTCGTATAGCTTTCGTACATAAATTTTTAAAAAATAATATATATATAATGAAAAATTATAGAAATAATATCACCAAAAATAAAATAGCGATTCTACACACCATCATACATCCAATTCACGATAGGTCTCGAATTGCGACGAGAGCTTTGCTAAGCTTAGATTAGACGAGATCTGATCGTTTCCAAATTGACGTGAGCCCTATCGCACATTAGATATCTGACAGATGTGTGCAGATTTGTTATTTTTCAGCATATTATTTTTGTAATTTTTATTAAATATATATTATTTTAAAACAAATTCTTTTATACATAATGGCAAAAGAGGGTGAGAAGTTGGAACCAGAGTGCATGCCATATGAAGGCAAAGGATTCCCCTACAGTGGGAAAAGACAGCACATTTGTTTTTAACATTTTTAGAAAATATGAATCATCGATTTTTGATCCAACATTTAAAACAACTACTTAAATTGCAGTATCCCCGTCCCATATGACTCTTGATCAGCTGTTCGGTTAAGCCAGCCCTTCCACATTCTTCAAGTGCTCCCATTTTGCAAAGTATGTATTTTTTTTTTCGAGAGCACGCAGAGCGTACGTACGAATGATGCATAAAGATGTAAGGAATTTTAGGGGTTCTGCACCTGTAACTTCTAAGAAAGGTTTTAGCCGTGCCCTTTTCAGACGCACTAGGTGAAAGGCTGAACGTACGTACGATTCTCATTTTCATACTGAAATCATACGCATATAGCTTATGTTTGATGTGCATTTGCGAACTGCCAAGCTAAGATGTTGATCGATGAACCGATCTTGCTACAGTTTAGTTGAGTGTTCGAGTTCGTCTGTAAACAAGAGGTGAACTGCTCCTGAATCCTGCCATAAATAAACTCATATATATAATAGCAAACATATATATACCAGTGCTATGCACTTGTGCGGCTTCATTGAACCAATCGTGTCGATGATATACTCTTTTCGTTCAAAAATATATGTTATTTTAGTTTTAAAATTTTGTTTTTAAATACATATTATTCTATAATTTTAAAATAACTTTTCACCCTCTTTCCTTATATACTCCCTTTTAGATATTTCCGTGATCATTTAATGCTATGGACTGAGTAATACACATTAATCAAAAACATTAAGTGATTTAATAAAAGAGTAATTTAGACTTTTATACACTTGCCTGGAGTGAGGTGCAAAATCCTTCCCAGTGCTAAGTTTTATTCTGCGGTTTTCAAGGGTGCCATGTCATCTAAAGAGATGTGGACTGATGAATGAAACAAGGACTCTCAGTACACAGTTTCATTTTCACAGTTTCATAGGCAATCAATAGTATTTACTGTTTAGATGGTGTTGTGAGTGAAAATGAAACGATTTTGCCCCCAGTGCAAGTTTCATATCGTTTCATTCGCGTTGGAAACAGTGACCAACGGGTTTCATCTTCATGAAACTCTTTTTTTCTCTCTCCTCTTAATTAGCTTGCCAAGTCATCAGTTTTGTTGATTTGTCACAGTATTTAATAAGAATGAAACCCATTTAAAACCCCTATGAGAATGGCCTAAAACTTCAACTATTCAGCATTAAGGTATACAATTGATCGAGGGCATGCACTAGAGCATGCGGGTACCACGCTGATAATGTATTACTACTACAATGGTTAAGGTTAACTAATTAACCAATTCATCTACTAACAAATGTGAAGGACGTGGACTATTTACACGTACGGTATTCTCAGAACGTGCAATTAATTACTACCGGCCGGGAGAAATTAATTAATACCATCCGCTCGGTTTAGTCATGGTTGATTTTATTAATGTCGAGGAGATCGTCCGCTCGGTGGATGGTCGCATTCCATCACGAGGCTCGTGCTTTGTTAACGCCGCAACCAATTCGTGAACGATTTAGGGTATGTACAATGGTTCAAACGGCTGCCGTCTGCAAGAGCTTTGAAGACCGCACACAGACAGCAGAAGAGACAACTCGTACAGTGACTTGTACTATTTATTTCATGCAATGCCTTTATTGCTCTATGATGATGAAATATACATATGATCTTTGTAGTCATTTTGTTGCTTGTTTTAGAGAATACATGGTGGGTACTCAAATAATGCATATGAAAATATTATAGAAGCATAAATATTATATATATTTATATCAATTGTTACTCGGAAGACATGGCATAACATTTAGATAGTCCGAAATAAAGAAAATACAGTCATGGATAAGCGACACGGGACACAAGCAGTGCAAGTTCACACATGTGTAACCCATTCACACATGTAGGTAGTCCAAAATAAAGCAAAGTCAGTACAGGTCTTCACCTCCTGCCTTCCTGTTTTAAGCTGCTTTTTTCTGTTGAAAAGAAATACGGTGGCTCCACCAACAATACTCCTATCCTCAGCAGATGACACATCCCAAACCTACATGACATATGGAAAACCTAAGGAAGAGCATTACAGATAGTAACAATAGATATTCCAGGATAGACAAGAATGACAAGAAAGTAGAGCATTGCAATCCAAACAAAAAGAACATTTCGTACGGGTAAGGTATACCTTGTGAAACAAATGAATTTGCTTCAGATATGATTGCTGGAAAAGTTAACAGCAGTAGCACCCTGTGGGTGTATTAGAGAAATAACAAATTTAAATGTGTTGAAGGATTCATTTGTCGGTCCTTACAACTTCATCCCTGCTATCCACTTGAATTGTATCATGGTCCAAATTTGGGGTTGGAGTCACCACATTTGGCGGCGAAGAACTTACAGTGGCACCAACTAAATGATCGTTCTGCGATGGTTGTTGATGGTAATTGTCCTTGAAAAGGCTCATAAAACCACCAAGGGGTGTGGATTGTTGTCCCTGAAAGAATGTTTGCACACATTTTGTACAACATGAGCTAAACATATTGAAGAATTTCTGAAATGGAAGTTATCGAATGAAGATCCATTAAACATGCAGTGCTCCTATGAAAAGAAATAAGTGCACTTCTAAAATAAAATTTCACATGTCTGAAAGAGTAAAGCCATCTGATTTATTTCAAGCAACTTCTGCTCTGATCCATCAGGTTCCTTTGATCAAGTTAAATTTTTCACAAAAACACATAGCCTCATGAATCTACATGTGACTGCCCATTCTTGACTTGCATATATACACATCTATGCAGGAGTAAATGACTTCATATATACACATCTATTTGAGCTGCCACAGGTTTCTCTCAGGAGTAAATGACTTGCATATATACACTAGTGTTACCAGTGACCCCTTGTCCAAACGGACAAGGAAGTGTCATGTTTCAGTTCATATTTCATAGCTAGCCCCAAAGGTACAAAGATAATCAGTGTGTGCACATTTCTCATATCTGCTGGTGGAACACCTTAGCCTAATGGTCTGATTGGTTAGTTGCAGTCTGCTTGCACACCTTAGCCTCGGCTGGTTAGAACTTAAAAGCTCTCAAGTCCCTACTTTCACGTCCCATGTGAGCTTGGGTAGTAGGCCCAACCAAGTTTACTTCAAACATTCTACATAGACAGGCGAACAAATGCAGGTCCCAAGCAAATCCCAGGTGCTATCTGGCAACCAAATAGGCCCTCAAGCATTTTAGTTTCTGGTAGCAGCATCTACGTTAGCAAGAATAGCATAGAGTATATAGATCATGAATTAGCAACCGAAGAAATGATCCAGTACATTAGCAACTACACATCAGAGAGCAAATCAGTTGTATGCATACTGCTGACAACTTATCATTCCTTAAATGAATGGCATGAAAATGCAATTAGTTTGTAGCATCTATGCAGTTTGGTTTCAACTAGTAGCATCCGAGTCAGTAAGCACGTCATATTCTCATATGGCAACCAAAGAAATAAGCCAGTATAATACCAACTATATTTCAGTGGGATAGAACTTTCAATTGCTATTTCGAAGTTTTTTGTGCTAAACCTTCACCACCAAATCCTCCCTTGTGATCAACAGCTCCCTAAAGAATGAATCCAGCTCCTGTAAATCTCCACCCTCCTGTTCTTCACACGACTGCAATCACCGCAACTTCATGGAGTATGGGTGCGGTCTGAAGTGATGAGTGCCTTGCTCTTTGCTCGGATGGACCAACCGATTGCCTCATCAAAAATGCGGAATCCGCTAGTAAAATCGATGGTTGTGCATCTCATGGGCGGGATGGAGCGAAACGCCCATTCTGCAATGGCCGGAGGAAGTCGGCGGCAAAGTAGTACAACAGTCTGAAACAGCAGCCGCTCGCCAGCCCAGCGTGTGCCATCACGATTCTGGCGCCCGGTAAGCGTCGGCTCGAGAGACAGCCGGCGATGTCGCCCGCCCCTGCCGCTGCCTTCTTCCCGATGTCGGTGGCAATGGCTTAAGCGGCGTGTCCTCCTCTGCCGGTGCCGCAAAAGGCGCCGTCATCGCGTCTTTCCTCACTGCGCCGCGGATCCGCCGACAAGAGGAGTTTGGAGGAGGGAAAAATCGTGAGACGGCGGGGTGGGGAAAGAAATTGCCGCGCAATGGAATGAAATGGCGCCAAATTACCCGCCAACAAAGCTCCTCCGCGCGCACCGGATCATCGCGCTCGTCGGCGACTCGGCGCCCCCTACAACGGTAGTTCCGTCGGCGACGAAATCTGAGAACAGCAGCGGGCCGTCGTCTCATGAGGCGACGACTTCGTTCTCGCTCCTCATTTACTCATGACCCACGAAGGATCGAGGCGCCGATGTGGCAACTAATAGGCGATATATTGAATGCTGCTGTACATGCCCTTAGTAGTGAAGTAAAATGTTTTAAGGAAAGAAGTAGTGCGGTAAAAGAATTCACAGAGGACATATAGAAGAAGTACATATATTTAGGATGAGAGGACTGGCAATCGGACGTCCGATAGAAAGCTCTTATTGAATGAGTTGGTACAATATTTTTAAACAATACGTGTAATAATTATAATCATCGTGTGCAACAAAATGCAACAAATCCATTGTAGCTACAACATTTCTTTGCAATGTATGCAACAAATCTAAATATAGCTGCAACAAAAGGAATTTAACGCCACAACAAATTTATAGCACAACGCAACAACGATTGCTACCTGTGCAACAAAATCCCACTCCAACCGCAACAAACCTATTATAGCAATTAAAGGATGCAATGACATTGCAACAAAACAATCAAAACACATAGGCTATGAGGTTGCAACATTTTGATTGAACGTGTGCAACAGATCAATTGAATGTTGCAACAAATCCAGCAAAGGCTTGCAACAAAAATTGTACCTAAAGGAGGCACATGGATCCTACAAGAGGAGGAAGGCGTGCGGGTAGTAATGATGGCCGAGCTCAACGCGGGGCAGCGGGCTTGAGGTGCGAGTAGCTAGGCTTGGGGCGCTGCGCGAGGAGACTAGGGCCGGGGCGGCGGGATGGCTGGATGATGTGGAGACGCGAGGGGCCCAAGGGTGAGGATCTTGGCTTGGGGCGTCTGCGCAAGGAGGCTGGGGCTAGGGAGGTGGGACGATGGGGTGATGTGGAGGCGTGAGTAGCCAGGGTCGGGGTGGCAGTGCTCGGAGGCAGGTTTGGAGCATCTCGTGATGTGGATCTCAGGCTAATCTTTGATAATCTGAGGAGAGGAGACATAGCCGACTGATGAGGAGAGGACACGAGGGCTCCTAGCAGGTTTGATCGAGTGAGGAATTTAAGTAAGTAAATAATATGTAATATTTTGGAAAAAGAGTCACTAAAGGAGGGTGGGCTAGCTAGGTCACCTGTTGGGACTCAAGAGCGGAGCCGCAGAGGCATTCGACTAAAGTCGTAAGGATCAGACCTCTGCTTCTAAGCATTATCCTTTTTAAGAATCTTCTATCTAGCCCTAAACTACCTTTCTTTGCTAGTTTATCAAACAAATTAACTACTTCTCTGGTTACAAATAGTTAAAGTTTTTGACATCGACATGTATAATCTTCAAAATATAGCTTTGATTACTAAATTTTATTATAATATATTTATAAAACCTAATAAAATTATAATATTATAAATATTCTTTTGAGACAAATATATATACGTATATAATTTTTATGTATCTAATTAAAATATTTAAAATTTATTAATAGTATAAGTTTTAAAAGTTTAACTATATCTATATCCAAAATAATAATTGTTTGTGATTGAACGGAGTACATCGATTGGAAAGCACATCTTAAGTGTGGACCTCTCCAATTCATCCCCTTCTCCTAGCTATGGTTTTCTTCTCCCTCCTCGGATCCGGCCCTCATCCCCTAAAATCTCACCGGCACCTTACCGGTGGTGACCAGGCGGAGGTCTCACCCTATAGATTAGCTAGCTAATTTCTTGTTTTGCTTTTGCAAAGTGGGAGGTCTTGCTCGCTGCCGTCCGTCACCATGGAGGTCTCGCCTGATGAGGACATCCTAACCATAGATACGACCGCTGCCCTTTCTCGCCTGGCAACACCTTCGTCCTCGACCTTTGGTGTTTCGGCCGGTACTTCGTCTACGTCGCATAGAGGGCTTAATCCAGAAGCACGGTCTTTCCATCCACCTTTGCTGGATCGGCATATCGAGACCACTCGCCAAGGACAGCCCAAATGCAAAGGAAGGCCCACGTTGAAGCCCAGTTCGTCGTCGAGTCCGGTTCGGCCATCCAGCAGCACATCAACTTCAAACTGGCGTATCTCGGCCTCCCGAACTCCGTTTTTGACGTATGACCACTCGTTTGAAAGCTTAGGAGATAAGTTTTCTAATGGGCCTAGCCCCATGGCCAAATTCCTCCAAGGGCGACGGGAAATCATAGAAGATTATTACGGACTAGAATTTCAGAGTGTTGCGCCACCTTTCAATTGCAAAAATGAAATTTCAACTCTATCTATCGTTGGAGTAGTGATCGTGTTGCCGCCGAAGATCAAGCACATAAAATAG
The DNA here is from genome assembly GCA_036346375.1 of Guadua angustifolia. Taxonomy (NCBI): domain Eukaryota; kingdom Viridiplantae; phylum Streptophyta; class Magnoliopsida; order Poales; family Poaceae; genus Guadua; species Guadua angustifolia. The sequence continues at coordinate 47,760,345 of CM070512.1, read as the reverse complement.
GAGTAGGTGAAAGATATAGTTCCGACGGTATCTCAATTTCATTGCTCTTGCCCTAGACGATGTATGTATGCACATGTACACTATACAGCCCCTACACCTTTTATGCGGTGGTAGTGGTAGGAGCTCTTACAATTAAGTAGGACGTTTAAGTTATTTTCTCTCATATCTTTCTTAATTTCTTAATTAATTCTTATACAAAGTCAAAATATGTCTTATAAAAATGAACGGAGGGACTATTTTGATGCCCAGCATTCTAGCAAATGATGGCAAAAAGTCTCTGCATACATTACATACGATTCATCATACACTGTAGTAATAAGTAATATAGCATCAGGTTCGTGACTCGTGAGCATAGCAGAAGCTAGCTAGGTAGCTCGTTCTACCAGCTGGTACTGGATCCTACGTACGTTCGATATACACGTAGTCATTTAATTTAGATTTTAATCTTGCTTATATAGTTTGCGTCGTGAGTCTCGTGGCCTTCTGTCATCCTCGTCTCTGGAATTGATGTACGTACGTACCAAAATGCAAAAATTGATGTACTTCAGGTTGCATGCATTTGCCCGGCCTGTTCTGTGTACGTCGACGTACGATTAATTACGGTTAGTCGACGGCGGTGTAGAGATGGGGCGGCAGCCTGGGTTCGGCGACGGCGACGAGCGGCACCTTCCGGCGTGTGGACAACCCGACATGCTCCTCCATGCTCACGTCCGCCGGCGAGACCCCGTCCGGCAGCCGCCACGCGAACCCGTGCAGCAGGTTCGCCAAGCTGCCCGCCACCACCTTCATCGCCAGGTTGTACGCGGGGCACATCCGCCGCCCGGCCCCGAACGGCAGCAGCTCGAAGTGCTGCCCGCGCACGTCGACGGCTGTTCCCGCGGCAAACCGCTCCGGCCGGAACTCCTCGGGCCTGTCGGGCCACGACGCTGGGTCACGCCCGATGGCCCACACGTTCACCAGCACGCGCGCGCCGGCGGGGACGTCGTAGCCGGCCAACACCGTGTCCTCACGGGCCAGGTGCGGGACGAGAAGCAGGCCCACCGGGTGCAGCCGCATCGTCTCCTTCACAACGGAGTCGATGTAGGGGAGGCGGGGTAGGTCGCGCTCCGTGACCCACCGGCCGCGGCCCACCACGTGGTCCAGCTCGTCGGTGGCGGCGACGAGGGCGTCCGGACTCCGGAGGAGCTCCGACATGGCCCACTCCATGGTCACTGCCGAGCTCTCCGTGCCGCCGGCTATGATGTCCTGGACGAAGGCCTTGACACCGTCGCGGGTGAGCCTGGCCTCCGACTTTGGCCGGTCCTCTGCCTCGGCGAGCTGTAACAGCACGTCGACCAGGTCCCTCGCCGTGGACTCGCCTGCCCCGACGATCGCCCCCTCGCGCCGCCGCCGATCGTCGTGTTCGACGAGGATCTCTTCAAGGAACCGGTCGTACACCTTGCTAAGCCGCTTCATCCTCCGGACGCAGCCCTGCAGGTCGAGCCACCCCAGCCACGGGACCCACTCACCGACATTGGCGACCGCGCCGGTCACGGCGAACGCTTCGTCCAGCGTGCGCCGGAACTGCTCGCCGTCGGCGCTGTCGTAGCAGCCCGACCACTTCTCCCCGACCGACATCCGGAGGATATTCCTCAGCGTGGCGTTCGCCAGGTGCTCCCTGACCGCGACGGCGCGGCCGCGGCACTCGAAGAGGCCGCGCGCGAGCGCGCGCATCTCCTGCGCGCGGACGCGCTCGTACGAGTCGACGCGGCGCGCGGAGAAGAGCTCGGTGGCGCAGAGCTTGCGCGCCATGCGCCAGTAGGCGCCGTACGGGGTGTGCACGATGCCGCGGTAGCCGTACGCGGCGTGCTCGCCGGCGGCGGTGCGTGCGCGGTCCGCGAAGGCGAGGTCGTGGGTCTTGAGCACGAGCCGCGCCGTCTCGGCGGAGGAGGCGACCACCGCGTGGAAGGATCCGAGCCGGAGGTGCATGAGCGGGCCGTGGCGCGCCAAGCGCGCGGTGCGGCGGGAGCGCGCCCGCCAGCGCGCCGAGGCTGCCGAGCACCGGCCACCCCGCGGGCCCGGCGGGAGGTTCAGCTTCCTCCGACCGCCACGCGGGGAGACGACGGAGCTGAGGACGAGGACGACAAAGATTGTGACCAGGGCCACCATGGCGATGGACAGTGTAGGTGTGAGCTCCATTACTGGAACTTGGAGAGTACAGCTGTGTACGAGAGGAGCAGGCAGTGGCATGCAAACTGATACAAGCAGGAGGGGAGCAGACAATGGCGGTGCATCAACCAAGAAAGAGACGCATGCATGCAATGCAAGTGTGAAAGATATCTGACCATGATCAACTAGCTACCGATCGATTGCAACTGCAACTGTGCAACATAGCTCCCAATTAATCCAAGCAGAAGAAAAATGTGCAGAGATGAT